>JARLTB010000295.1:1380000-1980000 GCA_030141615.1 Unio pictorum | reverse complement strand
ACATTGAAGTGTTTTATCTGACGAGTTGTCAATGATACTTTATTCTGACCACCAGACATTGTGCTTCAGCGATATCGTGGTTCCACATTTTTTTAGCTGATTCCGATTGCAATTTCTTGAGTTGACTTAACACTAACAACACTGTATGACATTTTATTAATAACAGATTGATTTAACTGCTACATTACAAAGTTTTGAAAATATTACATATTTTTCACTGGTGCATCAACTACCTTCATTCGTCTACCAACACCTTCGAGTAGCATTGATTTGTCGCTGAGAATTACAGCAACTGCTCTGTATTGGGGGATAGTGATAACACCTGCTGCAGTAGTCGGACGAGTTACACGAGCTCGAAAGTATATTTCAACGACGGATTGTATGATTAAGTCAAGATGTTCCAGCGAGAAGTAATAGATGGGATATAGTTTTCTAAAATCCAACTGTGATATTTGCAGACCAGTGTCCACATTAGCATTGCGTCCCATATATGACAACAAACGATGATACACGCGTGCTATTTGGTTGGTTCCGTAATCAAGTTGTATATCCTGGGTTGGTTCCTGTTGACCGTTTATCTTCAACGAAACTTCATTACATCCAATTTGATCAAATATCATATGGCTGCGTGTTTGTGAACCCAATCGCGCCTTATCCTGTAACGCAACAAATATATGCCGCGGCGCAGAAACACCTTGTTTTGATGCTAGGTGCCATGTAAGTGTACCATCAATTGTAGAATCCATGGTATCTGTGGTTACTGTTAGCCAACTTAGTAATGATTTGCCACCTGTACTCATAAATGATAGTAATTTTTGCTCTACGGTAATTGATGGAGTCATTACTGGCATCCACAATGTAAATTTTGTTATATTGACCTTGCCACGGTCATCATTCGGATTTGCAGGATCTGCTGGAGTCCTCCAGATTGCATCATTATCATCACCCTTTCGCACAAGTGATACTGTATGCTTCGCTCCATAAATAACTTTTCTAACATTTCTGCAGAATCCAAATATATGATGTAGTGGAATCGCGCATAGGAATAATCTACGATCTCCTTCCAACATCAACATCAACAGGAGGAACAGTACGATTCTTTGGTTGTCTTATAATATATGGAGTCGGTGCAGCGCGATCATTAATATCTTTAGCAAACATCATAGATGGACCCGCCGATCTTGTATAATCGTCAGAGTATCTTGCCAACCCAACTATTGTTGTGGCAGCATCAACATCGTGTTCTATAGACTCGATTTCTCTGTTATCAATCATGTATCTAGCGCTGCCAAATAGCGCCATGATACCATTATTGACAAGACCGACTTTGGCACCACGTGGATATGGTGCATCAGCAGTTGTTACAATTTCTCCTTCTACTTCGATAAACGCTTCAGAGGGTAGAAAGAATTTGCTGTTTTCCTGGACTTGAAGTTCGATTCTTGATCGACTATTTAGTTGTACTGCATTATAGGAAAAATACTGATAATTAAGTACTGAATCATTCTTGAGCACTGTGGAATCTAAATCAAACGCTGTGTCAGGATCAGATCTGAACATATTATTATATATTTCTTGATCTGAATCGTGATCTCGCTTGCGATTTTAAACCACTTTCCGCTATCATATTTGCAGTAATATTTCCCTGAGTGTTATATCTATCATTTATCCGTTATACTATATTCTGCTCCACCGCATTGTTTATTATTTTACTAATACATGCAGGCATAATTTCCGTAGATGGTAGTGGTCCCAATGACTTTGTCATCGGTTTCCTTGGCCGCCGAACTAACGCTACTAGTTTTTCTTTAGCCGCGGAAAATGCTTTCCCGGCAACATCACCAACTGCGCTAATATCCTTATCACGAATAACATTAATAGCTTTCATTGATAATTGTTTTGCGATTGGTGCTATTTTGGAGCCATTCCTTGCAAATAAACCTGCAATGGTATTACCGAGACCATCTCCATTGTGCGCTCTATAAACAGGCAATCGTGAGTTTACTACATAGACCATAGTTGGTTTTCTGTGGTTGTAGTGTATGATCATCTTATTTAAATGCTATTTATCTAATCGTAAAATAGTAAACGATTTTCATTGTAAACAATTTCCAATTCTACGGATTTTCAACGAAGTCATCAAATTAATCACTATGGTAACCGTACAAAATCCGTAGGATTCTCGGCTAACTCATCAATAAACCCTCGGTATACATCAATATCCATGATACCACTCTCAGCTGCCTCATTAATTACTTCCGGTGAGTTATTTCCGGCTCGTTTCCACCCTACGAGAATTTCTAATCGTGATATATCCCTGAGGGTATTACTAGGACAACTAACTAGAGCACTACCTGATACCCCACTTGAATATCCACTAGCGAATTTTTCAGTTGTATCAGTTGTACCTTACTCGCGAGATAATTCATCCAGTGATCTGTCCATTCTTTCTAACTCATCATCATCAAAGGATGTATCCCATTGAGGTTCTTCTTGTTTTTTTTTTGTCATCGTGTTTGTCTCCGTGTTGGTATTTGACGTTCCCTGTCTAAATCATCATCCCATTGAAGTTCTTCTTCTTGTTTTTTTTTGTCTTCGTGTTTGTCTCCGTGTTGGTGTTGGGCGCTTTCTTTCTTGTTGTTGTTCTTCTATTTCCATTTGTCGTTCTTCTATTTGTTGCTTATTATAATCATTAATTCCCTTTTTAAATTCTATATACCCCAACTCTCCCCTATCTAAACGATCAATTCCCTTATTTATTTTATACAACCCATCAAACCAGTTATCACGTGATGTTATCTTATCTTTATAATCATCTTTTAAAAAACCCTTTTTTGAATGATAGCTTTTAACAGCAAAATTACCAAAAGCGTGATAATCCTCTTTTGTAATAATTGAAATCGTTTTATTATTGGTTTAATCTAATCGGTAAATTTATTAACTAAAGAAACACCCGTTGTTTTACTAACATCACCCTGTTTATATCCAGCTATCTGTTTTAACAACGGGAGAATACCCTTTTTCTATCTTCTTCCTCAATAGTCTCTCCCAATATAACTCTTTCAGTAGTGGAAGTAATGGGTTTGAATAGCTGTTGAGTGTCCGCTGCAAAATCACTTTGAAATTCCTGACTCGTTTAGAGCATATTTCGAACGGAATCACGAACCGGAATAAACTTTTAATCGCAGATAATTGTTGTCGTGCTAATTTAGTTGTTAATGCTTCACCCACCATTATAAATTAATGTACGATCTAAATGTAGTGACGAAGTCACCAGTAAAAAAATCCGTAGATTGCTTCACCCACCCCAATTTACTACATTGTTTCCACGTAATGATTAAATCACCAGTGACAAACCATTGACAAAGTCACCATTGATTAAATTACCGTGCAAAAAGATCGTCTATAGAATTTTGTTCTAGTTGAGTAAGCGCACCTGTCTATTGTATACTTACAAACAGGTATGGGTATTATACAAGTCAATCCATGGAGGCGATCAAAGGAGAATTCTCAGTTTGTCGGATAATCGTTTTTATTGTTTTGATCTTCGAATTAATTGTGCGTTTGATTTCATATTGCTGGCCCAATTCTTTTCTTATTTTTTCGACAGCAGTGAATAACAGGACGAAATTGTTTGTCATTTTTATATGCGAATAAGTCATAAATCGCGTGCTGAATTCGCTTCATTAAAAGAACTATTTTGGAGAAACACGTATTTATTACTTCGAGCATTATCTTTAATATCTTGAAAATCAAAAAGAATCTGATCACAATTTAATTTATCTGACATTTGAATTCCTAGATTTTTCAAATTTAAAATTTTGCTTATAATGTCTTTGATATTTTCAGAAGTCATATATATATATATAATTATATTATATTTCTAATATATTTTATTTTCAAAAATTAATAATTTGGGGGTAAATTTTGACTCGTTTTTTGTATGAACTCCATTCTCAATAAGGTGTTATTCACATCTTATTACGCCTATATATATATATATATATATATATATATATATATATATATATATATATATATATGAAAACCCCATTTGGAACCCCTCAGGTGTTATTCACATCGGAGGGACGCAGAGGTTACATATATAAGACAACACATCCCAATTGGAACCCCTCAGGTGTTATTCACATCTGACCTGGCCCAGAGGTGCCACGAAACATAGTCTCCAAGAGGAGATCTAACTCGCCAAATAGCAGATCAGAACTCCAAGAAGATATGCTTAGTGAATGGACGTCACATTTACAAATATACATATATACATATTTGATATATAGGACAGCACATCCTTTTTCAACTCCCAATTCGAGTGTTATGGCGAGTTTGTAAGGCACACATATATACATATATAAATATTTGATCACAGCCTTTCTCCAACTCCCATTTCGAGTGTTATGGCGAGTTTGTAAGGCACACACACACACACACACACACACACACACACACATATATATATATATATAGATATATATATATATATATATATATATATATATATATATATATATATATATATATATATATATATATATATATATATATATATATATATACAATGACATGGTTATGGTATTTACAATGAATGATACATGAAATATAACAATGGATTATAGGATGACAATGACGGGGGCGATTCTACATTCAAACTGAAGACACCATACCCCATACAAAATCACCCCGGGTTGAATGAAAAAACACATTCACACCGTGTGACGGTGTGTGTGGTATGTTGGTTTCACGGTTTGAATTTCGAATGGCTAAAAGCCCCCAATCATATAGAAAAACCTTCGAAATCGGTACTGTCGACAAGTTTCGAACGATGGGACTCAATACGAGATCCCAACGCGTATGGAATACACTAAATGTTCCAATCTACAGGTATGTGCTTTTGAATACGATATATGTGTATCAATCACAGTTTTTCTGTATGCCGTGGCATATTTCCAATTGGTGTATACACTTTGTTATTTTTGACAAATCCATTATTGTTGTTGTGGTTTTTCTTTCCGTGTTAGGGAGAAATTTGGGTAGTGCCGTTTTACTACATTTTATCAGTTGGAGGGTCAAAGATATACCATCTGGTTGCGGTCAAATTGATATAATGATGACAACAAGAGATTGCCTTATGCGGAAAACTTCTACTCGATGAACCAACACAAAAAACCCATTATCCCATTAAGATACGTGTCTACAACAAAAGAGGTATCGTTGTTTCAAAACTACACACATAGGCCTACACGAGTTATTCAACGTCAGACGTATGTAAATTCAATTCTGTTTTTGAATGTTTTAGAGAAAACCGATCGAGTTATATTATCTGCTACTCTTCGTACTGAGGGTATACAAATATCGAAATACCTACCGGCTTCATTTATTGATTGAAATATTCTATCCTCGTTATTTTCTGTATTAAATGATTTCATGCGTTATACATTTTTCGATTTTTTCCCAGTCCCTCCCCATTTGGTATTCTGACTTTGTGTGATAGCTCGTAAATTATCTAAAGAATTATCAGTTTTTATCCCAATTATGTGATCAATAACAAAACCATCCTTGATCAATCCATTAAATACCTCGAAGATGAATCTATGATTAAGATATCTTTTATTTCCAGCGCCAAATATAAGATATCCATGATTATTCACAACACCAACTGGGTTTTTCAGCCTGCGGTTTCTGACAATACCGTCACGAGATGCTTCATAATTGGTAATCACGGGATATGGTTGACATTCTTGGTTCATTTATATACTAAATACTATTTGTCTAATTAATTAATTGGTTTAATTATATAATTGGAAATCTATCAATATAGTCTTGATGTGTTCTTATGATTTTATCCTTGACAGAGTCAAGGACGCTGTCAGGGACAGAGACAGAGTCGGGATCTTTAATGGAGTCCTTGACTCGCTTATCATAATAGCGTTTCAACACTCTGTATTGTTTACCACCACAATTGAGACACATCTGCGATTTACCACGCACACCTACCCCACATCGGATACAAGGTCGCGGACCTAAGCTTGCACAACGTACACTTTGTAAATGATATCCACAGAATTCATTTTTGCGTGATTTGTTAAAAGCGATTACTGATCCTATCTTAAGCCATTTGCAATGATTCATTATATAATAAATTCTTTATTTAAATACTTGTTTTAATTATAATATGGAGGAGTTCGAGATATTATCGAAAATTACGCCTTGGAAAAATGTTGAATTCAATCTCGATAGAGTCTCCACTGATGTACCAAAGAGTCTAATAAGTTATGGAAGCATGTTGGGTAAAATCCGTGATGGTTTTAATAAATTCAAGCGCGATGGAGCATCTCACTGTTGGTCGACATTTCGAAATGATGGTATTGTTGATGCTACCATGAACGACGAAAGAGCAGCAGTGATAATCTCACATCTTGACAAGAAAAAGTATTTTTTAGAGTGAAACTCATTATCCAATCAGAAACGGGGAATTGGATTATACGCGACAAATTTGAACCCATCCTGAAAAATAAGAGAACTGTCACTGTGAGTCAGGATTTCAAAGCAGGAATTCTGACTGGAATTGACAAACCGTATTACGAGAGGTTTTATTCTGTAACAGCGGTTGGTTATGGGATCTATCCGATAAATGATAAACCGAGTACTGAAAAACTAAAACCAATGAAATATTCGTCGTTGAATTGTGTAGCATAACGAATAATAGAACACTTCACAAATGCGTTGCGTGGAAACAAATTGACGGATCTAAGACGCAAAAAAATAAATGAATGGGGATTAACAGTGAAAGAGAGCAAGGCGAGTCGAAATATAAATGGAGAGGATCTCCAATCAAAATTATTGATCAGAATGTACACGCTTGGACACCCGCGGTAACAATATTTCCGCGGATAGAAAAATAAAATATTACACTGGAAATCTATTTTATTTTATTTACGAGTTAAGTGAAAAAGATCATGTGTCAGTGTGGTTATTTCAGAGTTTTGAAGACGAAGAGGGTAAATTCGATCAATTTGTAAGACCCAATGGCGAATTATATCGTACTGAAGCCCTCCACAATGAGATGAAAAAACTAGCTAGTGGTGTTTGAACGGAACACGACGAACAATTACTGACAAACTGTTTTACAATATCGTCAGTTGCAGCTCATTTCACGAGAAAGAGAAACCAACAAGAACAGAATTTCTCTCAGATATCCAAGATAGTTGTGTTGATTATGGCCATGGTGGATTACATACAAAATACGACCCTGAAAGTATTTTTTCGGTTGATATGATTGCGTGTTATCTAGGGAGTTTTCTTGGGTACGGAGAGTGGTCTGAGTACTTCAAAAGGTTTGGACACTCCACACATGAGATGACCCGTGTTGCAATTAATGGATCACTGCCTGATTTTGATCTCACCGGATTTGCTCGTGTGATATCACTTGAACTTGCTAAACGACTTCATTCGGGTTGTTACGTTTGGTTTGGTAGACACATCTCTGAAACACACTGGATGCCAATAGTGATATTACAGTATATGATTGATTCTAAAATGCTGATATCGCTGATTGTCAGTGAAGCAATTGTATCATATCGAGCGCAGACTGAAGTCTGGTTACCACAACCCGACAGTCTAGATAGTTTAATCAGCGAAAAAGAAAAACAATTCCCTGATCTCGACGAAGAAAATATCGTGAAATGGTCCAAGAAAATCTTTGAAGTTAGAAATAAACACGCAAAAGATCTCGGTAGAAGAATAATTGGTAAGTTCACTCAAGGTGGAAAATACGACCATAAATGACATTCTTCGCGGTTGATTATAGATGATGCTGAATACGATTTTAGAATCGCAGATGTAACATCTAGGGGTATATATGTAAATCGTAAAGACGCTTTCCTATCCGATGGAACAAAATTGGGTATAATTGTTACTTACACAGATGGAGAAAATCCTCAATATACGTACTTAAGGTCGTCTATGCTGGCTTATGCTTCTATTAATTTACTTTCGATGATAAATAGATTTCCTGAATCCGCAGTAAGAGTCGCCACTGATTCATTTTATATAGACGTAAAATATAAAGAAGCAGTAGCTGAATTCACTAATTCAGACGAGAGTTAGGGATCATGGAGAATTAAAAAGGAAATACTGCGTGATTACTTCAAAATCAGCAGATGTTACAATTGAAAACAATTACTTGAAAAATAATCAGATATCAGAACTATCTAATGAATCGTCTTGTTCCGATCCAATATGTAGATATAAAACCAGTTACTTAAACGGCTGTGGTGGGTCATGAAAGACAACTCGTGCGATCGAATTATTTCGAGGGAAATCAAACATGATTGTGCTAACACCAACACACAGACTTGCAAGAGAGATGAAACAACGGGGAATTAATGCTTACACTTATCACAGTTTCTTTCGATGCAAAGGTGACGAATGGACTCCTGATCGCATGGGTGAGAAATATATTCCTGAAATCATTATTTGGGATGAGATATGCACGGTGTCGTTAGATGTATTACAAACGTTTCTTGATTGGCTATTGCTAGCGAATACAACAGTGATAATGTGTGGCGATCATGGTCAACCGCCATCATTTGTCGGTTTGTCTCCACATGATTGCCTAAAGAATTTTGTAGACTATTGTGAAGACAATAGTACTGATCATAGATCACTTGATAATGAATTACGCGAGTTCAAGAAACTAATCAGATTACCGCCGAATAGAATCCAGTGTGAAATAGCACGTGAAATAATTTCAGAAACCCTATTAAATGATTTCTGGGAAGCGTGGAGACCAAACGATTTGATAGTGGCAAGTAGAAAGATAGTCAGAGACACACTTCAGATGAAGTTATTTAACACGCATAAAAGAAAATTTCCAACACTTCCAGTGCCGTTGTGTTATAGACCCAAGGATACATGAAGACAAAATATAGAAGTTGATATTCCAGACCTGACAGAAAAGCAGATTATCGTGTTAAATGATATTGTTTTAGTTGATATCAGTGTTGTCGAAGATGCATTGCGTGCTGATAAATCCCCATGGAAGCTAGGATACGCAGCGACGAAACATTCTTCGCAGGGGTTGACTATATCCGATACAATTGTTTGGATCATAGATAATCGCATCGAGTGATCGAATTTAGTTTATCTTGCGGTGTCCAGAGTACAAAGAATAAATCAACTTCGAAGAGTTGTTTTAGACTATAATGACACTACAATAAGTGATATTGTCAGCGATGATACAATCAGAAAAAAACTCTCTGGTTATAAACAACAGGACAAAAAAAAAATAACAGAAAATTTGACATTGATGCCGAGTTTATAATTACATTAAAACAACAACAGAATAATCACTGCGCGAGTTGTAATTGTATAATGCTTTGGTGTTGGTCGGATAAAGACGCCTGCCAATTTACCGTAGAAAGAAAAAATGGCAGTATTGGTCGTACCAAAGGTAATGTGATGCTGACTTGTCTTGAGTGCAACAGACAAAGTGGTGCTAGTAAAGACCACGCGGTGGTAATTGAGTATCCTCGGGTATCACATGTAGTTGTTCACGAGTAAATCCTCGCTGAAGAGCAGTTGAATCCAACCTATAGACTGGCGGTGTACCCGTGGATCGTGGTATGCTAGATATTTTATGCGTAGTAACACTCCAAATAGGATCAGTAGCTCTTTTTTTGCTACCTTCGAGCTCTCCTGGTTCATATAAATACCTAACAGTGACATTGCCGAGTATTGGTTGTTTTGAAAAATCATTTTGCGGTTTTACGGGTATATACTTTTGTAATCGCGTTGTTAGGTTTCATGTTGATTGTTCGAGTACTCTCATTTTTCAGCGCAGTAATTACACCTGGTAATCTCTTAATCCATTCACTAGATCGTTTATCCTAAATAAATTCCTTCGCGTATTGATATCAAAATAACTGCTCAGCAAGTGTGCGATTAAATCGTTCAACAATTGCCTGATCGCGATGTAGTGCAGTATGTTCTCGTCTGATAGTGACATTATGATGCTTCACTGTTGATAACACTGCACCCTGAAATTCCTTGCCAGGATCAGCTTGTAATAGAATTGGCCAATGCAGTGGACCCCTTCGACAAATCCTTTCAAACGCAGAAGCAACTTCAGTTGATGACTTTGTCTTTAATGGTTCTGCTTGTTTGTATCGACTCGCAACATCAACTACGGTTAGGGCATACTTGTATAAACCATCATGCGGCATAAATAATATATCAGCCTGATGAATCTCATTAGGTGCGCTGACATCAAAATGCGAGAAGTTAATTTGTTTAGGAGGTGATAGATAAATTTGCCATATCGCCTGTTTGGATTAGCAATCCGTTGCAGTGGTATTTTTCACCTTTGCGGCGCTAGCGAGTTTACCGATTGCTGCTTTACCCCTCCAATATCCTCTTGGAAAATAGTAGATTGATTCCATGTTGTTATTAATTACCAGCACCCAACATCAATTTACTTTTCATCGCCGATTTTATCAACCATGAAGCCAATTTTTCCTTGAAGGATTTCTCAGTGATAGAATTCAACGCATGAATTAATTTTACATCTGCAATATGTCTGTTTTGCAGATTACTGCTTTTATAAGCAACATCATGAGCATGACACGCCTTATCAATGGCGTTTAATGGATACTCACCGGGTCGAGGATGGTTTTGATCATCGAGTCTGATATCGAGTCTGGTCCCGGATCCACAATAACTACACCTGGAAGGTGTTTTTCTCCCGGATATTTTGCCTGGGAGTTTTACTAATTTGGCTGCAATATCACCTCCTCGTTTTTTTCAAAATCATCTGCAGATTTAATAGAAACAAATCTCAATTTGTTTGTAGCACATTCTACACACTTATCAGCAAGTGCTGATCTGTTATTTTTAGTTGTAATCGTCGTCAATTCTTTTGTGCTAGTACGTTTCGTACATTTCACACAATATAGATCGATAATTTATTTATAATAACATGAATGTAATTGATTTTTCGGCGACAAAAACACGAGAACCAGTTCAAATCATGCAGCGCTACCAAATTCTATTCGCATGATTATAATCGGACCATCTGGAAGTGGAAAGACGCAACTGCTACTTAATTTGATAATGAGATGGATGAAATGGGATAAACTATATTTGGTAACCCCTAGTGTAGACGATCAGCGATGTTACGAGGTGTTAAAGGATTTTAACGAGAAAGCAAAATCGGAAATAGATGAGGATTTTATTGAGTTTATAAGCGATATCGAGGAAGCACCGAGCATTGATGATATTGATGGAAGTATTAACAATTTAGTCGTATATGATGATGTGGTTTTGGATAAACAAGAAAACCCTACCAAGGTATTTTCCAGAGGTAGACATAAAATATTGATGTGATTTATGTTACTCAGAAGTATACACAAGTACCTAAAATGATGAGAGAAAATTGTAATATTCTTGCTGTATTCAATGGAGTTGACATTCATACGATAGGAAATATTTGGCAAACTTGGTGCGACGGTGATATGAATTATAATCTCTTTAGAAATTTCTTTAGTCACGCTAAGTCAAGCCCACATATCTATTTGTAACGATACATTTGCATGACCCGAGATCAAGATCGTGTCGGACTTGATAAAATATTCGGTTGAAATCGTAAAGAGTTTTACCATAACAATTCATCTCCGCAGCGATATCGGTGCCAGTCTGTAGCGTGACAAACCGAAACCATTTCTCTTTTTTTGTCTACATGAATTAGTTTCGGTTGAAATCTTTTTGGATTTTCCTGAAATAGTTTCTCTTCTTTTGTCTGCCTGAATTGGTTTCGGTTTGCTTGAAATAGTTTCGGTCTGTCCACCCTCTTTGCTGCTTTATCTAACATGGGGAATTCTCTGGATATAAGGATACGTGTTTTCAAAGTATGACATACTACTTGTAACATAGGGAATTCTTGTGATATTTTTGAAGTATCTCTTTTCAGAATATGACATATACTAAGTGTATTAGGTGTTTGAAACGTTTGTCATATTGCATGGTGTTAAGTACTAATATTCGGCTTGGTAAGAAGTACTGCTGAGTCACGCAAATGTGAAACAATGGCAAAAAACATGCAAGCATGAAATTAAACTAGAGTTATGTGTGATCATTAGAAACTAAACTAGAATTATGTGTGATCATTAGAAATTAAACTAGAGTTATGTGTGATCATTAGAAATTAAATTATATAATTATTATAGTATTTTCACGTTTAAGAACACTTCAGCTGACAATGATTGTAGTCCTGAGGTTTTTGAAAATGGGGAAAATATTGGACTTCAAACCACGCCCACTCAGGTGTTTAAGTCTGTAAAAATAGGTGCGTAGAACAGCATTTTGTAGAGTCATTTTACGAATCTATTAACATTACGAATCTATGGTCTTAACCATGTAACAGTTTAAGACAACTATGTGGGATTTACGGATTCACAACAGAACACATTTTCGATGATATAAATAATAAATAAAGAATGACCTCAATGAGCAATTAATTACGAATACGCTGTTGTTTATATAATCCAAATTTTTGATTAATTAACACAAGAACGCACACAAATAATGAAAAAATACAAATAAATTACTTTACAAAATATAAATACAAGGGGTGAATGGTTCAAAGTGATTTCACCAAAAAAAAGATGGATAGAGTTTACTCAACTAGCACACAATGTTGAATTTTACTAGTGTAACGTGAAATAAATTCGCTCATATAAGTGTGCAACTATTCAAACAAAAAAGGGACAAATATACATAACTTATCTTTACAGTCCCGAAATATACAAATTTTATGAACCACAAAATTAGCCCACGGCTACCAGATTATATATAAGGAGATACAATCCAGTTGTCAGCACACTTTATTTCAGCTGCACGGTTGCTACAGTTCAGCTTCACGTCTGTTACAGTTAATTCTTGTGGTTGGGTTTACAGCTTGCACAACGTCGACTTTGACCAGTGCGATAACTTTGAATCCTCAGATTCACTAAAGCTAATGTGGAAACTCCAGACATTTCCACTCAGCTATAAACAGCTGAAAACATATCAAACACCGGTGTAATATACATGGTATAAAATCGCAATAACATTATACATGGTAGGTTATAAAGATTACATTATCGGCACAATTATGACAAAACAACAGGTTCAGAAGTGACCCCGAGTGACCGAGTGGTCTAAAGCGTTTTCCGTTACGGATCACTGCCGTCTCACCTCTGTCTGCGTGGGTTCGAGTCTAAGATTCGGCTAACGTAGTTATGTAAGGAAGCTTGCCAGTAGCTTCTCGTGGGTCGGTGGTTCTTTCCGAGGGTTTTCCCGGGTTCTTCTTCCACCAATAATACTGGCCGCCATGTATAGCTTATCGTGTGCTGAAAAATGCTGGAAAGTGGCGTTAAACCCTAAAACAACAACAATAACATGTTCAGAAGTATACCTAACCCTGCTGTATTAAACATTTCATTACGAAAATAAATCCCTTGCTACGTTGCAAACGAGAATAGAAATATGTGCGTTATACTGCGTAAACCAAAGCTACATAGCAAAGATATAAAAAAGATATAAAAAAGTACAATAGTAGTATCTTATATTCAGATAAGTAATAAACTTAACTCTACAGCTGAAGATGTACAAATCATTAAAGTAGACCTCTAAATTTCCGTAATGTAAAGAGCTGTGATTTATTTATCCACAGTTATTGTCTGTGCACAAAAAGCATTCGGTTCTTCTCATTAAAATCACTTCACACGTGCACCATAAGATGGACCTAACTCAATATTTGGAAATGCATCATAATATACACTAATCATCTACAGGTATTGTTGTACATAAAAACGAAACTAGAGAATACACATTTAATAAATAAAAGGGTTTATACAATTCCGTGGCAAACAGAAAGGATGAACCCTAGTAATTTTTTAAAACGTAACAAAGATTTTATTTCTCTAAGTTTAAAAATCTAAATTTAAAAGGGACTCACATTATTGTGAATTAAATCCAAATTGATCATGAAACGTTATATCCAAGGAATACAGTGTTTCTAATAAATTCCAAGTCTCAAAAGTACTGACCTAACAAGCATTGTTTAATATGTTGAGGTGACAACAGTCTTGATACATCACAATGGCATTGTCTAAACCTCCTTTGAATGTATACACAATAATCATGAAATATTGCTTTCAAACAGTCAATGAGCACATTGTAATTCCTGTGGATAATCAAAATAAACGATTCCTCAAGAATTATATATAAAAACAACATTACTTACATCTGTAGACTAAAGCTAAAATAAGAGGTTAGCAACATAAGAATAGCATAAGAATCTCTGTCTGTCTCTCTGTCTCTGTCTCTCTCTCTCTGTCTCTGTCTCTGTCTCTCTCTGTCTGTCTGTCTGTCTGTCTGTCTGTCTGTCTCTCTCTCTCTCTCTCTCTCTCTCTCTCTCTCTCTCTCTCTCTCTCTCTCTCTCTCTCTCTCTCTCTCTCTCTCTCTCTCTCTCTCCTAATACCTGTATTTTTCATCACTCAATTGTTAACTTTTAATTTTTAGAAATCAAACAAAATAAATAATTCAAACAAACGATCTATCTGAGATTTTTTTTTGAAATTTGATTAATATTTTTCCTCGGTTGGAGGAGTTTCTTTTCTAGGTATCAAAACTTCTTCTTCGATCCTACGACGGTAATACGCCATCAAAGTTCTGTATTTATCTCCACCACATTCACTACAAATCAGATATTGTCCTCGAATGCCAACATTGCATCCAACACAATGTCGAGGACTAGCACGTGGATTTTTTGATAAAATATATTTATGTTTCTTGCAATATTCTCCACAACATTTTTTTTTATTACATTTATCTTTGCTTCCTTGACGCAGCCATGTACAATGTTTCATATATCAAATAGTATTTATTTAATTTAGTTAGAGGATATCGTTATTTTGTCAATCTGACGCGGGTGCACCCACAAATTAGCCAAATATTTGATTGATACCTACACGATATCTTGTCCTGGGATCATGCAGATTTATTGTTATAAAACCATACGGTGTTGCTTGCGCACGTCAAGAGACATTTCTGAATTTATTTATATCCATATCCCCGCTACACCAGGTCTGGTGAATATTTCTTTGCGTGTGTGTATCAATTCCATTAAAAACAGCTAAAATATTACAATTATCTCTGATTACTTTCGGAATTTGTGTATACCGCTGAGTTACATATATAACATCAGTATTTGTATGCCTTCCTCGAGAAAATATTCTTGCCGGATTGTTTATCTAACACATTACGTCATCATACACAACTAAATTGTTAATGAATCCATTAAGATCACCGCCAGATGGTGCTTCATCAATATTGGTTATAAAATCAATAATATCATCACAGCTTAGCAATCGTGCGTTTTCGTTAAGTTCCTTAAGTACTTCGTAGCAGCTCTGATCATCTACAGATGGTGCAGCTAAATACAATTTATTCCTTTTCAACCATCTCACTATCAAATTAGTATCATTCTGATCGAAATTGGTAACGCTGGGTGATGTTTTACCTGTTCTCGCATTCTTGTCGCTGAAAAATCAATTACATCCATGGTATAATATTATATCATGGATTTATATTGTTTACTCTGTAAAGTTAAAACTCCAACTACTGATTTATCTACGGTTACAACAAAACTAAAAGAATAACATACAGTGGAAAATGTTCTGTATGTGGCAGAAAGAAATTTTCCTTTGTACCCAAAAACAAAACAAAAAAACCGGTGGTGACATTGCAACATTAATGTCAAAATTTCCAGGAACTCCGTGGGCTAAACATCTTCCAGAATATAATTACTGCGGTCCTGGCACTCGACTTGATATCAGACTTGATGAACAAGATCAACCAAAATCCGGTGAAAATCCGGTAAATGCAATCGATAAAGCATGTCACGTTCATGATATAGCTTATAAAAGTTAAGATCTAGAACAACGACATATCGCAGATGTGAAATTGATTCATGCGTTCAATTCCATAAAAAGTAAAAATCTCAAGGAAGGGTTAGCCAATTGGTTAGTAAAATATGCGATGAAAACCAAATTAGCAATAGGTGCTGGGTAATTAATTATAATGAACACAATTTATTATAGCCCAAGAGGATACTGGAAAGGTAGAGCAGCAATCGATAAACTCGCTAATGCAGCAAATATCACACGTTCTACCGCCGCAGCACGACAAGCAAAATGGCAAATTTATCTACCACCGCCTAAACGAATCGAGTACGCAAATTTTGATGTTAATGTTCCTAATGAAATTCATCAGGCTGATATTCTGTTTTCATCTCATGATCGTATACGTAGAGTAACATTTAAATACGCATTAACCGTTGTTGATGATGCAAGCAGATATAAAGAAGCAGAACCATTATCAACTAAAACAACTACTGAGGTTGCATCTGCCTTCAAACAAATTTATCGATGAGGACCCTTGTGATGGTCAAACCTATTATAAGTTGGTCCTGGTAAAGAATTTCTTGGTGCAGTATCATCATTAATGAAGCGACATAATGTTAAAATACGACGAGGACATACTGAAATTCATCGTGATCAAACGATCGTAGAACGATTTAATAGAACACTTACTGAACGATTATTTGGATATCAATACGCGAAGGAATTCATTCAGGATACAAGATCTCGTGAATGGGTTGCAAGATTACCAAGTGTGATAGCTACATTAAACAATGAGGTTACTCGAACAACTGCCATGACACCTATTAATGCGCTTACAAGGAAATATATACCAATACAGCATAATGTTTCACCGCAGCTAATATTAGGTAATGTCATCGCAAGGTATTTGTACGAACGAGGTGAACTTGAAGGAGGAAAACAAGAGCAACGGATCTTATTTGGAGTATTCCTGCGTGGTACAGGTAGACCTGCAATCTACAGATTAGATTCAACTGCCTCTCAACGTGGATTCACACGTGAACAATTACAGGTATTTCCCGAGGAGGCTCAAATACCACCACATTCACTTAACTAGCACCTCTACGCCGATTACATTCAAGACAAGTTAACATCACATTATCACGTGTATGACCAAGACTGTTATCTTTCCTATCTACGGTAAATTGTCTATTATTTTTACTCGAGTATTGCCACAGCATTATACAATTACAGCTTGCACAGTTATTATCATGTTGTTGTTACAAAGTTATGATAAATTGCACGTCAAGATCGAAGTCACGTTTATTTTTTTTATCACATTGTTTATAGCTATCTAATTTAGTTCTTACTATATCATTGTCAACATTGCCAGTGGTTTCTGACGCATCCACAACAATCCGACGTAGCTGAGATATTTTCCTCACACGAGACACCGCAAGATAAACTAAATTCGACCACTCGATATGATCGTCCACAATCCAGACAACTGTATCAGAAATAGTAAATCCTTGTGATGAATGTATTGTCATTGCGTATCCTAGCGTCTAATCCGATAAAGCGCTATCAACAACATTGACATCAACTAAAACAATATCGTTCAACACGAGATTTATTTCTCCGTCTGTCCTGGTATGTCAGCGAGAATATTCTGTTGTTGCGTATCTGCTGGGCGATAAAATAATGGTACCGGCAACTCTGCGAATGTTTCTTTTAGTAGCAGAAATAATCTTTGTTGAAGTGTGTTACGAACTAGCTTTCTACTTGCAACTATCAGATCATTTGGTCTCCACGAATCGCAAAAGTCGTTCAAAGAGGTTTCTGAAATTATATTACGCATTACTTCACATTGAATTTTATTCGGTTGTAATCTGATTAATTGTTTAAACTCCCTCAATGTTAAAACAAGTGCTCTATGATCGTCAGTTATTTCTTCGTAATAGTCAACGGATCTCTTTAGCTACTCGTGTGGAGACCGTCCTACAAAAGATGGTGGTTGACCATGATTGCCATGGATTATTACAGCAGTGTTTTTCGTCAACAACCAATCAACAAATATTTTTAGATTTTCCTGCGATACAGTACATATTTCATCCCAAACTATGATCTTCGGAATATATTTATCTCCCATTCGATCAGGAGCTGCGATAAGTACACGACTGTGTTCCTCGTTGGATCAATTCTCGCGCAAGTCTGTGTGTACGTGTCAAAACGATCACATCGGAATTCTGAAATAGTTTAATCGCACGTGTCGTCTTTCCGGATCCTCTAGGTCCATTGCGATAAATCGTTTTGTGTCAAGCTACGGGTTCATGTATTGATAGTGCAGACGATGGTTTTAATATCTGATTATTTTTACGGTAAATATCTTTGACTGGAACATCTGCTGATTCAGAATAACTGAGTATATTTTCCTTTTTATTTTTCTGCATTCACCCCATGGTGCATGATTGATGATATTTATTTGGTCTAGCAATCATGAATAGTTTTTACTAATATAAAACGAATCGGTAGCTACTCTGACAGCGAACTCTGGAATTTTATTTATCATCTATAACAGATTAATCGAAACGTATGGGTGCATCGAAGATCTTAAATGGGTATACTGTGGTGATGCACCATGAATATAACTCACAACTGTACCTAACTTAGTTCCATTTGATAAGAAAGCTGTATCCCGAGTTCTAAATGTATTTCTTTTCGTTGTATCAGCGATTATACAATTTAATTCAGCATCGTCCATGATCAATCTTGTACAATGTCGTTTATGATCGTATGATCCTCCTTGGGTAAATTTACCTATTATTTTCCTGTCAAGATCTTTCGCAATTTTATTTTCAAAGTCGGTTTTATCATGATTTTCTTCATCAGAATATTCCTTTTGTTGTGGTAACCACAATTTCGGTCTGCATTCGGTACGATATAATCGCTTCACTGACAATCAAAGTCAACATTAAACAATCAAACATATATCGTAGCAGTACTATTGAAGCCCACTTCTTTTCTGAAAAATGTCTACCGACCCAAACATAACAAATCGGATGAAAATTTTCTGTAAACTCGAATGATTCGATACAATCGAATCCAGTAATATCAAAATCAGGCAATGATCCATTTATTGATACTCGCGTAATCTCGTGTGTCGGGTGACCGAATCTTTTAAAATACCCAGAACACTCTACGTATCCCAGCAAACTTCCCGGATAACATGCAACCATATCAACCGAGGTAACATCTTTACGCGAGTATTTGTGGTTCCAGTCCCCCGTGACCATATTTAACACAACTTAATATGATATCATCAACAAAATCAAGCCGAGTTGGTTTCCAAGAATTTCTCTCTCTAGCAAAATGAGCTGCAACTAATGGAACAGTGAAACATTCACCGAGTAATTTTTTGTCAGGGGTATATTTTCTCATTTTCTCGTGGAGGGATTCTGTTCGATAAATATCACCATTTGGTCTTACCAACTGATCGGATTCATCTTCAGAACCAAACAACCACACAGATACAGGATCGTTTTTACTTATTTCGTTAATAAAGTCAAACATATCACCGTTATAGAATTTAACCGTCCTCGTGCGTGGAAATACTGTTATTAGTCCACGCATGCGCATCATGATCAACAATTTCGATTGAAGCTCCCTTTGATTTATATTTCGATTCTTATAAGATCTCTCCTGTTATCGTTTATACTGTTTTTGGAAATTAAATTTCTTTCCTAGTTCAGCAACATCTTTGATAGACGCTCTGGTAATTGTTACTATTTCTGCCCACGAATTTATTATATTACGTCAGTTATCCGTTAATCCCTTCGCACGAGTGGAAACAGTGAAATGTTCTGTTATTCGTTCGGCCACACAATTTTTCTTCGAGAATCTTATCGGCTTTAGATTATCAATGTTAGGTTTCTCAAGCGGATATATCCCATAAATAAACGCTGTTAAAGGATAAGCTCTTTCGTAATATCAATACCGGCCAACATCCCTGGTTTGGAACCTTTACTCAGTATGGCAGTTTTTTCGTTATGAAGGAAAGGATCACATTTTAGCACGAATACTCCAATTGTCTGTATCTGATTGTACGATAAATTTGATTTTTAAAATATATTTTCTATCGTCAAGGTAGTTAATGATCATCGCTGCTTGTTAGTCGTTCATCTTAGCATCTATATTTTTAGTGTCACTTATAATCTTAAACGTCAACCACACATGAGATGCTTCATTTTTCTGAAATTCTTTTTGGCGTCATGTATTGTATTGATCAAGATTGTTTTTGTCGAATAAACCAGATCTCGCATCGGCACAGGGAATATACTGTCAAGATTAAATTTTTTATTTTTAGAAAGCTCGATCTTTCATAATCTCTCGAATTCTCCCATCATTATAATTTAAAAAAATTAAATTAAAAATATTAAATATGTATATATATATATATATATATATATATATATATATATATATATATATATATATATATATATATATATATATAATGATTAAAACAAGGAATGTCTGCAAGTGGTTGATGATCGGCTCTGTCACTCCTTGTAACAGATCTTGCGTCAACGAATTCTGCGGAATCCACTCGCAACGTGTCCGAGATGGAAGTCTAGGACCTCAAATCGAAATTCAACAGAATTATGTACACATATCTCACCATGATTCGAATCATGGTGGGTGATCGTTTTACTCACGCCGGTTTGATATCCGGTGTGTGTGTGTGTGTGTGTGTGTGTGTGTGTGTGTAATCTGTAGAGAGGTCATCGTAATACGTAATTCACCAACCTTGAACCTGCTAAGATACGGTGGTACCCTTGGAATTCAAAGGTTGTGCAGTCCTTAATTAAGATTATATGTTTTATGTGCCTTAAACCTGCTAGGATATGGTGGTACACTTGGGGTTAAAGGTTGTGCTGTCTTTAATATGCCTTGGACCTGCTAGGATACGTTGGTAACCTAGAGGTTAAAGGTTGTGCTGTCTTTAATATGCGTTGGACCTGCTAGGATACGTTGGTAACCTAGGGTTAAAGGTCCCCCAAAAAATTGTTTAACATTTAAATTTAAAGGTTATATATATGAACATCGAAAATAATAATGCTGTAATATCTGCAGTAAAAAAATGAAAAAATGAAAATATAAATATACAACTCGATCCAGCAAAATAATTTGTGATTTCGAGTCAATCTAACAACGGAATCTTGAGGTGGTTATACACTTTCAACGGAATAACATGCAGTCTATAATGTTCCAGTCCTTATCAATGGTTACAGATACAGATGTAGATTAAATTCGTACCACTTTATATCGTAGTAGAAAATATTAAATCAAAACTGTCACGAATATTAAAAGAACAAAATTATCAACACACGCGTGAGACAACTAAAAAAGACTGTAAATGAAAACGCTGTAACCGATGGCAGCTTGGATTAATTCCTCCACAGTTTTGTTGTTTTATTCTGTTATCATATTTGTTTTATTCTGTTATAATATCTTTTATTATTCAGTTATAATATTTTTTTTTATTCTGTTATAATTTTATTTTATTAAGATTTGTAAATTTTGATGAAATTTCATCCTTTTTTTAACCCATTTTAGTCGAAATATAATAGAAAAATATATCAAAATTGTAGTATTTGTAGGGTGGAACCCCGAGGGATTATCTAAATGATTTATCGATAAATCGTTAATTAAATCAACTAAAATAGGATATATTTTTACGAAAAGATACACAAAATAGGCCACAAAAAGATGAAATTAACGATTTATTGATAAATCATTTAGAGAATTGCTGGGATATTTCACCTACACAAATCAGAAATCTGACAGATTTTCTACGATAAAATTGACTAAAATGGATAAAAAAGATGAAATATTCTGTTTTACTGAAATCAGATTTTTATTCAGAACTATATAATATTTTTTTAAGTTCATCAAGTTTAATGCAGGAATGAGATTAGTTTATAATCTGATCTCGGTCACACGTGATGTTAGAAATATGTTCTCGCCGCAATCTATCTAACTGTTCTTGCGTCAGTGAAAAATCTTCATCACCGAATTCATGAATGACTATATCAACGATGTTGAATGAAGACTGTGTAAATATTAATTTGATTGCATTTCAATGTGCTTCCTTGTTTGGTATAGAAACCTTAACGTGCTGGTACATATGTAATGTTTATCCGATTAATTCGTGAATCAAGATAAAAAAATTGTTTACGATTAAAATCTTAAGATTTTAAATTGAGATTTATCAGTAAAACCTCGCCACGTAAATCAGTGAAGTGTTTATTCTGGTCGATGAGTTTAAAATTTATTCTTGACAAGTATTGATTATGCTTGCGTAGATAATCTGCATTGATTGGTTCTTGCACGATCAAGGATCCAGGAGGAACCATTGGAGTAAATGTGTATAGAACGGATCCTTGTTGAGCTTGATTCGATATCCCAAGATCTGTTTGATAACTGCCATCGATTGCATCACATACACGATTGACTGCAATCGTTGAGGTTATATTTACAATCTCTGGTGAAATATGTCTGCCTTCAGCATTATTACGTATATTTAATATGTCATTTATATTTATTTTTATTGTTTGTTTGTCAGATTCAAATTTGACATTTTAAGTTTAAGATTTATTCATTGGGAGATGACCTGTACTTTACAAAATAAACACCAGGTGTTGTCCTCATTTCTGACCTGGCTTCAGAGTTGTAAACAAACTTTTAAAATGATTGGTTGGTTCCAAGGACGTTATGGAGCTTTGTATAAACATCTTTATATTTTAGTTGGGTGATATGGTGTGTGCGTGTTTTTTTTAACGTAAATTTGTTCTAAAAGATTCTTGAAGATCACGTGACCCCTTTCTTGTTTACGTAAAACAGGTATATAAATTATGTTTTCGAGCGAACTATTTAGTAGAACTGGGGCTGTTAGAATATTAGGTTGTGTTGTTTTGAGTTACCTTGTATTGGAAATTATTCTAATTCGTTTGGATTCAAGAGGATTTATTTTGTTATTTATCTGGAAAAGAATTATGCTCAAAAATGTTATTACCAAGAACTGACTTCATCAAGTCACATCGTCTTCCATCTTGGATACTTCGCTGAAATTCGAACTTGGACTTATTTGGACATTTTATTACCAGGACTTTTGCAATTTCTCTAGTGGATAATATTTTGAATCATTTTTGGATTAATTTTGGAATTGATTCTTAAAACCGTAAGTTTATTTTTCTTCCTTGGAAAATATTTGTGCTCAATAAATTGTTTATTAAGTTTTTACAAGCTTGTTATTTTCACTCTTTCTATGTTACTGTTTATTTGAGCCTAAGCACGTAACAGCATCTGGATTATTGTTAATCTGAGAACATCATTAGGATGTAATGGAGTTTCATTAGGCCATCAGAGAACAGTTTTTATCGATGATCGATAAATATCTACGACTTAATCTGGAGATTTTACTTCAATCACAGATGATAATGTTGGTTCGGGAACAGTAATAGTTATTTCTGATTCTTTTTTTTGTTGTTGACTTTATTTTGCGCTGGAATTTATCGTTGATTTGTTCAATATGATAGCAACCTGTGGGGATATAAACAATAAAGAAATCTGGAGTTCCATCTGGTTTATTTTTGTTTGCAAGTACAAGCGAATTATTTGGAGGTAATCCACCAAATGGTTCAGATCTGATATTTGGCCAACTGTGATATACTCGCAGTTGTGCAAGTGCAATGTCACTTGCTGAAATTGGGGTTGGAAAATTAATACTAAATTCAGGATTAGTTGTGCTCACTGATATTATAGTTGTTTTCACCGTGTTATATTCGTGGCAATCTGTTGGAATAGCTCTTGTGCTGACATTTATCTATTTATCTGTATCTCTAATGGGTGTAGATTCTAGCACAGTCATTGCTTTGGAGAATATTTTAGTCATTAATGCGAACTCAGAATCGGATATTAATGCATCGTCGAGGCTTTCAGATATTAACTGAGATAGATTAGAATACGCCACCGTTGACGCGTGTAACTTCACAGCATAATATGATAATTTTTCACTCGTGCATGTCGATATTTCTTTTGCGATTATATTAAAAACTTCAGCGATCGCAGTCGATGCTGAAACGCAGATCGTTATGACCGCATGTGATGTCATTTTTACCGCGGATAATAAAAGACCATCTCCAGCAATAACCGCGGAGACTGCGTATACAATTATGTCAATGACATTTACACGTCTGTGATATTTTTTTTTTACTTTTATAGTGTAAATATCACCGATAGATTTTAATTTATCTTGCCACTCACACGCTTGATTGTATCTGTAGTCCATAATATTTACGCTGTAATCAATTGAGGTGTTTCGGCAACAAATTCCAGACACCACCAGATTGTTGCTGCTGTTAATGTTTTGCCGGATGCAACCAGGATAAATGTTTCCTCGTCCCAACGGTTTAATATAACAGATACGGTTCCAGAAAACGTGTCTGCTGAGTGATGCCATGGATACGTGGTAAATATCTCGAATTTTGCACTACTAAACACAGACAATCTGTACACGCCAGTAACTTCCGCGGTATGTTTGAGAGTATTATTTTGTTGAGACCATGTTGTTGATCCTGATGATATTGTGTATCCGACGTTATTAATCCGCCTCTGGAGAATTTTACCCTGATATTTTTCAAGGAGATCAATTTTATTAATAATATCATGAGCATCACTTACAATATATTCCTGTGTTTTCTTAATCGTATCGATTGATGTTTCAATATCAGAAAGTTTCATATCAACGATTAATGGTTTTCATGAGAATCCATCTGCAATTTCATCGATCTTTCTGAAATTTCTACGGAGACTTGTTTAGTTGATTTTGATATCGCATCAAGTACAGCGATGGATTCACGACCACATATAGGTGGATCTGTCATTGTCTGTGTCGGTAACGTTGAATACCAAGTTATGGCACGTAATTGATTAATATAATTTAAAAACTCAACTGGTAATGATAGTCCATATACAGCTGTTTTTATAGGAATTTCTTTTGACTGTTATGCATGCATTTTTCATTAACTCTTAAGTATTTAAAAATCTTCATAGAATTTCAGCTTAAATTTTGCTGGCACACATATATTCATATGTCTTATATCATTTTATAAACGTATTTAAATATAAATAATTGTTGTATTACTCAGATGCTTTTGACATAACCACATACCATACTTATTTATACATTAATGACTATTAAGATATGATTCTTTATTTTAGATATAAATTTAATATCATATGCTGGCTATATTGTTTTTCAGTCAGATGAACACGTATTATGGGTAATATTTTAATCCGTGTGACCTTGAAAACTGCCTGAGAGAATTTTCATTAAGTTCTTTTTTCGTAAGTTTGGGCATTGACATTCAAATAAATATATTTATAACAATAGTCTGTTATTGGGTATTTCAGGTGTTTGAATCAACAAGACGTGATTAATTCTGATCCTAGAGAGATTCCAAAATGAAGAACAGAATACTAGTCTGCTTAGTGGCTGTTGTTACCTTGATACATGAAGGTAAATTTAACATCCGGGTTAAACTTTGCCATTATCGGTATATGTTGTAATTTTGTTATTGTATTAAACAGACAGTTCGGTAGATTGATTTTTAATTGATTATGGGGATTTTTTTGGTAAGATATTTCTCAGTCGGAGTAAATGAATAATTTTTAAGATCAGATTTAATAATGTACAAGAGACTGTTATACAATACCCCCCTCAAACACACACACACACACACACACACACACACACACACACACACACATGAACAATAAACACGTAACTAACAAACAGGACACAAGACAAAATAAACCAAACAAAACAAAACTGTTACTGTATTGTAATATTCCATGGATTGTGCTATTTGTACTGATGTCTTCCTTTATAGGTTCATTAGATTTATTGATTATAAATTGATTATGGGCCTCTGTGCTGAGACTGTATTTCTCAATTCCAGTAAATAGATCCATTTTTAGGAGCAGACTTCATAATGAATATTATTCATGTGACTTTTTGTATTGCATTGGTTTGTTTCGTAAAATCGTCTCCCCTTTAGTACTTAACATTGGGAATTTTTTAAGTATACATGTTTTCAGGATATGGCATAGGAATACTAAATGTATTAGGTCTTTGTGTCATTCTTTTGTGATGCATGGATTAGTTTTCGGAAACGTGTCTCACTTTAGTACTTAAATGAGGAAATTCTCTTAATATAAGTTTACGTGCTTTCAGAATATGAGAAATGAGTACTACTTGTAACACGGGGAATTTTCTTGATATAAGTACACGTGTTTTCAGAATATGAGATACGAGTACAACTTGTAACACGGGGAATTCTCTTGATATAAGTACACGTGTTTTCAGAATATGAGATACGAGTACAACTTGTAACACGGGGAATTCTCTTGATATAAGCACACGTGTTTTCAGAATATGAGATACGAGTACAACTTGTAACACGGGGAATTCTCTTGATATAAGTACACGTGTTTTCAGAATATGAGATACGAGTACAACTTGTAACACGGGGAATTCTCTTGATATAAGTACACGTGTTTTCAGAATATGAGATACGAGTACAACTTGTAACACGGGGAATTCTCTTGATATAAGTACACGTGTTTTCAGAATATAAGATATGACTACTACTTGTATTAGGTGTTTGAGTTGTTCTTCATATTACATGGTGTGAAGTACTAATATTCGGCTTGGAAAGGAGTGTTGAATCATGCAAATATGAAGGGAAAAAAAACAACAAAAAACATGCAGCTATCAAACTGGACTCTAGTTATGTGTGATCATTGGACAATTAGACAAATTATTATTGTATTTGCACGTTTAAGAACACAGCTGACAATGACTGTAGTCTTGACGTCCTTGGAAATGGGGAAAACAATGGACTTTTTAGGTCTGTGTAAGAACAGGTGCGTATTACAGCATCTTGAACAGTCATCATTACGAATCTTATACTATGTAACAGAAAGAAGGAACACTAACACATTTTTAAAACGAAACAAATCTAAATTTAAAATGGACTCACATTATTGTGATATAATTCCAAATTGACCCTGAAACATTATATCCAACAAATACAGTGTTTCAAAAGAATTTCAAGTCTCAAAATTACTGACCTAACAAGCATTATTTAATATGTTGAAGTGACAACAGTCTCGGTGCAACACAATGACATTGTCTAAACCTCCTTTGAATGTATTCACTATAACCATGATATGTTGTTTTGGTCCAGAGTCAATGAGCACATTGTAATTCCAGTATATAAAACAGCATTACTTACATCTGAATACTAAAACAAAATCTATCTATCTATCTATCTATCTATCTATCTATCTATCTATCTATCTATCTATCTATCTATCTATCTATCTATCTATCTATCTATTCTATGTCGCAATACTTTCTAGGGGCCCAGAATGGCCGAGTGATCTAAAGCGTTCTCCTTTACGGATCACTGCCATCTCACCGGTCTGCTTGAGTTCGAGTCTCAGAATGGGCCAATGTTGGTATGTGAGAAACCTTGCCAGTAGCATCTCGTGGGTCGGTGGTTCTTTCAGGGTGTTTTCCAGGGTTCTTCCTCTACCATTAATGCTGGTCGCCATGTATAGCCTATGGTGTGCTGAAAAATGGCGTTAAACCATACAACAACTACAACAATAACAACAGTACTATCTAAGCGACATATTTCATAATTCATCCCTACCTGACAAACTTCACAATAGTTGACCATCTAATCAGAAATTCCTCGGAAATTGTAAACAGGTTCGTTATTAAAATTAAAATTAATACGTATGTGTAACTCAACTGAAACTATAATTATGGACTTAGTGTTAAAGACACAATACAATAAATAACAGTCATGTTTATTCTCAACGTATTTGTATATTTTTTTTATTCCGTTCGCTATTTACACTTTTTCCAATTTCAAATGCCACTTTTGCATCTTTAGAAATTCCTTTCTGTAGAGTCATGCCATTACGATATGTTATTTTAGTTCATAAACAACATTGGGACATTAAGAAGAAGGTTTCCTGCATGTATCTGCACGGAAAAGAGATGTCAATTCGATTTCAGCTATGCTATTTATAATACATCGTTTTGAAATTCCAACATAATATAAATCGTTAAACGACTTTATTTTACCTTTACAACACGGGGATATTATAAGTACCTGAATAAAGCGGAGGTGTTATAGTATACCTTTATAAGACCGGAATATTATATTTTATAAGACGTGACAATTATAGTATAACTATATAAGGCGTGTATAAGGCGTGGATATCGCTTGGGATCACTGCACCAGCAGCAGAGAGGGTGAACCCTACAACTTTATAGAGGCGTCGATTCGATGATCTGAGGCTTCTACCAAATAGTAAAAAAAATGACGTCTATTCGATAAAATAAGATTTCCTTATATATGCCAAACGTCGTTGTCATCCACCCTCTCTGCTGCTACAGGTTAGCCAAATATTTGATCCAGTCCGATACGATATGGTGTTCGAGGATCATGTAAATTTATTATTATAAATCCATACGGGGTTGACAGAGCGTTACTAAAGAAATTTTTAAATTGATTGAAATCCATATCAGAGCACCATGTCTGCCAAATATTTCGTAACGTATGTGTATCAACGCCGTTAAACACAGCAAGAATATTACAGTTATCTCTGATCACTTTTGGAATGTGAGTGTATCGTTGAGTGACATATATCACGTCAGTGTTTTTATGCCTGCCTCTGGAAAAGATCCTAGCAGGATTTTTTTGATTGTCTAACATCACGTCGTCGTATACAACTAAATTATTAATGTTCCCATCAAGGTCATCCACGGATGGTGCCTCGTCAATATCAGTTATAAAATCAATGGCGTTCTCACCCTTAATTTCTGATGCATTCTCGTTAAAATCCTTTAACACTTCATAACATCGTTGATCATCTACGCTAGGGGCAATTAAATACAACTTATCCCACTTCATCCATCTCATTATTAAATTGAGTAACAATTGCGTCTTGCCGGATCCAGATGGCCCGATTATAATCATCCGGATAGAGTTTGGTAGCGCTGCATGATGCTTAACCGGTTCTCTTGCTTTAGTCGCTGAAAAATCAATTATATCCATATCTCTATACATAAATTATGGATCTATATTGTGTGAAGTGTAAAACGCGTACTGGCACAGATGACTTGACGACGATTACAACTAGAAATAACCGATCAGCGCTTTCTGGTAAATGCGTGCAATGTGGTACAAAAAAATTTAGATTTATTTCTACAAAATCAAAGATTTTACAATTCGGAGATGTTTTAAAAACAAACGAGGAGGTGATATCGCAGCCAAATTGGCAAAACTCCCTGGAACCCCATGGGCAAAGTACCCCGGAGAAAAGCACCTTCCAGGATATAGCTACTGTGGCCCCGGAACACGATTAGATATCAGACTTGATGATCAAAATCAACCCCGATACGGCGAGTATCCGATAAACGCCATTGATAAGGCGTGTCACGCTGATGATGTTGCATATAAAAGCAGCAATCTGCAACACAGGCATCTCGCAGATGTGAAATTAATTCATGCGTTAAATGCTATTCCTGATAAATCTTTCAAAGAAAAATTGGCTTCGTGGTTGGCAAAATCAGCTATGAAAGGCAAATTGATGATGGGTGCTGGTAATTAATAATATGGAATCTATTTATTATTCTCCAAAAGGATACTGGAGGGGTAACGCTGCAATCAATAAACTCGCCAACGCCGCAAAAGTGAAAAAGTCTACTGCGGCTAATTGGTTATCCAAACAGGCACTATGGCAGATTTATCTACCACCGCCTAAACAAATCAATTTTTCGCATTTTGATGTTACCGGACCCAATGAAGTTCATCAAGCTGATTTATTGTTTTTACCACATGACAACGGTTACAAATACGCGCTAACCGTAGTTGACGTTGCGAGTCGATACAAACAAGCAGAACCGCTAAAAACAAAGTCAGCTACTTCAGTAGCTTCTGCATTTGAAAAGATTTATCGAAAGGGTCCTCTGCGTTGGCCGAATCTGTTACAAGTTGATCCTGGCAAGTAATTTCAGGGTGCAGTGTTATCAGCGATGAAACATCATAATGTCACCATCAGACGAGGGCATACTGCGCTACATCGCGATCAGGCAATTGTTGAACGATTTAATCGGACTCTTGCTGAGCGGTTATTTGGATATCAATACGCGAAGGAGTTTATTCAGGATAAAAGATCCCGTGAATGGGTTAAGAGATTACCAGCTGTGATTACCGCGCTCAATAACGAGATTACTCGAACAATTAACATGAAACCTGTCAACGCGATTAAGAAAGCGTCCATACCAAAAATGGAAATCCAAGGAATTTCACAAAAAATTTTTTTCAAAGAACCAATTCTTGGTAGTAATGTCACTGTGAGATATTTATACGAACCAGGAGAGCTTGAAGGTGGCAGAAAAAGGGCTACTGATCCTATTTGGAGTGTTACTGCACACAAGATATCTACTATAACACGATCAACTGGTAGACCTCCAATCTATAAACTGGATTCAACTGCCCCTCAGCGGGGTTTTACACGCGAACAATTACAAGTGATTCCTGACGATACTCAATTGCCACCTCATGGTCTTAACTAGCACCCCTTCGTCTGTTGCACTCAAGACAAGTCAGCATAACATTATCGTTGGTATGACCAATGCTGCTATTCTTTCTGTCTACGGTAAATTGGCGAGGATCTTTATCCGAATACTGCCAACGCATTATACAATTGCAACTCGCGCAGTGATTATTCTGTTGTTGTTTCAGCGTAATTATTAATTTAGCATCAATGTCAAATTCTCTATTATTTTTTTTATCCTGTTGTTTATAACCGGAGAGTTTTTTTATTAATGATGCTAGCATCATCCATTGTAGTGTCATCATCGTCACCAATGATTTCATCATCGAAAACAACTCTTCGAAGTTGATTTAATCTTCTCACTCTGGATACTGCAAGATAGACTAAATTTGACCATTCGATGCGATTATCTACCATCCAAACAATTGTATCCGATATAGTCAATCCCTGTGAAGAATGTATCGTCGCTGCGTATCCTATCGTCCACGGGGATTTATTAGCACGCAATGCATCTTCAACGACGCTGATATCAACCAGCACAATATCATTTAACACGAGAATCTGCTTTTCACTCTTCCCTGGAATATCAACTTCAATATTCTGCTTTCGTGTATCCGAAGGCCTATAACACAACGGTACTGAAAGTGTTGCAAATTTTTCTTTATGCGTTTCAAATAACTTCATCTGAAGTGTGTCTCTGACTATTTTTCTACTTGCTACTATCAAATCATTTGGTCCCACGTTTCCCAAAAATCATTCATGGGAGTTTCTGAAATTATTTCACGCGCTATTTCACATTGGATTTTATCCGGCTGTAATCTAATTAGTGCTTTGAACTCGCGTAATTGTTCATCAAGTGATCTATAATCAGTAGTAATTTCTTCATAGTAGTCTACAAAACCCTTTAGCCATTCATGTGGAGATGCACCGACAAATGGTGGTGGTTGGCCGTGATCACCGCACATGACGACTTTTGTGTTTTTGTTTAACAACCATTCGAGAAATGTTTGTAATACTCTCAACGATACCGTGCATATTTCATCCCAATATTTTGATTTCAGGAATGAGTTTATCGCCCATTCGATCAGGGGTCCATTCATCGCCTTTCCATCGAAAGAAACTGTGATAAGTACAGGCATTTACCCCTCGCTGTATCATCTCTCTGGCGAATCTGTGAGTCGGTGTTAACACAATCATATTTGACCGACGATATAATTCAATTGCACGAGTTGTCTTTCCTGACCCACCACAACCGTTTAAATAAACTGTCTTGTATCTACATATTGGATCAGATACCGGTGGTGCATTAGAAAATTCTGATTGAATCTTATCACACTTTAAGTCCTTTTCATCCATGGTAACATCTGCCGATTCACAATACTCATGTAGTTTTTCCTTTTTAAATCGCCAACGTCCCCACGCTTCCTCCTGGGATGTGAATTTAGCTACATCTGATTTGTATTTCTCGTGGATATAAATAGAATCAGTGGCTACTCTAACTGCGTTATTAGGAAATCTATTTATCATCGAAAATAAATTGATAGAAGCATAAGCTAGCATAGAACTTCTCAGATGTGTATATTGTTTAATATATCCATCACAATAGGTAACAACCGTACCCAATTTCTCACCATTGGATAGAAAAGCGTCTTTACGATTTACAAGTTTTCCCTGTTTCGTTAAATCCGTTACAATAAAATCGTATTCAGCGACGTCTATGATCAACCGCGAGGAATATTTTGCATTGTCGTATCTTCCACCCTGGGTAAATTTACCGATTATTCTTCGTCCAAAATCTTTTGCTTGTTCTTTTTTAATTTCAAATAACTTCTTAGACCAATTCATGACTTCTTCCTCGCTGAAATCTGGAAACTGTTTTCACTGTTCGCTAATTATACGATCTAGATCGGGTTGTGGTAGCCAAACTTCTTTCTGAGCTCGATAGCATATAATAGCTTCGGAAACAATCAACGATTGTAACATCTCACAATCAATCATATATCGTAGTAACACTATTGGCATCCAGGCCTTTTCAGATATATGTCTACCAAGCCAAACATAACTACACGGATGTAACCCTGTAACGAGTTCAAATGATATCACACGAGCGAATCCGGTTAAATCAAAATCAGGTAATGGCCCATTAATCGCAACACGAGTCATTTCATGCGTGGGGTGTCCAAATCGTTTAAAGTATTCAGCGGCTTCTCCATATCCAAGAAAACTCCCTGGATAACACGCAGCTATATCAATTGAAATCATACCATCACGTGAGTATTTTGTATTCCACAGTCCTCCATGACTAAATTCGACGCAACTCAATTTAACATCCTCGAGAAAATCACTTCGTGTTGGACGCCATGAGTTTTTTTCTCTTGCGAAGTGAGCTACCACTGATGGAATAGTAAAACTATCCGTGAGTAGTTTTTCATGGAAACTCTCCGGTGAAAAATCATTAGCGATTTTTCTCATTCTGTTATCTAATTCTTCAACGCGATATAATTCACCATTTGGTCTTACAAATTGATCAAATCCTATTTCGGGATCTTCATCACTTCTAAGTAACCACACTGACACAGGATCATCTTTACACAACGCATGAATAGCATCGAATAATTTCTCATTATAAAAAACATCTCCGACGAACTCCCCGGAAAATTCTTCGGGGATATATCTCACGGTTCTATCTCGTGGAAATATTGTTACTGCAGGTGTCCACGCGTGTTCGTTACGATCAATAATTTGTATTGGAGCTCCATTTTTGTTATATTTCGGTTCGTATAAAACTTCTCCGGTTATCGTCATTACTGATATTGGGAATCTTAATGATGTTTCTAATTTAGCTATATCAGAAATCTTTGCACCGTGCTGTTTCACTGTCAGTTCCCATTCGGTTATTTTCCTACGTCGCAGATCAGTTAGTTTATTTCCTCGGGATGCATTTGTGAAGTGTTCCATTACCCGTGTTGCTACACAATTCAGTGAACTAGAATATTTCATAGGAGCTAGTTTTGCGATATCGGGTTTATCATTTAGCGGGTATATCCCATATACGATTGCTGTTACAGGATAAGATCTCTCGTAGTATGGTTTGTCGATTCCAGTTAGAATTCCTGGTTTGGAATCTCTACTCACAATGACAGTTTTTTTATCCTTGAGGATTGGTTCAAATTTATCCTTGATAATCCATTTGCCTTCTACTTCGATAATGAATTTTATTCTGAAAAAATACTTCTGTTTGGGAATTGCTTTGCAATTTACCTTTGGATTTCCATCTTTAGATTTCCACCCCGTTGGCTCGCCAAGGTGTGAAATTATCTCAGCTGCTCTTTCATCGTTCATAGTAGCATCGATGTTAGGTACATTGACATCCTCGTGTATAATTCGAAATGTCGACCAACAGTATGCTGCACCGTCTCGGTAGAATTCATTAAAACACTCCTTGATTTTACTTAGTATAGTTCTGTCACCGATTAGACGTTTTGGTGTATCAGAGACTCTATCGAGATTGAATTTAGTATTTCTCCAAGGTTCGATTTTCGATAATCTCTTGAACTCTTCCATGTTATAATTAAAACAAGTATTTAAATAGAAAAATATAGTATAATGAATCACTGCAAGTGGCTTATGATTGGATCAACAACCCCGTGTAACAAATCATGCAGAAGCGAATTCTGTGGGCATCATTTACAAAGCGTTCGGCGAGGAAGTTTTGGTCCTCTCCCATGCCTCCAATGTGGGGCTTGGGTAAGGGGAAAATCACAATTATGTCTCAGTTGTGGCGGCAAACGATACAGGGAACTAAAACGCTATTATGACAAACGAATAAAAAATGCAGTCATTGACCCCAACGACCTTGATAAAATCATCAAAACCCCTCAAGACTACATTGATAGACTTATAATTAAAGCAAATAATAAATTAGACAAATAGTATTATTATACAAATGAGCCAAGATTTCAGACCTCACCCAGTGCTTGTTAATTATGAAGCATCCCGTGATGGTGTTGTCAGGCACCGCAGACTAAAAGAACCGGTTGGATATCTGAATAATATGGGGTATTTGATGTTTTCAGCTGGGAGGAAGAAGTATCTCTGTCACAGAGCCATCTGTGAAGCATTTTACGGATTAATCGAAGACGGCCTTGTGATTGATCACATAAATGGCGTAAAGACTGATAATTGTCTTGTGAATCTTCAAGCCGTCTCACAAAGTCGGAATGCAAAATTAGGTGGAACTGGCAAACATGCAAAACGCCCTAGGGGGATCAAATCGTTTGATTTAGAAAATAATCAAGAGAGAAGCTTTCAGTCGATAAATGAAGCCAGTAGATACTTTGACATTTGCGGGACTTCAATACGATTTGTTGCAGAAAATATAATTAAAACTGCTCTGTCGAAAAAAAATAGTCATAAAATAAAATTCGTATACACCTGAAACTATTCAAGGGAGATAAATCCCCATGGATAAATCCGCCGCAGCTCACTAAGTTCCCTTGTATTATGACGTCAAAGGAATTTTTCGTCTGTTAACTAGGCGCGCACGTGACTGTACATAGTTTCGGTAGAATTTTATTTTTTTAGCAATTTCTAAAACGTTTTATTGTCGCTTGGCTACACTGAGTGCAGGATAAACCACGCGCGGAAAATAAAAGCAAATGCATCCTTCCGATTATCAAGAACCATATGAATACATCGCGAGTGGTTTCTATTCATTGAAGTAGGTGGGCGTGGTTAAAATTCCTGTATACAGCTCTTTGTGATCTAATCGATAATTTATTTGTCTAGTCACTGACGCAGGCATGCGTGACTGATAGTTACATTATATTTTAAACTGCTCCGATTTTATGTTTTCACTGTTTTCTGGATAGTTACAACAGTTAAATTATTATTCGTTTTCTTAAATACGATAGTAAAATTGTCTATTTTAAAAATCTCTTAATCGGATATATATATTAACAATCTCTATTTTATATGACGGCTCCGTGGTGTAATGGTAGCGTGTTTGTCTTGTAAACATAGCTATCAACTACTACGTGTTCGGTCCCCATAGCAGATACATTATTTGATGGCGAAACGGAAGATGTTTTTCTATTAATTGGGGGGGGGGGGGAGGGGCGGACCCCCCTAGCCAAACCAACATTGTAACTCATGCTATCGCATTCTCGGTAGCGTGGTTTGGTGTTTTTTCCAACTCATGCAACCATGAATTTAATTTCATGGGTTGCCATGTTGGTTTGGTTTACAACGCCCACACGCCACATAACATCCAATAAACATATACCTTCTGAGAAATCTAATTCCGCATTTGCTGAGTTAGACCCCTCGCCGGAGATTATGTGTTTATCAAAGTAATTGGATGTAAAATAAATGGTATAAATTGATGCAAAAGCTCTACATTCACATGAGGAACCCCACAGGGTAGCACCGTTGAAGCAATACGTCAAAAGCTCGGCCAAGAGTATCAAAAACGAGCTGAAATTAGTTCTAAGGTTCGTGATCTTAGAAAAATGTTAAACGAGGAAAAACCAGTATCTTAACCACCTGAGTGATAGACTTTCAGTAAATAATTTAAAAAATAATTTTTTTTTTAGCGTTTTTTGTAACACTCACATGGGATTTTCTCCTGAAAGGATACTCAGCAGTTTGGGCCTGCTTATGCAGTTATGTGCGTACTGGATGATCTGGTAGTGGTAGCAAGTAATCACCGCGACGCCTCCATTTTCACGCAGTTGTTGTTGTTGCCGCGTCGTTAACAAAAATCGTTCATCGCCGTTCTCAGACATTACAATTTTGAAAACCCCAGCGATGTTATTTCTGAAACATTCGCGGATAGTGTCGTACAGTTTAACCTTGTCGGAGATGGATACGTTAGCTTGATGGTACATTATTTAATAACTAAGCTTTTAATTGTGATAGTTTCACATTTGAAAAATTAGTTCACAAACAATATACGGTAGGTGAATCGCTTACAACTAGATTAGCCCGAGAGCGGCTAGCAGCAATTAAAAAGTTTATACCGGTTCGAGACAGACTTCGTGAAAAACTTCAACAACGACAACAAGCGCAGACTGACTTTTCTGTGTCAAGTGAACAACTGCTCGCCCCGGCAACTAAGGCGACCAGCGATGTGAAAACAGCAACTGAACGAGCAATATTTGGGGATATTCCTGAGGAAGGCAAGCGACGAGAAGTGCCTGTTCTTGGTGTGCTTGTAAAGATAGCAGCGGAAACTGAAAAGACATCAGCGTTGTTACAAAAAACCCCACCTGGTCCGAAAAAGACCAATGATAAAATAGTAGATGAATTACGCGCGCGATTTAACGAAGAAGGGTTAGCAACAATTGATAAGACTGACCCTACAGAGTTTCCTGCACTTGTTGTTACGACGTATGAAATCAAAAAAAAAATGTTAAAACCAGAACAGCACAAGTATGTAAGAGGTATACAACATTGGGCTGATATATTTTACAAAATTAAAACTGAAAAAAGTCAAATTAAGACAGATAGTGCATCATACATTGAATATATCAATGCGGTGGGTATAGTGTATAAACAATATGAAGAACAAAAATCACAAAGAAAACCACAAAGACTGCAGCGACGGCGACAACAAACTGCAAAAAAAATATCTTTTTCACCTGCTAAACAAGAAAAATCTCAACAACAACTACCACCCCAAGCTTCGCTTGGACCTTCGCTTGGACCATCTGATCGAGATGATGATGATCTTTTCAGTTATTTACAAAGTACGGATTCAGAAAAACCGTGGGAAACACCTGATTATAGTAGTGGGGAGGGATTTTCTAAATTACCAGTAATTTCAGGTAGTGGTCAAAACGTCTTGACGTTTCGTAGTTGTCCCGGTAACATCGTAAGTGATATATCACGACTGGAGGTTCTCATCGGGGGGAAGCGAGCCGGAAACAACTCACTGGAAATAATTAATGAGGCCGCTGATATCTGTAGACGATTATTTGCCGGCGGTATCATGGACATTAATGTATATCGAGAACTCATTGCTGAATTAGTTGAACATCACAGAGACGCCCTACGTTATGATGAAAATCCAATGGACGCTAGCGATTGATCACTAATTGAAAAATTACTAGTTTTATAACAAGATGATTATACACTACAACCATGATAAACCCGTAAGCGTCTATGTAGTTAATTCACGGTTTCCAGTTTATAGAGCATATTACGGAGACGGTTTTGGCAATACCATTGCGGGGTTATTTACAAGAATGGCTCCCAAGGTGGCGCCGTTAGCTAAATAATTATCAATGAAAGCCATTGATGTAATTCGTGATAAGGGTATTGGTGCTGTTGGAGATCTCGCCGGAAAAGCGTTTTCAGCTGCGAAGAATAAAATAACATCATTAGTGAGACGAAAAAAGAAACCGTTACCGTCTACAGCGGAAATGCCTGCAAGTGTTAGTAAAATTATAAATAACGCAGTAGATGAAAAACTAGCGTCGTTGGCTGCTTCGGTGACTCCGTCGCCACCGGTAACAGATAGCGCTATCAGGAACGCGATAGCAGGAAGTGGTTTGAAACGAAAACGAAATTCGAAGAATTTTCAACGACGATGATTATAAAGAGTTAAAACGCTAGCGTTTCCAATTGAAAGCACTAAATAATAATAGCAATGTTTAAACGAACAGCTGATCCCGCGCTTGATATGGAAGCCCCAGTGCGCAAAGACGATTCCGTCCGCGATTATCAATACTATTCCTATCATACAATACAACCCGACCTACGATCGCGAATTGAACTACAAGTTCAAGATACCAGTAAATACTTTTTGCCATGTGAAGCATTTATTGAAATCGAGGGAAAACTCGTAACAAATGTTGCAGCTGATACCCCATATGCAAATGATTCAAATATCCGAGTTGGTTTTGCTAATAATGGTATAATGGCGTTATTTGAAAGTGCAAGATATCTCATTGATGGAAAAGAAATTGAATCAATAGACCGTGAGGTTGATGTTGCAACAACAATAATCGGGTTAGCAAGATACTCCGATGATTATACAAGATCGGCTGGTCCGTCTATGATGTTTGCAAAAGATACTAATGATCACGCTGATCACATTAATCATACTAGGGTAAAAGCAACACGAGATACCGCAGTTGATCCAGCACCAGTAGGATATACTAGACCGGCTGGTACCTTTGATGTCGTAGATATTAATCGCAATTTCAATCTAGGGTTTGCAACACGAGTAGCGATGTTACAAGGACAAGAACGATATTTTTCATGTGCGATTCCACTCCATCACATATTTGGATTCTGCAGAAATGTCAGAAAAGTCATCTATGGAGCCAAGCACACAATCGCGTTAGTGCGAAAAGGCAATGACAATGATGCAATTTGGCGTACTGGTGCCACTGATGGTAAAGTTGTTTTGAGTAAAATAGTATTGTGGATGCCAGTAATGACCCCATCAATAACCACGGAAGAGCGGCTACTTTCATTTATGGACACAGGTGGCAAATCATTGATAAGTTGGCTAAGAACAACAACTGACGTCAAACTGGATAATGTTGCTGATACATTTACATGGCACTTGGCATCAAAACAAGGCGTTTCAGCTCCACATCATATATTTATAGCGCTGCAGAATCAGAATCGATCAGGCTCCCAAGAACGCAGTCATATGATATTTGATCAGTTAGGAGTCAAGGAGGTTTCACTGAGAATAAACGGACAACAAGAACCATCTGAGGATATTCAGCTTGATTACGACACTAACCACATAGCACGTGTGTATCATCGGATGCTGTCATATATGGGTCGTGATCAAAACGTTGATACTGGTTTACAAATATCGCAACTTGATTTTAAAAGCCTCTATCCGATTTATTACTTTTCGCTGGAACATCTTGATTTAACAAGGCAATCCGTCGTTGATATACACTTCAGAGCTCGTATAGCTCCTGGTGGTGTTAATTATAGAGCGATTGCTGTCATTCTCAGTGATAAATCAATGTTGTTAGAAGGGGTTGGTGGACGAATGAGAGTAGTTGATGCACCAGTGGAAAATATGTAAATGAAACTTGAAGAGTTTCCAATTAGATCAATTGAAAGCATAAATGTGTTTTACAATAAAATGACATATAGTGTTGTTAGTGTCAAGCTGACTGATGGTCAGGTCAAGAAATTGCGATCAAAATCCGCTAAAGAATGTGGAACAACAATAACGTTAAAACCAGCGCAGATGTCCGGCGGTACACATAAAATATCATTGACGGATCGTCAAATAAAACATTTCAATGATGCGCTAAAGAAACGGCGAGGGGTTCAAATTGTATTTTCAAAGGCTGCAGTCGCGAACATGATAAAATCAGGTGGTATATTTCCATTGTTAGCTGCAATACCAGCATTGATTGCAGCGGCTGCCCCAGCAGTGGCGAAAGCGGCGGCGTTGGGAGCCGTTGGGACCGCGGCAGGGATGGCGTTGAAAAAGGCAACTGGGAAAGGATATAAAAAAAATGGAAAGGGTCTAAGACTACCAGGAACCCCGTATTCATGGTACAGCGGGAGATCCGTTCACGGATCAGGTCTAAGAATACCAGGAACGGTTTATTAGTTGAAAGCCCAATTGTTGAGGAGTCTATGACTGAAGAACCTATGGTTCCCATGTCCAATTTTGATTTAATTGATGCTGCTAAAAAACTAGCGATAAAAAACTTCAGAGGGGTTTTTATGAGAGATCAATTACCGAGAAAACCTAAACGCGTTGAAACCGGTATCATCAATCTTGATAACAGCAGCGGATCGGGAACTCACTGGGTTGCATACGCAATCGATCCACGTGGGATTGTCTATTTTGATTCATATGGGTTAGCTCCGCCAAGAGAGTTTATGCGGTATATAAATTCTTCGATGAAACTCAAAGAGTTTCCGATTTTTTATTCCACGCTGCCAACACAACAATTAAATGATCCACCGATATGCGGCCGTGAAGTATTAAATGTCCTCGCGGAGATTTCATCGTCACAGAAACCACCTAATCTGGTTGTAAATAAATACACGAGTGGGAAATTACAAGGTAATTTTAGAGAATCAATAAATTGAAAATACTAGAGTCTTTACAATAATGATTAATATTTGGGGACAATCTCTGTCAATGTCGGATCCCACCACGAAAACATCTGCGGGTTCTATCGAGGATGTAAAAAAAAATAATTAAAAATGAAATCGCTGAGACGTTAAATTTAGCAAGTGTTGACCCGAACGAAATAGTTGTATTTCAAGACAAACAGGGTAAATTGAAAACCAGTGATGTGTCATTGGATGACATTTTGATACGGCAGCGCGATGCCACTGAAAACTCTATTGCGCTGTATTCCAACGGTGGACAACTTAAACCAGGCGCACTTGTGTCTACGATCACCGACGCGATTGCCACCCACGACAACACGATTGCCACCCACGACAACAAGATTGCCGCCCACGACAACACGATTACCACCCACGGCCGTGAGCTGGATGATCATATACGAGGTTATAATAGTTTTCGCAAAAATGTCGTACATAAATTCTTTGGAACCCCGCTTGTGGTTGGCATGACTCTCGCTGAAATTAAAAACTATCTATCGCTATTCTTTTTTAACAAGGACGCGGGAAGGGTGATGAATGAAGATGAAATCAAGGCAAATTATCTCCATATTTACAATGATATTTCTAAAATAATAGAAAATCTTGAGCGGGTACAAAAACCCACCAACGACGTCGTTAGTAAGTTTTTTGGATCCCCACCTGTGGCAGACTCGACTCTCGCTGAAATTAGCGAGTTTATTATCAGGCATACTCACAATGCCTACGTCGCTAATAATTTCTTTGGTGTCCCAGCTACATCTACGATGACTCTCAACGATATTATTAGGTTTATGGTGAGACAAGCAACACTTAATACCATCGTTGATAAATTTTTAGGGAGAACACGCGAATCTGAAACAACATCGTTGACAGACATGACTCTCGCGGAAATTAAAAACGCGTTTGACGAACAAAAACTCACCAACGAGTTTGTTAAAAATTTCTTTAAGGGTTCTGAAAGTCACAATAACACGACGACATATTCTCAACTCCACGGGCATTATATAATCCAAAAAGGTATAGAATCTAACTTACTTTTGATTTCATTTTTTAAACGCCGCGATGGAAAGGTGATAAAAGCTACCGAAATCAAAAAAACCTATCTCGACATTTACGACTATATTGCTAAACTACGAGAAGATTTTGAAAAGGTAAAAATTCCGCATCCAGACATAGGCGTTAAAAATATCGTGTATAAGGTCAATCATGGGACCTTTGATTGGGTAAAAAACTCTAATGCTAAATTGAAAGTCACTAACGTGAAGTGGCCCCATGGTATCTATAGGATGACGTTAATCTCTAACAAGCAATTTGATATCATCGTGAAAGGTAAAACCTACTTTGGTGGCACCGCGACAGTAATTATCGCGGGGGAGAAGAAGAATTTGAGATTATCGCGGTTGATAACACCATTAGATCAACAATAACCTGGTGTTTAGAATTCGTAGGTGAAGTAGACATCCCCTGATCTACTACCCGGAAGATGGCTAATAATTGAAAACACTAGCGGGTTTAAAATAACAATGTCAACAACAATGTCAACAACAATGTCGATGAAATCAATTGAACCGATAATAACCCCGTTGACGGAGTCAGCGGTATCACAATGACGCCGTCATCGCAATATCGATTGAACACCGTGAAAGAGTTTTCCGCGAACTTGAAATCACTTTCTGAGCGTTATCGTGAAAAAATGAAAAAATACCGACGCAGCGTAGCAATCATCGACATCACCGTGTACTCGGTATCCGGTGTGATGGCCAGCGCCGGGGTTATTATGTCGACGGTGACCATGATGGTTCCGATTGCAGTTCCAATTGCTATCTCCGCGGCAACAACAATTGCGGCAGTCGCCACCGCGATAACTAAAAATTTATCATCGTGTTCTCAGAAAAAACTCAGTGATTATACAGCTCGGTACCGGGTGGTATTTGACGCGTACTCGAAATTATCCGAGTTGATCTCGCTGTCGATAGATAATTCGTTCATATCCGATGTTGAATTTTCCACGATGACCCAGTTGTATAACTCCGCGATGTTGAAATTGGAAATTGAAGACAGCGTTAACAATAATGTCACTACAATTCAACGAATTGCAACTGCTTCAACGAATCGCGAAGAATACCACTCCGATACGAACAAGCATGATATCAATAACATCAACAAATCCTGAATTTAGTGTGAACTTCCCTTCTCCGATTCCAGTGCGTGAGATCGCGCTGGCAAAATTACGAGTATATCATAGCTGGCCTAATATCAGATCGGTTGCATTTGGTGGTCAGCAACCCAATAACGCACTGGTGTTCTCGTATAAGAATAAACCCGATGGCACTCCAGCGTGGGAAACTGTTTCGTTACCAACTGGGTCGTACCAAATTGAGCAAATCGATGCTGAAATTCAGCGTAGAATAAAATCAATTACTGGAAAAGAATCAAAAATAGCTATTAAACTTCATGAACCGACGCTCTCGTCGTCGATCGAAATAGGCACAGAGGGATACATTGTAGATATCTATAACAGCTCGTTAAGAACAGTGTTAGGATGGCCCGAAAAACCACCGGAAAAATCCACCGCCGACTTAACCACGGACGTAAAATCATATCATGAAATCAATCCCAGTTATCGAGATAATTTATCTGATATAAGAAAAGGAAGAATCGGCGATAGATTTATATTTACCAACAAAGACACATTGCAATGGGATTTTATCATTAAAAGAACAGCCGACTCATCTGTTACTATTTCATTTACGCTAACTGACGTCCGTGGTTATTTTAATGAAATTAAACAATTATATGACACACAACTTGAACAACTACGGAAAACAAAATTGCAAAAACACGTTGAAATAATAAATCAACTTATATCTGACATGAAATATATCTATGAACTAATTATTCAAACAATAATTAATGACAACAGCGACAATAAACAACGATTCCTAACCGATTACAATATCACAGAAGACAATCTGCGTAATTTCAAGTTTCCCAAATACAACGCTGATGAACTAGCAGAAATTGTTAAAACCGATATCAAGGCGCTACAAAAATCAGATTCAACTATCCTCAAGTATAATAATGATCCAGATGGCGGCGGTAGGCATATTGCCCCGCATAATGTAAATATTTCAACGGTGATTGCGCTCAATTTAACATGTGATGCAATTGAAGGAAGCTATCAAATTAATCTAGAGCAATCAAATCAAGCTCAGCAGGGATATATTCTTTATTCGTTTGCACCAATAGCTCCTCCAGGATTCCTAATTATTGAAAACCCAATTAATCCTGTCTACATGCGATGCCATAATAATTCGTTAACGAGAATTAATTTCCGACTCACCGACCAGTCAAATAATTTAATTGATCTACAAGAGGAGGTGCTAGCAATTAGTTTGTTTGTGAAATCATAAATGATTTTCGTCCTAAAGACTGGATCAAATATTTGGTTAACCTGTAGCAGCAGAGAGGGTGGATGACAACGACGTTTGGCGTATATAAGGAAATCTTATTTTATCGAATAGACGTCATTTTTTTACTATTTGGTAGAAGCCTCAGATCATCGAATCGACGCCTCTATAAAGTTGTAGGGTTCACCCTCTCTGCTGCTGCACCCATTATAAAAAAAAATGAAATAAAAGTTGAAGTAGGAAAACAATTGTGGGGAACACAGTCTACACCAGATGCTAAAATTTTGCAGGAGACGAAATGGTAAAGACTTTTAACAAGGCATAACAAAAAGAACGTCTTTTAAATATCATCGCGTGTTTCAGAATACATGCGGGATTTGGTTCTACCTAGTGTTCAGCAGGTACGTATTACACAGGTTCGTAAAAGAATAAAGCACATCAAATGCATCGTCAGTGCAAATCGACGCTTTGGTTTGTTTTAACTTGAGTCATTTGGGAATCGAATCTTCTATGTTGGTGAAAACTCTTCTAAAAATCACACTTAAATACAAATCTAGAAACGGTCACAGTCTGTTTCTATGCTGGAAATATACTGGCACGTGATATACACACTAAACTTTAATTTGTTTTGGTTTGTTAAACGACGATCTTGTCATGTAGCAATAGATGCTCATGTGGTGAAGAAGAAACCGAAAAGCATTTTCTCTTTAACTGTACAAAATATAGTAACCCCAGAAAGGGAACAATAGGTGGCCCAGAAGTGCTTAATTATAAGGAAGAGATTTCTTTGACCACTAATTATGTCTTACTATTTAGCTGTTGTATCTTCGGTCTGTTTTAATTATTATAAATATATACTCTATGAGTTAAGTTTAAAAGTCTTTTATCTCGCCTCCTTTCCCCCACGCTATTATTGCCAACATCTATAATGTTTTCTTTCTTTGTTTCATTATCTGTCTTTTTGGACAAGAATGCATTAAAATATTTCTGCTACAAATGCTTAAAGTTACTTACAGACATTATCACAAAAATAACTTTCATTTGTGTGTGAGTGTGTGTTTGATTTTTTATTTTTTAATGTAGCTTTAAAACATTTTCAGTCTTAACAACAACCTAGCAATGCCATGCGCCTAACGAGGCAGTTGTTAGTACCATTTTTTAAATAAGTCATTGGTATGACTCGGCCGGGGTTCGAACTCACGACCTCCTGCATTCGCAACGTTTCTTTAATATATCACTTATATCTATCTTTGGAATTGTGTGCCTTCATTGATGACATCAGCCACATTATAAAAATAAATACTAAGGTAAATGAGGAGAGATGTTGAAAGAATCTTATGTTTCTTGCAAATTCTTTACCTTTAATTTAATTTTACACAAAGAATTCTGTGTGATGTGTGTGTGTGAGATTTGGATTTTTCGGTAGATAATAATATTTTAATCAACTCAAAGAATGAGTCAAATCGAATTAGAGTATGAGATGTGTTTCAATGAAGCTGCTACTACTACTACTACTACTACTACTACTACTACTACTACTACTACTACTACTACTACTACTACTACTACTACTAATAATAATAGTAAATGAAGCAGAAATATTTTTGTAAATATTCTAAGGGGAGACTAAATATCGAATTGTTACAGATTGTTTGTGATACTTTTTCGTTTTGAGAGACTAGAGGTACAGCATGGGGCAGTCTAGATATTGTCGTTAAAGTCAAAGCCCTCCTGTTAAAAACTACAGAATCCAGTATATGTTTTCCTTTTGTGTGCCCTCTTAGACCATTCAGTTCAGGTTGGATTCAGTTGGCACCACCTCGAGTGACAATACGGCTGAAATGTAATTGTTGACGTGTTATTTGCCGAGTCTAGTCTGTATTGCGGTTATTTTGGTTATTCATTCACTTGCACAATTGAATCTCATTTGCTTCTGAGATAGATTATGCAATTATGTGATGGGTCATAGTTCAGAGTTTAGCTTTTAGCTCAGGCACACACACACACACACACACACACACACACACACACACACACACACATATATATATATATATATATATATATATATATATATATATATATATATATATATATATATATATATATATATATATAGAGAGAGAGAGAGAGAGAGAGAGAGAGAGAGAGAGAGAGAGAGAGAATACCATCATGGTCTTTGCTGAACGTCCCTGTGATAACAAACAGCAGTATGCTGTGATAATTATTAATTCTGCTAAACCATTTTTTCTTTTTCAGTCCAAATTTGTAATGCCTGTGTTCTGGACGATGGTACAAAAGGTAATTCCTACTCTATTATTTATTATAGGAAGTCTTTTGACGTGTGGGCTAATTGTAATTGTAAATAGTGACTTTATTTGTACTAACTTGAATCCCAAGTGAACAATACATTATTATGTGTTTCTAAAATATAAGATGAATCATAAAATAGATGATAATCTTAATCATGCTTTTTCTCCAGTCCTCCATAGGTCATAAAGTGTATAAGATAACGTGTAATGTCTCTTGAAAACGTCTCATGGAGATTGAATTTACAAATTTATGACAATGCTGTGAATGCTATCTGATATAACAGACGTGGCTTCTAAGTTATAAGTTTTTAAATACCGATTCAAGAAAAAGAAAACTTGTGGCATATAGTAATCATTAGCAACCTTTGTCCAACTTACATTTCAGGACTGCATTCTCTCGAAGTAAGATTTTTCTCCTGTAGCAGTATGGCGAAACCTGGGGGACGGGTTTCTATATATCTAACACTACTAATATATGTTATCCGAATGCGAAAATAATTTTAAGTCTAATGTTTTTATGTATTTGTTTTTTAGACCATCAGATAAATCATTTGTATGAAGGAAAACATTTAAAAAGTAATATGGGGGAGTAGACAGAAGACACCTTCCCTATTGTTTTAGAAATATTCATTTAAAAATGTTTAGTCGTCATCTGAGAAGAAACGTAATTTGAAGCATTATCATGCTTATAAATGCAAGATGTGCTGTTCTACTTTTAAAAAATACGAATATCATTGCTGATAAGTTTAGCTCTACTTGTTGAATTTCAGGAGAACAAAATACCTGACGGGTAGTAGCCTTAATGGTCAGGAGACAGCTCTAATTAAATATGTTAACCTGTACAATATTGAATAAGCCGATTATAGCGAACAAATATAAAACCTGGTTTTCAATACAGCATTGTTTGATTGTTGACGGTCCATCTTAAACAATACATGTTAACAGATTAATCAGAAAAATATGGTCCTTCGATGCTCATCATTCGGCTCTAATTCTTCTCGTTCTAACACCCATGATAGCATTTTTCTGAGAGTTGCCAAGGTAATTGAAATTGATTGTATTTGGACCCAAACATCGAATTTGAAATAGTATTTTTATGTTCGGGACCGACGCATGGTACTCGAGTGATATTGTTTCATTGTTAAAGGCAATAAATAAGGAAAAAGATGATTTTAAAATGAGACTAAGTTTGCAGTTTGACTGAAACAAGTTATAATAGTTATTGAAGACGGTGGTTTCAATTTTTTACTATACTTTCCAGTACGTGTTGGGTCTTTTTGCCTTTGAAAACAGAAGTTTTCTCAACACGTTGACTGATATATAAATTACTTATTGAAAGATTGCCATTATCTTGCAGCAAATATGTTGTTTTTGCAGGAATAACATTTCAGAATTGTGTGTTATATTCAGTCCGTCCGTCTGTCTGGCCTTCAAAACCTCCGTCCTGCACACCATTGAAAAGTAATATTCTTTATCCAGGAATGATGTGTTTTAGAGGACTATTTTCAGATCCATAAACTGTGACCCAAAACCGGATTGAGGTTCACGATATCACTTACATGGTAAACGTGTGTTTTAAAATAGAAATCATTCATTATTAATTGAAAATAGTACATCCAAGAATGAAGGAAAGTAACACAGATGCGTGGCAGATTTAATACCATCCTCTGTATCTTTTATTTTTTCGGAATCCCAAGTTGATCTGAGAAACGTTATGGCTAATGTCGTTGTCAACGTATGGGAACTGGCACCATGAAAAAGTTTCCTTAGAGTGAAGAGGTAGCAAACATGATCTTGCTGGAAATCTTTAACGAACCTTTAAGGAAACCTTTACATATTTAAACAGTCATTTGATAATTTCGACCTGTCACATGTACCATACAATTCTAGCTCATACAATTTGTATTATTCTTTATTTCAGCTATTGCAATGTGTACAGTGGGCAGTGCTACAGGATCTGCGATATTACTGACCACACCCAATGCATCTGTCAATACGTGTGTATGTACCATTGAGGCCCATTCAGGACCTTTCGTGATACTCAATACAGCTCAGCCAACTTCATCTGATTGTGGCACGAGAATAGACATTACAAATGAAAATGGAAGCATCTCTACCACTTACCAATGTCAACAATTTCAATTGTATAAACCTGTTGGAGTTTCCATCGTGTCAGGAGAAATTACCTTGCACAAGCAAAGCAACAGTACAGAGGACGACATAAATTACTGCCTATTTTTTACAGGTATATCTAATGCGCCGTTTGTATTTGTTATCAAATCCTGCCCGCGCCCTACCCCATCCATATTCCGATTAGTATAGATAGAAATTGTGATAGCGGAATTTTCATCTAGCTTAACGTCATTGTTATCAGGCATAGCAATATTCCTGGCATAGTACTGTAACGATAATTAATGCAAGCGTGAGAAAATTCCTTCAGGACTCGGGGCCCGTAAAACAGATTTCAAGCCACATCGTATGATGTAAATATACCAAGATAAAACCAAGTCTGGACTTGTGAGTTGAACATGCCTTAATTACTGCAATACGAATCCACTTTTGAAGTATGAGGTAAATCATTTGGTCGAATCACTGAAAGTGTGTGATATAGATTTACTATTTGAAAAATATACGTGGAACACACCTATCCCAGAAGATTGCCATCAGTGACAATAAGAATGATGTTCAATTTTCTTCAATTAATTATTTGTTGTAAATTACACATTTTCTTTTCTTTCAAAGGACATATAAAGTTTCAGAAAATAGTCTGCATTTGTGTATTAGAGATACATTCATACCGTTAACTCATCTGCTTTCCCCAATACTCTTTCTTGGTGAGAAAAGTTTTTAGAAAATAATTAGCACTATGCACTAGCGTGAGATAGCGAATCCCACCCAACAGATTATAATTTGATAATAAGAACGAGGGTTTACAAATGTCCCACACACTAATATTTAGCATATATAACGTGGTGGTTAGCTTACCTTATATAGCATTGTAATATCGTTTTGATTGGTGCATTGCTACTCTCTTATTCTGGTAATGACGTTTTCACACACACAATATAACGTCGTCTTCCATATAATCTATCTTTTATTTCAGAACGCAAGTTCATCCACATTTCCAACCACGCATTAAATATTTTAGTGTAAACCAAATCGTTTACATTCTTTTTAAGATCCAATATGGAATGATAGGTCTGAAAAACACATAATGGGATATATACTTTCTAAATGAAAAAGACGTTAGTTTCTAAGGTGTTATCACTAAAGAGATGATTGTTCTTAAACTGATTTATCTGAATATCTGACTATACGCTATATAATACATCACAATATTTGTATATGTAGATTGGTACAAAGTGGTTACGTTGGATACTATGTACAAGACTGAAGTACAACTGGGCGAGTTTGCCAGGTCCATTTTCTTTGTAAGAGACAACAGCATCCAACAGTAAACACAGTACATTGTACTTAGTATATCTCCTCTATTTTGCAAGAGTAAAGTGACCATAAATTGCTTCATACAAAGAATGTCAAACAAATATACAATATTATTTCAAACAGAATGTCTGTAGTGTGTCTAACTTAATAATGCATAGATTTAGTGAACGACGAAACAAGTCTTTACACAAACTGTTCTCCAGGCGACGCTTACGCTTCTCTCGAAACGGCACTGTCACTACAAGTTATTTTATGCCGCTTTTCGGAATATACTTATCCTCTTCTTTATATCTTATTTCAAATGGATTTAAAACATTTAACATAAAATACAGACATTTTAAAACATCGTACTAGCAAGTCTAGCACTATTGTTCTAACCTCCCCCGTCTTCTTTCGCTGAAATTCAACAATGCAATGGCAGAAATGACTACTCAAAACGAGGCTGACCACATGGTAAACTGTTCTTTGTAGGCAGTAGCGTTAATTATTACGTCACTGGGAAGTTGTTTGGTCTTGACATTCTGTTGTGTCGTGATATAAGTACCGTGATGTCATTCTCAATCGCTAGTAGCTTATTTAGTCGCATGTAAGCTAAAGAGCATTCAATAAAGCTTGCTGCAGTAAGAAGGTGTACACTTCACTTCATCATCACACATACTATATTTAGATATGAAGTCACGTGAGGAATATACAATTATATCGGTTCTATGATTCTGGTCGGATACAAAATTGTCTGTATTGAATTTCCGGAGACATGGATATCGTCTTACTTGAAACAGTCGTGGTATTAATCCACATCTGGATAATGACACGAAAACAATCATATGAGGGTCATATTACATATATAACACACCTTTTTAAAATAATCAAAGCATTTGTGTAACTAAAGTCGAACAGATGACATCATTTTTATTAATGTTTATCATTTAAGTTTGTAATTTTGCTTTATTTAATATGTCTAAAAACAGAAAAGAACAACTAGCATTTCTTATTATTGCAATTGCCGTCACGAGGCCATGCTAGGCAAATGATGTATAACCTTACATTGTAAAATTTTCTTACACGAGAAAGTTCACTACATTATTCTGCAATGTATTTCAGTAATATTGATAATTGTTATCGTGTTATAAATATAATTAATATATGCTCATTTTTTCTCAGTTAACTTTATATTGTCATTTAAATTACATGAGCCATGCCATTGGTTCTAAAGCGTTATTACACATTTTGAACTTGTAGGGTGATTTCGACTATATTCCAAGTGAAACTCCATCCCCCTTACTGCACTCAAAATGAAATAAACAGTATATTACATAACGTCGTTTTGATAAATACAATTGAAACAATTCATATTTTCCCACATTATGATTCCAAACATTCAATGCCAGAATAGAAACATTCTTTCGGATGTCAACAATCTGCTCCTTCGCTGCTGAAATTAAATGTAATTCATGTAGAATTGTCATATATGAATCCAGGCATTATCACGAAATTTAGCAGAATCGATAAAAATAACAGACTAAATGGAAACGTTATTGCAATGCGCAATCATTCACAACATTAATCTAAATTTCAATTTTAAGTAGACCAAAAGGCTATTTTCTTTCGAAAGTGAAATCTAGCGCGCGACAAAGTTCAAATTTATGTAGGCGGAGTCATGTGCGTATTAATAATGTTCTTCTTGTGTAATGATGACTCTGTGCTTGTGTATTTAGTTTGAAATACGACATATAATTGGTTACTTTGTTTATTGTAGTGAATGTTTGTTTAATTAGCGTTATATTGAGTACGAAAGAGAGCATATAATAAAACTGTTACTGTATATGTATGGGAAAATATGTACTCGTTTCGTCGGATAGATATACTGCACTCCCAAGGTTGTGTTTTATGTCCATCCGAAAAATTCGTTTTTATTTTCCTATACAAATGTAGTAGCCTATAGCTATAAATTTGTGCTCATTTAAATCGAGATTTAAGGACCTTGTCAGATAATTTAAATCATTCGCTCGCCAAAGCTCGGAAAACAATTGTATTCTACTCTTTTCAAATTGAGAATTGTCAATTTATCAAGTATAAATTACAAACATTGAAATTTCAATAAAATTGTGTACATATATTACAGCCATTATAAGAATATGAAGCCAGTTGCCTATTTTTCAAATTTAAATACACATTGAAAGAAATTTTTAAGAAAATCGTCGATTTATCAAACAATATAGATTACACACGATGAAATGTTAAACTAATTGTTTATTTATCAAAAACACAGTTTATATTATTATTATTATTTGAACGAACCTGTCTGTGTGTCAAACATGGTTACATACATTGAAATTTGAGTAAAACTGCCTACGTATTAAACAAAGAAACACATTGAAATTTGAGTTAAAAATATCTATTCATCGAAAATAGATTGCAGACTTTATATTTGAAGCAAAATGTGGGCAAACACTTATTATATGCAACAAAAATCGTTAATTCAGATTAGCGTTGAAAATTGGACAGATGCAATTTTTAAAAAAATAATCTTAACAAATTTTCATATAAACACATTTATTCCTTTCTCTGGTCGCATAAACATCGTTAATTAAATATAATAGTGATGAATAATATGTCATTTATGTAGTAATCTATAAATTCTGATTACTAATTATTTCAGTTATAAAGTATTCGATAAACACTCATTACTAATTATGTCAGTTATGTGATATTCGATAAATACTGATTACTAATTATGTTAGTTATATAGTACTCAATAAAAGTTTAGACGTAACAGTAACTACAGTTTTACTTGAATCAGTACATGTGTAAAACATGAATTTAGGTAAATTTTTCACAGAATCGTCATATACCTGACGTAAGCATGGTATTAGTAAACTTTACCATTAACATTTCAGTGAAAGTTTTAGGTTGAAGTTTTTGCTAGTCAGGTACGATGATAGGTGGGAGAATAACACAGGAACGTACTTGAGACACCGGTTCCGCTCAGCGCAGTTTTTAAACATCATCGTTGACAAAGCAATATAACTGAGCTCTAATGCCCAAACGGTGTATTGCTATAATTTGATATACCAAGTCTAGTAAAAAAAATATGTCCGTATGGTGTATTGCTATAAGCTGATATACCAAGTCTAGTAAAAAGTATGTCTGTATGGTGTATTGCTATCAGTTGATATTCCAAGTCTAGTAAAAAGTATGTCTGTATGGTGTATTGCTATCAGTTGATATTCCAAGCCTAGTAAAAAATATGCCCGTATGGTGTATTGCTATAAGTTGATATACCAAGTCTAGTAAAAAGCATGTCTGTATGGTGTATTTCTATAAGTTGATATACCGATATTAGCAATATAATATCCGTATTGTGTATTGCTAAACTGTAATAGACAAATGCAAGTAATAAAATGTCCGTGCAGCGTATTTTTATAAATTGATATAGCAATTAAATGTCCGTACGGTGAATTGCTATACATTGCTATATCAATGCTATTAATAAAATGACCATACAATGTATCGCTATAATTTGATACACCATAGCTTGCAATAAAATGTCTATACGGTGTATTGCTATAATTATAGATAAGATTGCTAGAAGTAAGGCTTCTATACTGTTTATTCCTATATTTTGATATACCGATGCCAGCAATAAACATCACATGCTATAAATATCAATCCTTAATGCTCTATAGGTACTTCAGTCACTATCAGTTGCTATGGAACCGACTCACAACCTCCTACCACTACCACCACAGAACCAACATCCACCACCACTGTTAGAAGCTCAACCTCAACTACTGCAGTTCCAAAAACAACCGGGATCATAGCTACTCCAGCGACTACTACAACACAGCAGCTACCAACTACAACCACGTCTGTAACTAGCTACGGGACATCCATGTCCACCACGGCGATGACCTCCGGCACAACTAATCACCAAGGCGACACTAATAACATGACTGTTGGTAGGAAAAATAATGACCTTGATTTAGGTTAGTATTATACGGTTAAAGGTTTACATTTATGGTGAAATTTATTCGTTTCGATCTTTTGATTTGCCACTACTAATACCATTACTACAACAAATAATTATCATAAACATCATTATAAATGGCATAGGTAGGCGTAGTCAGGTACTTGTGTGAATCTAATGTACCTAGCAACGCCACTACTGATTGTGCAAGTTCATGATAGCGTCATCTTCATATTCAATATCGCTTCATTCGTCTATATTCCAGTCTTACCCTTTATTTATCAGACATATGTGGAGTATACCACTCATTGAAACGTTGCCAAATAATATAAACTCTGTATACCTCCATTTTCATTGATAGAAAATTTGTTTCAACCTACTGAAGCTGCATATAACAATGGTTAAATGAATTGCTTAATAACTAAAATATAATTGTCAGTACCTTAGAGAATAGCTTTCATTAAGGCTATACGCACGAGACTGTCGGCCCATTGAGCGATCTAAGCAATATCTTTCTAGCTGGATATATTTATTTATTTAATTATTTGAGCAGCAGGGTGCGAACAGACCTCTTGCTGAAACGCCATTTTTGAAGAAAAAAAGCGTTCTACGAAAGTGAAAAAAATATAAGGTGTAAGGTCATTAACGCCAAATCTAAGCCTCTAACTGACCGAGAGTTTCCCTTATTGAGTTAGCTTATTTTGTTACCTTATCTTTTGTCGTTAGTCTTTTTCAAAATTTGTATGTTCGTCCGTTTACCCACTGGACATTTCTTTGAGGTTCCGCCATCTCTGCTGCTATAATTAGATCATTGGATTTGTCTGGATAACCAATACAGCTCAGCCAAAGTCACCTGATTGTGGTACGAGAATAGACATTACAAATAACAGTGGAATAATCTCTAAGACTTTCCAATGTCAACAATTACAATTATATGAAATTACTGGAGTTCCCATCGTGTCAGTAGACATCACCTTTCACAAGCAAAGCAACAGTACAGAGGACGACATGCGTTATTGCCTTTTGTTTACAGGTATATCTAATGCGTCATTTGAATCTATTATTATACCCCGTACAAGTAAAGAGAATTACTAGGTAGAACAGCATGCTTAAAAGTATATTTTCATATCCATTATCAGCAGGGATATAAATTTTTCCCGGCTTTCTACTTTGCCAAGCGTCACTGTAATACAAATTCAATACCGTGCTATGCTATTATCTTATTTCTGTTCATGTGCAAAGATTATCCAACCTAAGAAATCCGTGCGGAATCGGAAAATCCTGCTCATAATAAATGCATACGGTGACACTAAGGAAACGCATGCTTATGATGTTGTGAACAACTGCAATTTTTTCTAGCGGTTTTTATATTAAAAGGCAAATGTTTCTGGCATGTTAACAGTAATTACTGCTTACAACTAAATTGTGTTGTAAATTATACGTGTTGTGTACATTACTAATAAGGAGAACTTTTTAGGACACTGAATTTCATCATGTAATAAAAAAGGAGATTATTTTAATCTGTAGCGAAGCAGGAGTTAAAATATCATTGTTGGAGCATGAGATAAAATATATCCGGTATTTGCATAGGATGAGACAAGTTTGCTTTTATTATGTATCAGGCTTAATCCGGAAAAGCTTTGAAGATTACATTAAGTCTTCTGCAATCCACTACAATTGTACCCCTTTACGTAAGTTCATCTAGGAGCTATGGGTAATGTATAAGTCAATGATATGTATGTGGGAATGGATGTATGATTATGAAAACAAATGGCTAAAATTAATTAGTGATGCTCATTACCTTCATTTAAATATTCATTATCACCTAACTATAAGTGTTTGACATGTTAACTAATAATTATAAAAGAACAATACATACTGTTTTAATCACGGACTTTGATGCAATGTACAGAATTGTGTAGTCTGTATACACTGTGGAAGAAAACTTCATTGTCATTAATCAATGATCCAATTATTAGCAAGAAAAAATTGATTTTGTATAAAACTTTGAGAAATTGAAAACATGCTGTATTGTTAAACATGTTGTTATATATATATATCTGATTTAATACATATTTATTTTGTTTGAATTGTTTGTTTGCCAGTTTTATTTTATTTTTATTTTTAATGACACGCTATTGCATTGTAAATTTATTCATTGGAGATTATATTTTCCGGAAATTCAGTTCAAGTATTCGAAAACCTAAAATTACGAACGTTGTATCGATGTTGACTAAGTTCCTCGCCTTAATTTAAACATCTTTTTCTTATCTCGTTCTTAGTGTAAATTTCACATAGATTGAAATCGAATCTGTATTTGATTCGTGACCATAGACTTGTAAGTAGTTTGGTGAAGTAAACATCTTTTTTTAATTGTTAGAAAAAAATGATTGGTTTTCGACAGGGTCATTTTAGGAGTACGTGATGTAAATACGATCATGTGACCATCCAAGTTTTTACTTTATTGCGCAGAAGTTATATTTAGTAGAGATGTTTAAAGAAATAGTCTCAGTTTGGGCTTTTTACACTTGATATCAATTTCTTCTGTTGTAGCTAGTTTTCGAGTTATATGTTAATTTTGCAGATCCTTTGGATTATAACAGATTAATTCGTTTCGCTGGAAATATAAACAATTCTTGGACAATGACAGTTCTTAAAACATTTATTCGGATTTACAACACCGGAGCGTTATTTTTTTAAAAGGAACTATTAGATACAGTACAGTACATCATGATACAGTATATGTCATCGCCTCCCATCTTTGATTTTCGTTGGGACACAAACATGAGTTCATTAGAACATCTTATTACTAGGACTTTGAAAACTTTATTTTTTGATTATTCTTGGATTACTTTTGGATTTAATTCTTGAAACCATAAGTTCTGTTTCATTTTCTTCTTCATTTTTACATTGTTATTCCAGCGATATAAATTATTTGTTAAATGTTATAAAGCTTGCTGTCTTCGCTCTTTTCTGTTTCCGTTTATTAGAGCCTAAACACGTAACAATCATGTTTATAAAAAATTTGTTTCAGTCGTCAATAGCCTTCAAAAAAGTTTCTAAGAAAATGTAAGGAGGCCCATATTGCTTATAAACAACACTGTATGATAATCACATTAAAATTAATGTAAATATATCGTGGCAGAAATGATACTGAGACAATTTGCAATGCCAGACATTGTGCTGATGCCTAAAATGAACGGTATGGAATATTTTCATATTCTGTGATCATAATGTTTTTCTGCACCTCACCCCCATAAACACCCACACCCACACACTTATATATATATATATATATATATATATATATATATATATATATATATATATATATATATATATATATAAACTCATCCCCAAAACACACACAATGTACCTCAAAAATATTTGAGAACATTAACTGTCACTGAATCATGTAGGGAAAAGAAAGGGATGGATTGTGAGGATGTGTTATATATTACGTAAGAATTACAATAAACACATGTAAGAAACAAGAAGTTTCCTGCTTTTTGGGTGAGAAAACTGTTACCATCAATTACAACGTGCTGCAACACTGTACATTGTCTTTAATCGTATTCATTGGGGACTTGCATCTTTAGCCACAGTTCATCGGCATCCGTCCGTCTTCGAGAGACGATGGTGTAGCTTCCGATTTGGGTGTCCTATCTGCACCTTCGCGAGTGACTGAAGAGTCCGACCCTTGAGTGACAGTCTCTGTTGCACTTGCTGTAGGTGTATGCTGATGCTTGCTGAGGATGTTTTTGGTTCGCCTTCCTCCTGGCTCTCTTTGCAGCGAGGTTTGTGTTTCTCATCTCCTCAACTTTCTGAGTGCCCTGTCTGACAGCAAGACGCCACGCGGAGCGGTCGTCAGCACAGCTCTCCCAATTGTTTATGTTGATGTTGGCTGTCTTCATGTCCTTTTTGCAGACATCTTTGTAGCGCAGACGTGGCCTTCCAGTCGTTCGTGCACCTTCTACTAGCTCGCCGTACAGCAGGTCCTTGGGTATGCGGCCTGAGTCCATTCTCCTAACATGGCCTAGCCAGCGAAGGCGCCTCTCGCTGAGAATGGAGAACATGCTGTTTATGCCGGTGCATTTCAGAACCTCTGTGTTGGGAACTTTGTCCTGCCACTGGATACGCAGAATACGCCGCAAGCATCTCAGGTGGAAGCTGTGGAGTTTCCTCACGTGACTCGCGTAGGTGGTCCATGCCTCGCTGCTGTAAAGGAGTGTGCTGAGCACGCATGCCTGGCAGACACGCATTTTGGTCTTCTCGGTGAGGTTGTGATTGTCCCAGACCTTCTGGTTCAGTCTCGCCATAACCGCTGATGCCTTGGCAATCCGGCCATTTATATATCAGTATCAACGGAGAGCGAGTTGGAGATGGTGGACCCAAGGTATGTGTAGTTCTCAACAACTTCCAGGTTGTACCCATCAATGGCGATGGTGGGAGAGGAGTATGCGTCCTGCACCATTACATTCGTCTTCTTCAGACTGATTGTCAGTCCGAACTACTTGCAGGCGTGGGAGAGGCGGCATACTAGCTGATGCAGTCCATCTTCCGTGTGTGATGTCAAGGCTGCATCGTCGACGAAGAGCAATTTACGGATGAGAACCTTTGTAACTTTAGTCTTTGCACGGAGACGGGCGATGTTAAACAGCTTTCCGTCAGTCCTGGTGTGTATATACACACCCTCGCTGCAGTCATTGAAGGCGTACTGGAGGAGAATGGAAAAGAAGATGGCAAAAGAGAGTTGGCGCAAAGACACAGCCTTGCTTCACTCCGCTGATGACAGGGAAGGCCTCTGATGTTGCGCCGTTGAAGCACACTGTGCTGTACATGTTCTCGTGGAACGATGCTATGATAGCGAGCAGTCGTGGGGGGCAGCCTATCTTCTTAAGGATCCTGAAGAGTCCGCTCCGGCTGACCAGGTCAAATGCCTTGGTCAAGTCTATGAAGGCAATGTAGAGGGGCATCTGCTGCTCACGAACGACACTTCTCCTGCAGCTGTCGTAGTGAGAAGATCATGTCTACAGTTGACCTGCCAGCTCGGAAGCCACACTGGGACTCGGGGTAGACTCGGGATGCTAGGGTCTGCAAGCGCGCCAGGACGACACGGGCGAACGCCTTTCCAACAAAACTGATAAGAGAGATGCCCCGGTAGTTGTTGCAGTCACTGCGGTCTCCTTTGTTCTTGTATAGAGTGACAATGTTTGCATCTCGCATGTCCTGGGGGATGTGTCCTTGTCCCCAGCAGAGGCAGAGGAGTTCGTGCAGAGGCTGGATTAGTGCTGGTTTCCCTTTCTTTTGGACTTCAGGCGGAATGCCGTCACTCCCAGGGGCCTTCCCACAAGCGAGGCAGTCGATGGCTTTGCTAAGCTCTTCCAGGGTGGGTGGTGTGTCTAGTTCCTCCAAGACTGGCAGGTCTGGGATGGCGTCTAGGGCGGCGTCCGTGACGACGTTTTGGGTTGTATACAGCTCAAGATAGTGCTGAACCCAGCGCTGCAGCTGTTTGCCTTGGTCTTTGATGACTTCTTCAGTGTTGAACTTGAGTGGGGCGATCTTGGAGGTGGGTGGGCCTGTTGCCTTCTTGATACCCTCGTACATGCCCCTTGCATCCCCGGTTTCGGCAGCTATCTGTATACTGGTGCAGAGTTTCAGCCAGTAGGTGTTAGCGCAGTGACGGGCGGTCTGCTGGGCATTTTTCCCGGCAGCCCTGAGGGCCTGTAATGTACCAAGGCTAGGCGCAGCCTTGTAAGCCAGGAGGGCTTTCCTCTTCGCCTCAGTCACGGGTTCTATCTCCTCCCAGCTGGCCTCATACCAGTCTGTGTTTTTGTGCTCTTTCTTCCCGTAGGCAGTAATGGCTGAGTTGTACACAGCGTCTCAGAGGTGGGACCACTTGGAGTCGATGGTGTCATCAGGGGTCTCTTTGGTGAGAGCCTCGTGAAGTTTGCAGATGAACTGCTGTGTCTTCTCTGGATTGCTTGCACAGCAGGTGTTGATGCGTGGGCGGCCATTCTTCTTGGCGTGGTGCAGTTTCTTGGGTATTATTTGCACCTTGCTGGCCACAAGGGAGTGGTCCGTGTCGCAGTCGGCACTGTGGTAGCTGCGGGTGAGGAGGACGCTGGCTAGTTCCGCGCGCCTGGTGATGACTAGATCTAGCTGGTGCCAGTGGCTGGAACGTGGGTGTCTCCATGATACCTGGTGGATCTCTTTGCATTTGAAGAAGGTGTTGGTCACACATAATCCGTGAATGCAGCACATCTCCAGCAGTCGTTGGCCATTCTCGTTTGATTTTGCCCCTTCCGTGCGGGCCGAGACAGGTGGTCTATGCCTCGTAGTTAGCTCCCACTCGCGCATTGAAGTCTCCTAGTAGGTAGAAGCCCTCGGTACTGGGAATATTTGATATTGCTTGATCCAGAGCCTCGTAGAACTGGTCTTTTTCTTCTGGGTTTGAGTAGAGGGTTGGGGCATACACGCTGAAGATGTTGGCTGGGCCTGAGGATGATGATAGCCGGAGGGCAAGGATCCTCTTAGTGCCTGATGATGGAGGCTCAATGATGGCGACGAGGGTGTTCTTTACAGCGAAGCCGACACCATGCTGCCTGGGTTCGTCTGATGGTTTTCCTTGCCAGAGGAAGGTGTAGTTGGCTTCCCTGATGGTGCCGCTGTCGGCCAGTCGGGTCTCTTGAAGACAGGCAATGTCGACATTCAGTCGGGAGAGTTCTCTGTCAATGACGGCAGTCTTCCGTGCGTCGTTGATGCAGGTAAGTGGTGATGGACTCACGAAACGAAGAGCTGGAGTCTTCTTGTTTCCTCTTTGTATCTTGCTTGGTCCAGAGTTTTTGGCCTGCTTGTCGAGATGGTTCTCTAAGCTCCACGCACCCAGTGAAGCAGGCAGGCCATGGCTGGAAGCACCTTATTGACTGGGGGCTGCCCAGCTTGAGGCGGGTGGTAGCTTCCAATGAGACATGGCGATCTCTCCCACCGTCAAAAACAGCCCCTGGCGCCAAGTTCTACGCCAATCGAGCTATGGCTTATAACCGGTAGACTGCTGCTTTCCGTGTTGTGCCGACGCCTTAAGACTACGCTGGAATGTCTTCTCCAGTGGAGCTACAAAGCCTGGGCATCTAGAATGGAGAATCAGCTGTTGCCCATGCAGCAGATCCCCCCTCTCCACGCAGCTCGTGGACCCAAGGGAACGACAAATGTCGCTACAGCTTGGCACCAACGGCGTCGCAGGAGTTGCCGGAATGACGTTGAAGTCAACGTCAGACCGCCTTAGGGACTCCGTCTCCGGATTTTCTGTCGGGGTTTACTCCCTTAGCCTTCCCGTGAGTGGGTATAGCCGCAAGGCAGCGGAGGTTTGGGATCAGAGTTTTCCTTCTCCTAGATGAGCTACCATCCAAGGTTTACGAGCCCCATCTACCCGAAGCGACTGGTTTTAAGGCGCCAGTGGCCGCCTTCACCCATTCTCCTGCCAGTGAAAACATGGTCCGCCGGACTTAGAAGCTAAGCCACTCGCGAAGGCCAGGAGTTGAATTTTAGTTGACAGAGGCGATCAGAGTCGCAAGCCTTATGGGGCATTTTTGGAGGAGTGAGGAGCTTGTCTCCCACTCCCACCTCGGCAATGTCAACCTTGGACCACAAGCCACAGTTAGTACATATATAATTAAGATGACCGCTTTCAATATATGTATTCATACCGCTAGCAACACTAATAATACCAGGTTAAACATATGACTTACATTGGTCATTGCGGTTTATTTGTATACCAGCCATATTCTTTCCTGAGACATAACCATTGTTCGTAACTTGAAATATATTGTACATGCCATACTGTTATCATATATCATATAATAATAATAATAATAATAATAATAATAATAATAATAATAATAATAATAATAAAGACTGTTTAAGGATGTTCTTGGAGTCAAAATAAGTGAGTTTGAAGAACATGCTTGAATGAAGTCACGTTCACATTGTATCTAAGATCCATGACTATTCGCTGCACGTAGCTGGGCCCTGGTACGCATGACTTTATTTTAACTGTGGTGACAATGATATTACGAGTGTAGCGAGGGACGCATAAGTTTGTAGATGTGGTATACGCATGGGTGAGATAAATAGAATAATAAAGAGCACTGTTTCACAGAGGTATATTAAACTGGAGCCAGTCAATGAAATGTAGCAGGGTGAACAGATTTGTGTTTCATTCTGGATTGAATGGAAAGCCAGTAAATGTTACAGAACACAGAGAGGCGTGATATTCATCCTACCCTAAGGATGATCACATCAACCTTGTTTTTAACTTTTAAAGTTTCTGTGGTATATACTGAGGCGAAGCAGATATAACTGAATTACTAAGGAACACACAAGTGGTTTAGTGGCATCAAATGAAAGAAAGGTGCGAATGGTGCGTATGCATCTCAGCGTCAGATCTACAGGTTTGCATATGTTCATTACATGTTGTAATGAAAGTCTACTGTCGAGGGTGTCTAGGTTTCGTACTGTGTGAATCTAATGTTGGTATTAATCATATTGTTTTTTTTTTTTAAACTAAAGAATGCGAATGGGCGAGCCTTTGTCTGGTGATAAGAATGGCATCATAATTAAGCCATTGAGATCAGTTGAGTGTACCTAATGAAGAGAAAGTGGCCGAGAAAAGAGCCTTATGGACCAACATCCAAATGATTAACTGAGTTTGAATGTTTCTCTGTTACGGACACAATTTGAATCCGATTTACTTGAAACATAGTAAATGTGTATCATTTTACCTTAATACATGATGGAGACTGCGAAAGTTATATATCGAGTATCAGCTGAGAGGGCGAACCGACCACTTTTTAGAAGCGTCCATTCGCTAAACTAAAGATTATTACGCAAGCGAAAAATTATGCCAATAACGCCAACCGAAGCTTCTAAGTAACAGAAAGTTTCTTCTACGGGTTCGTTAATTTTGTTACTATAAATTTTTCACTTTTTGTTAAAATTTTTACGCGTGCAAGTTTATTATGTAGACGTCTCATTATGGTCACGCCCCATCTGCTGATGTTAATTTGATCATTGTTATATACAACTACTACTACTACCACTACTACTACTACTACTACTACTACTACTACTACTACTACTACTACTACTACTACTACTACACATAATAATAATGAGGGCTTTGTAAAGCGCCTAATCCTAAGAAGCTCTAAGTGATTTACAACATCTATACACATGCTTGAGACGGTGAATTAATTTATCATGGTCTATTGTGTCAAATGTTGCAAACAAATCAAGGCGAGTGAGGACTAATCTAATCGCTATCCAAAGCAGAGAGAACGTCATTAACTACTTTCAGAAGAGTAGTTTCGGTACTGTGGCAAGGGTGATATGCAGACTTTACATTGCTAAAATGACTGTTTGAATTCAAATGAGATACAAGATGGGTTAGAACAACTTTTTTTAAGATTTTTTTAATATGAATTCGAGATTAGAAATTGGGCGGTAGTTCTTTAAATCGTTATGGTCAAGTGCTGGTTTCTTTAGCAAAGGCTTTACTATGGCAGTTTTTAAAAATGATGGGAATGCCCCGGATGAAGAGATGTTAATAACACCAGATAGTGAAGGCAATATTGGGTCTAAGCACTCAAGCAGCAGTATGTTGGAAGTGGATCAAGTTCACATGACTTTAGTGTACTCTTCATCACGATTTTCGTACTAAATCCATGGAGACAGGTTCAAATGCTCCTAATGGTTGTCGCTGAAATTCTGTGTCGTAACTGTAAGGTGACGACAAGTCAGTTGCAAGTAAGGTCCGGAAGGTCTACTGGAGAGAAGGTAGTTGGAAGTGGTGTACATTTGTTCCTTGACATTAGTTTGTTAGGTGTCTCGAAGAGCTCCTTATATCAATAATTGTCTCTAGCGTTGGAATCTTACACAACTAGATTAGCGCGAGAACGAATAGTAGCAATTAAGAAATTTCTAACAGTAGTTGATTCTGTCAGACAAAAGCTACAAGGGCGTCACGAATCTCAAGTTGAATTTGCAGAAGGTTCAGAACAATTATTTAGAGCTGTTACAAAAGTTACTGAGAGAGTTGCAGATGTTGCTGAAGGTCGTCTTCCATCAATCAAACACACTGCTGAACACACGGAACAAATAGTATATAGAACTAATAAAAGATTAAGGATTTTTAACGGACTTCCAGCTCTTATGGTCGCTAAACAATTACAACCGCAAGCGGCCGCTGCTGACCCGATCGTTAAAGAAATACCTTAAGAAAGGTTCCCGCTAAGAAAAAGACCCGGAAGAAGTTACACTATCTGAAAAATATACTAATGAGGCTAATAATGTGATTAAGAAAACAATAATCCGACAGATTTAGCTGGGTTTGTGGTTACAGGCTTTAGTCGTAGGGAAAAATACTTACAACCCGAATAGGATAGACCTGAAAGTAAAATGTGTGATACAGATGGATATTTAGCATAAAATACGACAAGTATTTCAAATAGAGATCCACTATTTGTGCTCTACATGAAAAAAACACACAATAATTTGAAAAAGGTATTCAGATTGAACAACAACACAGCTAACAATTCCAACTTCCTCCTCCGTAAAAGCAGATAGAACAGAACAATCTCTTTCACGAATTCCTCTACAACAAAAAAATCAGAATCTTCTAGAAAATAATAAGAATTGTATGCTGCGTCCGACACCAGCTCTACTGGAAGTGTTAAAATATGTAAGTAGAACTCCAATCTGGTATTCAGCATTACCAATGAAGACAATATCTGACCCACCAGCTAAACCACCCCATCAAGTTGTTTTAGGAAGTGGTTTTATTTCTTGTCCAAACAATATTTGCGATGAAATACAAAGTCAAGAAATACTAATAAGAGGTAAACAAGCTGGAAAGAATTCTCAAGAAATAATTAATGATATATCTGATTTTTTTCAACGATTATTTATAGGTGGTATCATGGACGTTAGCGTTTATGGATCTCTTATTGATGAAAAAGTTGATGAATAGCACAGTGATTAGATAAATAAATATTAAATAAGATGATAATACATAATGCTCATCTTGGATCTGTAATGGTCAAGGTGATTGCCAAGCTATAAAGCAACTTATGGTGATGGACTATGTAATGTTGCTCTGGTTTCTTTTTAAGAAAGATAGCTTTCAATGAAAGCTACTGACGTTGTTCGTGAATACGAATCTCTCTAACCGCGGTTGCTATTTCAAATATAACCAAACCCAGTGGTATATCTCCATTTCTTGCAGCTACACCAGCGTCAAAAGCCGCGACCGTCCCAAGTGTTGCAAAAGCTGCAGCATTGGGTGTAGTTGGAATAGCTGTCAGACTGACACTAAAGAAAGCAATTGGTAAGGGACACGCAGAAAGCCTAAAAATCATCTCGCCAACAAAATCCAGGAAGTCAAGTATGCCTCAAGCGGGTCATCAAAGATTGCAGGCCTTACAAGATGGAAAGGGTCTAAGACTAGCAGGAACACCGTACTAATGGTACGGAAAGGGTCTAAGACGTCCAGGGACGGTTCGGTAATTCTTCAAATGTTAAAGTTTAATTTATTAATGCTGCTGACAATTGACAATATTTAGGTGTTTTATACGCGATCAATTACCAAACCAGTATAATGAAATTGAAGCCCAGGAACTCATTGGGTTGCATACGAAATTGATCCAAGTGGAATTGTATATTTTGATTTGTACGGACTGGCCCCACCAATGAGGAGTTTAAAATATGTAAGCAGAACTCCAATCTGGAATTCAACATTACCAATGCAGACAATAACTGACCCACCAGCTAAACCACCCCATGAAGTTGAACACAAATAAACGAGTAACCGCTATCGTTTTGAATAGATCTTGTAGTATAATGATAAATTACGGAACATCTTCCTCTAAACAAAAGCAACAACTGACGGAATATCACACGAAAATGTAAATACAATCCGTTAAAGATGAAATATCTGTATTTCTAAATCGTGCAAATGTATATTGAAAGGAAGTGGTATATTTCAGGATAAGCAAGGAAAATTAAATACAAGTAATCTTTCATTACAGGATATTTTCTTTAGAATTAATGGAGTAACCGAAAACAGCATAATCGTGTTTGATAGTAATGGAAAATTTAAGCCCGGTGTTATGTCAGCGATATCCGATAATATTCGCGCGCCAGTAGAAAAATCCGGTTATACAATGCTGGTCGTCCTCTCAGTGTGACTAATAATAAATGCACTGGTCTTGGAGAACCATAATCAAACGATGACGTTGCAACAAACAAAGAAGGCCGACGATAAAAACCTCTCAATTACGGACTCGTTAACAATAATTAATACTGGAATGAGCTCTTTTAGAGCTTATTTCTAATCATGTAAATACGTTCTTGAGTTTCTTAGAAATATTAATAGAAACATTACCGAATTTTTCGGAAATCCTGCAGTCGTTGATATCAAACTCGCTGACATAAAAAACATCACCGATATCGTATTATATACGGTAGCGTCTAGAAAAATGTTATGGTCACCACCTAATAAAGTTATTAAAAACCGCCCTGATATTTCCGGGTGATGTAGGTTGTCAGTGATCGGCGGTGCAATATTTACGATATCCACATCAATACAACGGCGTTATTCACTAACAAAATAGTCTGGATCTATGTTAGCACTATTAGATCAAAAGGAAAAGGTAACATTTGAAGTTGAACCTGACGAAGATAAGCTCGGAATGATTAACTATTGGTCTATTAAATTAATCGCTAAACTACTACCTAAGTAAATAATGAGCTCCGCAATGAACGTGCAATAGTATAGACACAATCAGGTGCCTGAATGGTAGATTAAACTATAAAATAGCGTTGATGAGTATGCAGCAAAAGTAAACTAAATATCGCAGACGTGTAACTGTCGTTGACATAATTGTATATTCGGTGTCAGCTGTTATCGCTGTAACGAATGTATGTATTTCTATCATCAATACCGGCACCAGCGGTTATACTAATTTGTGTTTCAGCTGCAACAGAGAACATGTCTGATTTAGAAAATATAAATGATGATAATAGCAAGAACTACTGCGGCAGATCGTCGTTAATACAACTCCGTCAAAAACAGCGATGATATCAATAAGCTCCACTAAAACCGAATTTAGCAGCAACTTTTCAACTTCATTTTCAGTAAAGACATCTGCGCTTGATCATCGATCAGATCAGTTTTAATATAGCCTGAAATACCACCCGGACATATAAAGAACCAGCCGAACCGTGACGAGATGATTTGCTAATAACGTAGAAAGATTTATAAAGGAACCAGAGAATACAAAAGATATTTGGGAATGTGAATTATTCATTACATTGATGGTGATAAAATACCAAAAGAGAAGTTTTGGGATTCATTTAAGACTTCAGGTTTTAGAATAGTTTAAATCAGAAAAGCATTAAAAGTTTTTCAGAAATATTAAATGCGAGATTACACGCATATTTGGCAAATAGCAGAATTGTTTTATTAGCAAGACACAATACTATTCTGATGAATCAAAAAGCAAATTATCCAAACAATAAATGAGATTATAGACGATATTGGGTACATTAGTCGGAAAATTAGTTATAAAAATATTTAAGGGTATCATGATTATGGATCTGGAGCCAAATTCGGTTTCGATAAGGTATTTCTTGATCACTATAAAATCATTCGACAACAAATGCCAACATTTGTAATACCATCACTTGCAATAGACGAACTACAGATATTGCTCAGCAATCTAATCAATAGCAACTTCCCTAAACTATTTGAAGCCTGGTGAATAATACATCCTTCGGCAGATATTCTCAACTATATCAATGATCCATACGGTGGTGGAAGGCATATCTCGGCAGGGGTAGTAAATATAAAATCAATGTTCGCGAACAATCTTGTATGTAATGTAATTGATGTCAGATATCAAACAGATCTTGAAAAATCAAATCAGGCTCAGCAAGAATATATTATGTATACATTCACCCCTCAAGTACCTTCTGGAATTTTGATTGTTTAAAAACACATTAATCATTTCTATCTACGATATTATAATCCATTTTTATCAAGAATAAATTTTACACTTAAACGAAAGCTTCATTTTGCTTGACCTAATATTTGAATCTCTACATGAAATCTGAACGGCGAATTCTAACATGTGAAGGCACTAAAAGATGCTTGAAAATCGGATTAGTCGATGGTCTCCACTGAAGATTTTCCGTTAACGCGGCGAGAATTATGTGTGATTGGAATTATGCGTACTCTGATCGGATTATCAGATTGATGGATAAACTCTAGTGATATGTCTTTTTACTAAACAAGACACTCCTCCTTTTTTACATTCTACTTTAAATTTCGGAAAAGCCGCCAATTTTATTTTCACTAGTCATAATCTTCTTTCTTTGTCTAACGCGTGTATTAATATGTTTGTTTTCGTATTCGCACGATAATGCCAATGTAACTGTTTGAATCGCGTGAGAGAGAAATACAAATATTTATACATCCGTTTGTCTTTCCCTGCGTCTAACAAAACGAACATAGCTTGTTCAATTCGTTTAATGAATTTATAGTCTGATAGTAGTGTATATCTATCTTCGGTGTTAAGCTCTTCCAAGTATTCAAAATCAGAAAGTATTTTTTAGGATTTTTCAGATACTTTTATACCGTCAGTTTTTAAATGTGTAATTGCAGAAAATTAACATTAATATTTTCACAGTTAATTATATAATAAATACATATATTTGAATACAAATTTGTTAACAAATATTAAACAGTAGCAATAATGAGTGGTTATCTCCCATGGGTCTTGTTGTGTAAGGATTACTTCATATTATGAGAATAATTCATTTGCCTTTGTGCCGTTCCATACGTATCTCTTTCTCATGGCCCGCCATTCTTTCTGAATGTGTTTTGTATAGGTATGTTTTATGTTTCTGAATACTGTATGGGGCATGCTTCACGAGGCTATTATTTTGGCTGACATTCTTTCTGAATGTGTTTTCTATAGGTATCCTTTAATTTTCTGAATGGGAGATGCCTTGCGTTTGTCAAGGGACTGAAGGTATACCCGCTAAAGGTTGAAAGCTCATGATCGCTACTGTTTATGTTTGGAGGTTCCACATGTCTTTCCACACGCTCCCCCAAAACCAACCCAGGGAGAGTGCAAAAGGGAATCTACTACGTGGTGACATAGTTGGAGTGTGTGTTTGTTCGAACATTATAGGGTGGAAACCCAATGATAAAATGGGTCATATGCTATACAATTTAACCAATAATTGGAAGTAAAACAGCTCGCTTAATAGACGTCTCTTATTTTTCTTAATTATCTCTGACAAAATCTAGATGAAGCAAGAACCTGAGATGCAGAAAATTAAAGAAAAACAATGTTTCTTTATCAAAGTAACCAAAACACATTTTCTCTTTAATAAATAAAAATTATTTATAAAACTTCAGAATTAGCTTGATCTACAGAATTATTCCCCGTGCAAGACAACTGTAACAGTGTTACTTGTATTCCAGAGTCATCTCCCTTATCTAACACAACCGGGAGATGCTAAAAGTATCTTTTGTCGATACTCTTTCGAAAGCGCCGATTTGTATATATTTTCTGCTAAGCGATGAACCAAACACGAAGTAATATCAAAATATTTGCAGGCAGCATACATTGATTTAATATTATTTCTTAGTCTCTGTATTTACAGAACTAATCTTTGTAGTTCTCGCTCTGTGTAACAGCGCGTAAATTTAGCAAATTAGTATTAAGTTTCGCAAAATCAATATGTTAATATTACCAACAGACACAAAGGTGGTTTTCCTCTAGCCCCAACACCAGGCTGTAAACACGGTTTTGCTCCTAGTTTTCCACGACGTACGGACTGTAAATGAAGGCTGCAGAATTAATTTAGATTGGACTTGTTACAAGGGGTCGTAGAGCCTATCATTAACTGCATACAGCGTTTCAATGTTTGAAGATATATATATATATATATATATATATATATATATATATATATATATATATATATATATATATATATGTGTGTGTGTGTGTGTGTGTGTGCGTGGTGTGTGTGTATGTGTTTGTGTGTGTACGTCAATTTAAATACAATCTATATTTGCTTAATTATAAGTTGGTGGGTTTGAGAGATTATCCTAAAATGAAAGCTTCTAAATCATGATTTGATCTTGACAGAGGAACACCTGTACCACTGAAGCTAGATTTGTTTGTGGCGCCTACTTTGCATTATATTAAAGCGCATCTTGTAACCACGGTTATTTACCAGATATATCTGCTGAATGATAAACCAAGCATTGATCATTTATCAACAATTCAATTTTCACAAATAAATTTTGCAACCGAACGAGTTACGGAAAATTTTACAAAAGCGAATCGTGGACATATATTTACGGTAATAAGGCGTAAAAATAAATCAGTGCGGTAAATCAGTCAAGCATACCGGAGCTACAATTAATGATGTTGCTCAGTTAAAAAAAAGACTACAATTTCCAATGATAGTAGCAACGATAACTAGAAAAATTGTGCATGATTCGAAACAATATAAAAAGAAAAGAGCTCCAATAAATATTATTGATCATTATGTGAATGCGTGGACTAGCGCAGTAACAATATTTTTCACGGATTTGAACTGTAAGATTTTATAACAGTGATATCTTTGCTTTCATCGCGAAAGTAAGTAAGATTGTTCCTGTATCAGTATGTTTATTTCGACGTTTGCCCGATGATGAAAAGTATCAATTTGTAAAACCTATCGGCGAATTGTAGCGTACAGAATTAATCCAGAACGAAATACAAAATACTGCGCGGAAATGTTCATCACATGCTGACAATACTGAACAATTGCTGAATCTTTGTTTTACAGTTGCATCAGTTGCTTCTCACTTTGCCAAATGAACGAATTCGTCGAAACCAATACGGTTTGAATTCCTTTAAGATATTAGAGTTAGTTGTGTCGAACATTGTCACGGAGGATTTGTGAAACACTAAATATAATTACAGCGGCGTTGTTTCAGTGGATATGTCAGCGTATGCATGGTAGTAAATACTGATAAAACTAAAATATTACTTATCCCAACAAGGAATAAAAGGAAAAATCTTGATAGCAATGAACTATGTCTGACATGGAAAGATAAAAATTTGCAAATGGTCTGTCACGACAGACTACTTGGTGTTTTGGTAGATAATAATCTATCATGGGACTGATCATATCAAACATATCAGTAAAAAGGTCAATTCAAGTATATGGCTTCTCAGTAGGATAAGACATTTTCTCCTTGAAAGGCACAGAAAAATTATTTTATAACAGTTACATACAACCGTATTTAGACTACTGTAATACAGTATGGGGTAATTCAAATGATAAAAACATATCAAAGTTGGAAAATCTTCAGAAAAGAGCATTTAGGCTAATATCAAACCAGAAAAAAAGCAAGGAAAGTTTAGCTGGTAAGTTAAAACTATTACCTATTAAAGACCGAATATGTTTAAGAACAGCCAAATTAATGTACAGGATATCCAATAAAAGTGCTCCTGAATATTTACAATCCCTATTCCAGTATAGGCTACCTGGTAATACACCCAACCTGCGATCAATATCTACAAAACAGTATAAAATTCCCAAAAAAATAAGGAATTATTCAAGAAAAGTTTCCAATACTCTGGAACTTTGTTCTGGAATAGTATTTTTGTTGAGATTAGAAATGCCCACTCTATTTCCATCTTCCAAACCCAATATATCTGTGACGATTTTACCCCAACCCCTTGTATGTAGGTATAAGTAACTATAACTTGTGATTCTGACTGGCCTTGTACATGTATAAATTGTATGTCTGCCTGACCCAGCTGTGATGTTCAAATTGTTCTAAAAGTTAGCTAATCCCCTTACGTAAGATGGTCTTTGTTAGCTCTCGAGGGGAGAGGAGACTGTGTCCATCGCGGACGGGTGACGTAACCACATCAAAGGACAGGACAGCGTCAAATAAGAAGACTGTAACAATTGATAGACACACAGACAGACATTCGGATGATTGACAGTCGAACGACTGACCAGAGTCGATCGCCCTCCAATCGAAATGCGCTGAGGGTGGGCACTTGATTGGAATCTGCGATAATAATTCATGTTTAGTAAGAATTCGTCAGTTGCTACAAGAATTGAGAAGAGAGTAGAACTCCGTACGACCAGACGAAAATTGGTGGCAGACTCAGATTTTAGAAATCAAGGGAATCTTAAGATAGCTTCAAAGGTCAGTGTGATTTTGTTTGATTTCTGCTTGACACGTCTGCGGAATTGAAGGTTCTCGTATGTATATTCATTTTACTTGTATTGTAGTATGAATAGTTAATTATGATATTAATATTTTGCATCTTTCGTGATGTTCGTTAGTACCTTTGCTTGCAATTGATTATGATGTAAATTCGTTGCATCTTCTTCATGATATTATATTACCCCTTATTTTGTGAGGTAAAATGTTGCTCTCCTTTTGTTAATAATAGGTGTGCATATTATTTCGTGAAGAATTGTATTGTTGCTAGCCGCTATAAGAATTAATATTATAATTCTTTGTGTAGGTATATTATGGTAGACTAGCACTTTGTTTACGTAATGATATATTTTGCCTTTGAGTTAACGGATTTCCGTTATTGCAATTTGAATGTGAATATTGTGGATTTGGTACGCTTGTGTAGGAAATATATATAAATATATATATATAAATATATAGATAGTCATATTACTAATAGTAGTAATATTATAATACAATATTTGAAATATTTGTATATATATATATATATATATAATGATAGGGCTCAGTATGTAGATGTTTGAATTCTTTGTGAGATTGTGTCATGGCGCCATTTTGTAAGCGGCGGAAGCGTATGGGAATTTCGATGTGTGCGCATGCGTGACCAAAAATGTCCCGCCTTAAACTGATGGTTCAATTCAGTGACTTAGTGTGAGGTAATATTCATCACCATATGCTAATGCATTATACCTTTCAACAGGAAGCTTTCGGGTGACGTTGAGAAATTTCGGGTGACGTTGAGAGAATTTCGGGTGACGTTGAGAGAATTTCGGGTGACGTTGAGAGAATTCCGGGTGACGTTGAGAGAATTCCGGGGGAATTTCGGATGACGTGGAAAGAATTCCGAGTGAATTTGAGAGATACCGAGTGAATTTCGGGTGACCTCAAGAGATACCGTAGAAGAGGAAACGGAAGTAGAGATAGAAGAGGAAACGGAAGTAGAGATAGAAGAGGAAACGGAAGTAGAGGAATCGGAAGGAGAGAAAGACGAAAGGAGACTTATTTAGATGAGTAACACTCAAGAAGGGAAAATATTCCTCACACTGAAATCAAATGATGTTCTAGGGATCATTGGGTCAAGAGTGACATTGATTACTTAATATCTTTAAAATTTTCATTTATTAAATTGTTGTTTAAATTTCATCTTTGTATTTCTTTTAATTTAACTGTCGGCATTGCTGACTGGGGGCTCGTTGCCATATATAATATATTGTCCAGAAGTAAACATTCTGAATGCGGACCAGGGGAACTTCCTCATAATTCTCTAAAGTCTATAGGAAGAACCCCACCCCTACTAAACGACACTTCACAGTGGGCGCTTCGTCCGGGATATGAATTAGACATATATTATTTTAGGACCTAAAGTTATTTGTAGGAGTATTAGGGAACAGTGTGAGGTATTTTCCATTCTTTGTATTCGTTTTATGATTTTCCCATCTTGCATTTTATTGTCATATGTGCATGCTTTGTAGACCTTCCATTACTAGCAGTACTGGTGAAGCAGATATCGAACAAATATCTTACCTGAACGAAATTAGTTGCTATCGACAGGTAAGTATTTAAACTTGTATTACAAGTATCTGTGTCTTGTTAGAATATTGAGACAAGGTATCACTTTACATTAGTTATAATGGCCACCGAAAGGCAAATGATAAAGGAATATCGAGCTATGGGGTCTGAAGAGCTCGGATATGAGGGAGATCGCCTGGCGGCCTTTATAGAAGAAAGGATCAAGGAATGGAAGGCCGAAAAAGCAGCGGACAGAGAAGCACAGAAGGAGCTAGCCAAGATAGCAGCAGACAGAGAAACCCAAAGAGAGCTGGAGCTAGCCAGACTCGCCCACACTCTGGAGATGGAAAAGGTGAGAGTTGAAGCTAGGACCAACGGACGGGACGACGCCAGTACAAGCTCTGGAACGACCGGCCGACCATTCATCGACCACCGGATGGTCCAGATCAACATGCCACGCTTCAATGACAGGGAGGAGGCTATTGACGATTTTCTCCTGCAGTTCGAGAAACTCGCACACGCTCATCAGGTCCCTGAACAGCACTGGGCCATTAATGTCTCAGCCTTTTTGCAAGGTGCAGCTCGGGAAGTCTACCACGGCTTAGCTGCAGAAGAGGCTGATGACTACAATGCCCTCAAGAAGGCCCTTCTCTGCCATTATCGGCTGACCGCCGAGACTTACCGGAAACATTTTCGGGACTCTGCGAAAAAGGTAACCGAGACCCACTCTCAATTCCACAACCGTGTTCGAGGTTTATTTGAGAAGTGGATGAAAATGGCTGAAGTCGAACGCACGTACGACGGGCTACGCGAGGTAATACTAAAGGAGCATGTCCTGGGTACTTACCGTCGCGAATTGACAGTCTTCTTAGCCGAAAGAGAACACCGGACGCTCGAAGAGATCGCTAACATGGCGGAGCGATACGAGCAGGCGCACTCGAAGAGTTGAGGCTCCGGGGGCGCGGATCGACCCCGACCCTCTGAGTCGCGTCGTATGGGGGATGTTGAGCCTGCTGTCCGCAACCGTCAAGGCGACGGGAAGGTCGGAGGGGCACCTACAGGTAGGGATGCCACCTATCGACCTGGACAGGCCTCACCCACGAAACCAGGACTTGCAAGTCGGCGAGGGCCGCCGACGTGTTTTAACTGCAAGCGCCTGGGGCACTTTGCCAGGGACTGTCCGAAGGGCAGGCAGACCCAGGTGAATGTCGTTGCTAGGAAGGAGTGCGTGCCGGAAGCGAGTCGCAACCCAGCCAACCTTGCGGCCGCAACTGTCAATGGTGAAGGTGCCACCATCTTGTATGACACTGGGTGCAGCGTCCCCGCGCTTGTGGACAAGAAGTACGTCAAGCCGGAGGACTATACAGGGGAAGTAATAGAAGTTCAGTACGCGAACTGCGCGCGTGACTCATTACCAGTAGCTGTCATTGACCTCGATTCACCATACGTGAAGGGGAAAATTGCAGCTGCTTGCTTGGAGGGTCTATCACATGACGTCATATTGGGATGCCGTTATGTGTTACCCCAGCCGAACCCCGAAACCTGTACACCTATGCCAGTGAGTGCTGTTGAGACCAGGGTCATGAGTCGACAGCCGAAACCGAAGCCGATCCAAGTTACATCGACACCGGTTAGTAATGTTCTTCCAGCTGAGTTGAGGAAGCTGCAACAGGAAGACGCAACTCTGGCGCAGTTGCATAAACACGCAGAAGCAGGAACGGAAAGGGAAACTCCGAACGGCGCGGTGAAGTTCGTCTACAAGAAGGGAATCTTGTATCGCCACGCCAGGAAACACAACGAACACTTTAAGCAAGTCGTCGTGCCAAAGGAAAAGCGTTGTGAAGTGCTGAAGCTTGCACACGAAAGTCTCATGGGTGGACACATGGGAATTGCTAAGACACGTGACCGTCTTGTAAAAGAGTTTTACTGGCCAGGGGTCCAGGGAGACGTAAAACGGTTCTGTCTCTCCTGTGACAAATGCCAGAGAATGGCACCTAAAACGGATCATCGACCCATTCCCTTGGGGAGTACGCCCCTTATCGATGAACCATTTAGACGTGTCGCCATGGATTTAATCGGACCGATAAAACCAGCGTCTGCGCACGGAAATCGGTATATTTTAACGGTCGTCGATTATGCTACACGCTATCCGGAGGCCGTAGCATTGCGTAACATTGACACGGAAACCGTCGCGGAAGCTCTGTTTGTGATCTGGTCAAGAGTCGGAGTGCCCGACGAGATCTTGACCGATCAAGGGACACAATTCATGAGTCGTGTGATGGCGGAGGTGAATCGTCTCATGTCAATTAAGCACCTCACGACCACACCGTATCACCCCCAATGTAACGGATTGGTTGAACAGTTAATGGGACTCTAAAGCACACGCTCAAGAAATTGTGCGAAGGCCGCCCCAAGGATTGGGACCGGTATATTCCAGCCATGCTTTTCGCCTACCGGGAAGTACCACAAGCGAGTTTGGGGTTCTCTCCCTTTGAACTCTTGTACGGGAGGACCGTACGCGGCCCAATCGCCGTACTGAGACAGCTGTGGACAGACGACCACGCTGTAGAGGAAGTACGCACTACCTACCAGTACGTCGCGGACTTGCGCAACAAACTGGAAGAGGTTTGTTCTCTCGCGCAAGATAATCTCAAACGAGCTAAGGCGCAGCAGGCGAAAAATTACAATAAGCGCGCAAAACCACGTCAGTTTGAGGTAGGGGATAAGGTGTTGTTGTTGTTGCCCCAGGAACACAACAAGTTGCAAGTTTCCTGGAGGGGTCCATACGTCGTCACCGAGAAGGTCGGAGGTCAAAACTACCGGATACGGCTACCGACGAAAGAGAAATTGTACCATGCCAATTTGCTCAAGAGGTACCGGGAAAGGGAGACCATAAGCGATTTTGTTGTCGCCACGATAGTCACCGAGGATGCCGAAGGCGATACGGAAGGTGCCAACACTGTCCCGAGCTGTCCATTAACGAGGGTCGAGACTCCGTCGGACGTGGAGTGTGACCCCATGTTAACTGAAGGCCAACGGGACGAGATAGAGACCTTGCTGGCCGGGTATTCCGACGTGTTAACAGAAAAACCCGGGAGGACGGCGCTTGTCGAGTTCGGGTTAAAGATGGTGGACGACCGACCAGTGCAGCGGAAACCCTACCCCTTGCCCCACGCGAAACGACAAGTTGTAAGGAAGGAAATTGAGCAAATGATTGCTCTGGGAGTAATCGAACCTGCCGACTCTCCGTACAGCTCACCAGTAGTCCTAGTGCAGAAGAAGGACGGCACCCATCGGTTTTGCGTCGACTACCGGAAGCTGAATCAGGTGACAGAATTTCAAGTCGAAATGTTACTTGACCCGGAACATATCTTCGCTTCGGTCTCAAAAGCGAAATATTTTTCCAAGCTCGATTTGTCCAAGGGGTATTGGCAGATTCCGGTAAGGAAAGAAGACAGACCGAAGCTTGCTTTTGCTACTCCCGACGGGACATACCAATGGCTGGTTATGCCGTTCGGGGTACAAAACGCACCCAGCATCTTTACCAGGATGATGCGGAAGTTGTTGGAGCCCTTGCGCGATAGGGGTGTCCACAACTTCATGGATGACCTCTTGTTAGCTACAGAGACATGGGGTGAACACCTCACTCTGTTAGCTGACGTTATGGAGCGGCTACGTCAGGAGGGCTTGACAGCCCGCCCTTCCAAATGTCACCTTGGTTTCAGGACATTGGACTATTTAGGACATACCCTGAGCCAAGGCACGCTGTCTCCAGAGAATTCGAAGGTGGAGCAACTGCGAAACGCCGCACGCCCCACCACGAAAACGGAGGTGAGGTCATTTCTGGGATTGGCGGGATACTATCGGAGGTATGTCGCTAATTTCAGCGCGATTGCGGGGCCGTTGTCCGACCTAACCAAGAAACGGACCCCGAGTAAGATTATTTGGACAGATGCGTGTGAGCACGCTTTCCAAACCCTGAAGGCTAGACTTACATCCGACGCCGTTGTTCGTCTACCGGATTTGGATAAGGAATTCGTTCTTCGCACCGATGCATGCGACACAGGACTGGGAGCAGTACTGCTCCAGGAGCATGACAAAACGCTTTTCCCTGTCGCATACGGCAGTCGGAAGTTGTCGGCTGCCGAGAAGAACTACTCCGTATCGGAGAGGGAATGTCTCGGAATCGTGTTCGGCATATCACGGTTCGAGCGATACCTATATGGACGCAAGTTCATATTGGAGACCGACCACCAACCACTCGCCTATTTGGCGCAGGCAAAGTTGTCCAATGGTCGATTGATGCGATGGTCGCTGTTCTTACAGCAGTACCAAATGCAGATCAGATACGTGAAAGGATCTGAAAACGTAGGCGCAGATTTCATGAGTAGAAGCGCTGGAATGATATAGATCATTCTGGTTAAATTTTCATGTTCATACTCAGTTTAGCATCTAGTTGATTTTGCTGATGTTGTTCTTTATATTGTTGTAACACTTTTGCATTTGTAGTATTTTGAGGGAATAAAATCCTGATTTTATTCTCAAGCGTGGGGGAATGTGACGATTTTACCCCAACCCCTTGTATGTAGGTATAAGTAACTATAACTTGTGATTCTGACTGGCCTTGTACATGTATAAATTGTATGTCTGCCTGACCCAGCTGTGATGTTCAAATTGTTCTAAAAGTTAGCTAATCCCCTTACGTAAGATGGTCTTTGTTAGCTCTCGAGGGGAGAGGAGACTGTGTCCATCGCGGACGGGTGACGTAACCACATCAAAGGACAGGACAGCGTCAAATAAGAAGACTGTAACAATTGATAGACACACAGACAGACATTCGGATGATTGACAGTCGAACGACTGACCAGAGTCGATCGCACTCCAATCGAAATGCGCTGAGGGTGGGCACTTGATTGGAATCTGCGATAATAATTCATGTTTAGTAAGAATTCGTCAGTTGCTACAAGAATTGAGAAGAGAGTAGAACTCCGTACGACCAGACGAAAATTGGTGGCAGACTCAGATTTTAGAAATCAAGGGAATCTTAAGATAGCTTCAAAGGTCAGTGTGATTTTGTTTGATTTCTGCTTGACACGTCTGCGGAATTGAAGGTTCTCGTATGTATATTCATTTTACTTGTATTGTAGTATGAATAGTTAATTATGATATTAATATTTTGCATCTTTCGTTATGTTCATTAGTACCTTTGCTTGCAATTGATTATGATGTAAATTCGTTGCATCTTCTTCATGATATTATATTACCCCTTATTTTGTGAGGTAAAATGTTGCTCTCCTTTTGTTAATAATAGGTGTGCATATTATTTCGTGAAGAATTGTATTGTTGCTAGCCGCTATAAGAATTAATATTATAATTCTTTGTGTAGGTATATTATGGTAGACTAGCACTTTGTTTACGTAATGATATATTTTGCCTTTGAGTTAACGGATTTCCGTTATTGCAATTTGAATGTGAATATTGTGGATTTGGTACGCTTGTGTAGGAAATATATATAAATATATATATATATAAATATATAGATAGTCATATTACTAATAGTAGTAATATTATAATACAATATTTGAAATATTTGTATATATATATATATACTGATAGGGCTCAGTATGTAGATGTTTGAATTCTTTGTGAGATTGTGTCATGGCGCCATTTTGTAAGCGGCGGAAGCGTATGGGAATTTCGATGTGTGCGCATGCGTGACCAAAAATGTCCCGCCTTAAACTGATGGTTCAATTCAGTGACTTAGTGTGAGGTAATATTCATCACCATATGCTAATGCATTATACCTTTCAACAGGAAGCTTTCGGGTGACGTTGAGAAATTTCGGGTGACGTTGAGAGAATTTCGGGTGACGTTGAGAGAATTTCGGGTGACGTTGAGAGAATTCCGGGTGACGTTGAGAGAATTCCGGGGGAATTTCGGATGACGTGGAAAGAATTCCGAGTGAATTTGAGAGATACCGAGTGAATTTCGGGTGACCTCAAGAGATACCGTAGAAGAGGAAACGGAAGTAGAGATAGAAGAGGAAACGGAAGTAGTGATAGAAGAGGAAACGGAAGTAGAGGAATCGGAAGGAGAGAAAGACGAAAGGAGACTTATTTAGATGAGTAACACTCAAGAAGGGAAAATATTCCTCACACTGAAATCAAATGATGTTCTAGGGATCATTGGGTCAAGAGTGACATTGATTACTTAATATCTTTAAAATTTTCATTTATTAAATTGTTGTTTAAATTTCATCTTTGTATTTCTTTTAATTTAACTGTCGGCATTGCTGACTGGGGGCTCGTTGCCATATATAATATATTGTCCAGAAGTAAACATTCTGAATGCGGACCAGGGGAACTTCCTCATAATTCTCTAAAGTCTATAGGAAGAACCCCACCCCTACTAAACGACACTTCACAATATCCATTGGCTTCTGAGATGCTGCTGAATTAAATAAATTCCTTGTATGAGGTCCTCAAGGTAGATTAGTTCTTAGCTAATTGTGTTACCCTCTTTAAATAAAGTCATTATTATTATTATTATTATTATTATTATTACCTCACGCATCTGAAGCGGACTCAGTGACCACTAGGCCGCCGGAGCGGTCAATACAGAACGCACAGTTTCGTATGATTGATATAAAAATGTTCACCATCGCATGCATATTGGCGTCTTTTTGTATCATAGATCAAATAATTTTATACGAAGAAATATATAACTAGATATGCTATATTTAACACAGAGTCCTAGATTAATTTGAAAAACGAAAACAAAACAAGACAAAAATAGCCACCCGTCCCTACAGGAATGTGCTACACTAATAGAGATGACAAGTTAGCTTCAGATAGAAAACATATATATCGACATGAATATTTTCTTTCTCAAACTGAATCATTTTCTGATTAAAAAACAATGGTTTGTCTGGCAAATTGCTGTCATTCATTCTCGATACAAAATAGTCAATGTACAACATACCAATGCTGATCAAATCCAAAACTAAAATTTCCATTTTTGGAGTACATTCTTGATAGGCGATGCAAAGATTCGTATGAGAAATATGCCATTGATTTGAAAATCTCTTTTCTAGGGTCTGGAAAGTATAGATGACTGAACCATTGATCGGTGACAAAAAAAAGATATTGTGGGTCTTTGTATTACAGAGTAATCAAATTTGTTTCCTTTCAGCTGTAATCATTGCGCCTACACTTGGTGGATTGTGCGTCACAGGTGTGGTGGTCGTCGTCATCTTTCTTTGTCGAAGGTTAGAATTGTTTGATACATTTACCGCCGTATTGCATAGAAAAATATATTAACATTGTTCTTTCTTTACAAATGTCTTGAAACAAAAGAAAACTACTTATTTTAGAATAAACCTCTTGCTACATTTAGAAAAATCGTCTTAATACCATTTAAATGAAGGTCATGGTACAGTTAGAATAAATGTTTTGGTACATTTAGAACGAACATTTTGATATATTTAGAATGACGGGCATGGTACATTCATAATGAATGTTTAATACCTCAGGAATAAATGTCTTGGTACCTTTGGAATGAATGTCTTATTACATTTAGAATGAATGTCATGGTACATTTAGACTGAATGTCTTATTACATTTAGAATGAATGTCTTGGTACCTTTAGACCAGGGGTGCGCAACCTTTGGGCTATTGCCGGCCGCATAAAAAAAATTACTTTTGCAACGGCCGCCAAAAATTTTTCCCTGAAAAACGAAACGGTCACTATCAAAATTTACCTCTCGTAATAGTCAACGCGAGATAATAATGACATAATCATAATGTATTGTAGGCAAACACAGTGGTTAATTACAAACAAAAACATTTCCATCGATATTCTCTTATATTTCTACTTTATTGAACATTGTCATGTAAACCTAACATCATGTCACACACGTACAGCATGAGTATATTTTTAAGTGGCATTAGTACACTGAGAACACAATAATTGAATAAGTGATAAGCTGCTTCACTAACACTGTCCATGTAACTTAGCAGTCCAGAGTCCAGAAATTAGTGGCTGCCTTGCTCTTGGATGTTTGCCGAGAGTCGCGCAAAGTCCGGGCACTCGCTGGAGATCATCAGTCGTATTCCTGACGCCAGATTGGTGTCCACTAGTCGGGTTCGATATTTGTTCTTGAGATATTTCATTCGTGAAAATGACGCTTCGCACATGTAAGTGCTTCCAAACAGCACTAGAGTGTTTCTTGCTATTTCGCGAAGCTTGGGATACTCCACAGCTACTTTCCATGTCTCCAGTAGATCGTTTTTGTCCTCGAATTTCTTCACAAGCTGCGCGTTATTTTTTAGTTCGATCAGTTCCATTTGGACATCCAACGGCGCACTCTCTGTCTCAACCAAATGTGGAGAAGCAACGAGTCTCATATTTTCTGAGATCTTGTCGAAATCCTGAAAACGTTCTGCGAATTTCAGCAACAGCGCTTCGAGGACGCCTGAAAAGGACGTAGCCGTAATTTCATCTTTTCTTATTTCATGGCTCTCGATTAGAGCGGTGAGTTGCGGGAAATGATAGAGATTGAGCTGTTGGATATGACTTTGTAGCAGACGACATTTGTCACAGAAATCCTGTACTCTTCTGTGCATGAGGCAAACTGTTGTTCCTTTGCCTTGCAGAGACTCGTTGAGGAAGTTGATATAAATTAACAAATCTACAAGGAAGGCTAGAGATGTTAAGAAGGCCTGGTTCTGCAGTGGGCAGTCCTTGTTTTTCGTGGCATAAAATTCCAGTATTTCTTTTCGTAGCAGCAGAACACGGCGCGATGTTTCTCCCTGAGACAACCAACGAACGCTGGTGTGGTACAGAATATCTTCAGCCGACGAATCATTTGTGTGAAGAATTTGTATGAATTGGCGGTGGTGAAGAGCATTCGCGCGAATGAAAAGGATAATGCGATTCACATCCTTCAGAATGTTATCCAAATCAACAGATTTAGAACACAGCGCCTCCTGGTGAATAATGCAGTGCAGATTTATGAGCTGGTCATTACCGTGATCCTTCAACACATAATCGGAAAATCTAGCCACTAAGCCATTTTGCTTACCAACCATGGCAGGCGCGCCGTCTGTACAGATGCCTCGCAGGTTCTTCAGATCAACGTGCGAGTCGATGCAAGCTTTTTTAACTGCCAAAAATATGTCTTCTCCTCGAGTATGAGTAACGAGTGTCTCCATGGAGAGCAGATCCTCGCACAATTCAAATGTTGGGGATAGGGAGCGAATGAATATGAGTAGCTGCGCTGAATCTGAAATGTCCGTAGATTCATCAACAGCCAGTGCAAACAGGCTGTCCTCCTTGTTAATCTTTGCCTGCATGGAGAGCTTCAGCTGCTCGGCAATATTACTTTGACGGCGTTGCACGGTATCGCGCAACAGAGGAATCAAAGAATAATCCGTTTCCTTACCCGGATGAATGCACTTAACAACATCCATGATACAACTTTTCACGAGTTCCCCATCGGAATAAGGCTTTCCAGCGACACCGAGACGATAGGCCACTCGATAGGAAGCTTCACTGCGCTTATTCGTAGTCTTAACAAAAGCAGACATGACCGAGGGCTGTTGTCGAACATTCCTCTTTAGATTTTCCACGCAGATCTTCCTTGAATCACCTTGTAACTGTGCATAGTTGTGTGATGCGTGTCGGCGAAAATGTTGCTTGGCATTGTCCCCTTTGACAGTTTTCACAACATCGCCGCAGATTAGACACTGCATGAAATGGTTCTCTGTCTCTGCCATAAAGAAATCTAACTCCCATTTTACATTAAAGCTCCGCTTCTCTTCTTCCAATGTTCTTTTCCTTTTTATCGACATGATGAGTACTAAGGCGGCACGGATAATATTATACGGTAACTAAGCGTACAAGCTGTATAACTATGATACAATTAATCGTTTTCATTAAACGCTTTTTCACCGTTATGTTTATTCACTGCTATGTCGAGAATCTGTCTGGATTTCTGGTGCAGCTGCCAGCTAAAAGTGATACTTGTACACAGGCCTCTGGGTATTTGCGTGTACTGTAGCAGCTACTGAAGTTGACCGACGGGTTACAGAGAGCAAGCACGATACAGCGAATGTGCGCATCACACGGTTTCGGCGCGCTTCAATATTAGGCTGCTAAACTTCATGGCCTGCCCTCATTAGCTACAACTGCAGCCTAATACTAGCGCGGCAAGAGCTATTTCAATGTCTATGAGCGCTAAACACTGCAGCTAACGCTACAGCTGCCGGAGTCGTAATTTCTTTCGCAATAACAAGTGCTTAAGAGTGTAAATGAATATTCGATATTTCGTTTACAACTTTACATAATATATTGCCAAATTGCAAATATTTGACGGCCGCAGGTTATTATAATTTAAACAGATTTCCACGGCCGCACATTTTCGTGCCCACGGCCGCATGCGGCCGTACGGCCGCAGGTTGCGCACCCCTGCTTTAGACTGAATGTCTTATTACATTTATAATGAATTTGTTGATACCTTTCAGTGAATATAATATATAATCTCAAATTGATGATTCGTCATTACCGACTGTATAGTGTTTATTAAATATTTTGGTTTAAATTTAGGTACCTCAAGAATGCAAACAAAACGCAAACGGAAGATGAGAGAAACGATAGCTATGCCAATTTATCCAACGATAGAAAGGGAAATTCGGACTACGAAACCTTGAATAACATGCAGATCATATCCGTATCCATGGTGACGGTCATGTACGAGAACGTCGCATGTTAAGATGAAGAAAATTAGATCTGAGCCTGGTAGCGAGTGAACATTAAAGCAAAGCGCAGATAATCTGTCGGCCATATCAAATCTGAAAAATGTAGGCAATTTTCAAAACATAGTATCTCAGAACAATTATAGAGACCACGACTGCCTGATAATATATAGAGCTAATAGAAAGATGCCCAACTCCTGATGCAAATTAGAACATCTGCAATTATCCCGTATCCTGATCTGTATACCAGGTTTTATTTCTTAAATCTGATATTATTTCTCAATTGGAATCGTATTAAAAAAATTAAAAGAGAGGTATGTATGTATGTATGAATGTATGTATGTCTCTCTCTCTCTCTCTCTCTCTCTCTCTCTCTCTCTCTCTCACTGTATATATATATATATATATATATATATATATATATATATATATATATATATATATATATATATATATATATATATATATCCCTTGAGAATGTTCTAATGTTACGTTTATCTAATGCGTAAGTTTGAAGTTAGAAACATTTGTATTCATTGTCACTGAGTCAGTCAGTCTGAACGTACGTATGGATAACAATATGTGAAACGTACGTATGGATAACAATATGTGAAACCAACGTATGGATAACAATATGTGAAACGTACATATGGATAACAATACGTGAAACGTACATATGGATAACAATATGTGAAACCAACGTATGGATAACAATATGTGAAACGTACATATGGATAACAATATGTGAAACCTACGTATGGATAACAATATGTGAAACGTACATATGGATAACAATATGTGAAAAAGAATAACAAGATGTATTGTGCTCCTACATACATATACACAAATGGCTTTGGGGGACTGGTTTCTAATTGAGAAAATGGTGCAAGCATAATACGATGTAAATAAGTCTTATTAAAAGAGAAAGTACAATGTACAAAGATCCCTTTTTATTTAGGAATGTGGGTAGTTCCGCCTTAGAGACAGGTTGTACTGACACAGTGAAATTACATTATCATCTTCATTTGTATTCAGATCATAAAACACAGAAGTTATCTGCCAACTTTACTTTTAAAAAAATGACGCAGGGCGAAATAGAGAATGGCTATGCCATCTAAAATGTATTGGAAGTTGATACTGTGCGCCATTTTCTAATGAATAGATCCAGTGCCGGACCTGCTATAGGGGCCCAGGGGGCCCGGCCACCCCCCCCCTTTAAAAAAAAAAACAAAAAAAACCTATTCACTGCTTTTGATAAAAGATGCAAAGGGGGTTCTGAATTTTTTTAATTTTTTTTTATTTATTTATTTTTTTTAAACATTTCCTTTAGTGTTTTTAAAACATTGCAGTTTTTAGTCACTTTTGTTAGATTCCTTTTTCAAGATTCAGATAGCACCAGATTGCACCATTTTGCATTCTTGAAAAACAAATTTCCGGGGGGCATGCACCCGGACCCCCCTAGAAGGCTCGGCGCTTCGCGCCTTCGCTTAACCCAATAACAAGTTTGGCCCCCCATCCCTGAAAAACTTAGGTCCGGCCCTGAAATCTACCCGTACTTGAGTGTTCCTCGAGCTTTTGATGAATGTAATGGGTGGGTTTGCGACGATAAGAAGGAAAAACCCAGATAGTGCTCTAAATATCAGTAATTTGTCTTTTGAGTACCATATTTGACTGTGATTTGTGGACAATTTCTATTTTGATTCTGACATTTTCACTGTCACAATCAGTATAAAACAGACAGGCGATGCACCAGGAAAGTCTTACATGGAGCCTTCAATCCCAACAAATGTCCAAAACCCTCTTCCTTGAAGTGGACAAATTCATACCGATGATGAAAGCAACGTCAGAATTGTTAAAGCATGTGTGAGGTTTGGTTGGCTACTGACAAACGCTGCGATATCAGAGGTATCAGTTTACAACACACCTAAATGTCTACAAAGCAATTATGTTGTCGAGCCTGTTGTAAATTTGCGAAATCTGCACAGAGTACAGACACCATGCAAAAAAGCTCAATCATTTTCACATGGGCTGCCCAAGAATCTACTAGGACTCCATAGTCTTATAATAAGTAACAAGAAAGAGCGAAGAAATCACTTCAGTTCTATATTAATTGAGACTATAGTGTATTTCCCTACAAAGTGAAAAAGAAAATAACTGATAGTACGTTGAATAAGGTCCTGAAATCCAAAATAGTATCAAGATAGAAAGTACTGATTAATTCGAATGAAATATATAGAATCTATGTTGGGGTTTGGACCGAGACAATGAAATCCCAGCCTAAGGGTTATATTATTTGTCTCCCCACGAGGCTAGTCCGAGTGGGGAGACATGTAATTTAACCCCGCGGCTGGAATTGCATTGTCTCGGTTAAAACCCCAACGTAGATTATTTTTCTCACCCAATATTATCCTTAAAAGTAAAAGAATTCTTTAAAAGTGTGCACGTCGCAATGTTTACATGTGGCGCATGAATACAAATAAGCTAATGAGGGCTGTGGTGTGACAGTTGCGTCCGAAGTACACAGTTCATACGCGTGAGCAAAGAAAAATAACAACATAAAACGTAGCATAGTAATCAGGTATTATCACATTTAATATATGGATCTTATATGAAATTAACAATAAATAGTTATAATTTATTAGAAAGAAACTGCTTCCTTTCATCATTTCCAATTTTGAGTACCCTACTCTCCCGTATAAAAGACCCTCGTCGCCCTCCAAATATGCGGACCCCAGAGGATAACAATGTGCTAAATTTTCAAGTTCACGGATTCTTTCAAAATTTATATTTCTGTCTTGGAAATATGGCAAGTGATGCAGTGAAATTTGCTTATGGGTTAGTGTATTGAGGGATAAATGATTCCTTCTGGCTGGTAAGTGTATTATTTGTCAATAAATATTTGAGGTATATTCAGCTGGAGCACAACTGAGATGCTTAACAAAATTATAATAGAGCATATTTGACATTACACATTTCTAGCTGTTGCAAAGTTTTTCGTTGTTGTTTAGAGAGTTGGGATGCTATGAAGTGTATAGGTATATAGTCTTATGTGCATGGATCAGTGTTTTCTGACATAGTTCATTTCAAACACCATTGAGAATTTTATCCTATCTGTAGCACAGTAAATTTTCAGGTCAGCTTCATTAAATGTAGCTAACAGTATATACAATGTTTCACGCGAAGTGTTTACAACTAGTTCAGTTGCTTTAGCTACATTTAATGATCTGAAAATGTACTGAGCTAGTTCTGCATATAGGTTAAACATGACCATGCTGTTAGAACGAACTAACATAATATCAAAATCTCAAAATAGTATGCGTGTGTGTATTTGTCTCTATAATTTTTTTGTTTTTGGTGTTTTTAAGACAGATTGACCTTAAGTAACTATGTTTTGGTTTTATATTATTTGTTGTTGTTGCTGCTGTTGTTGTTGTTTTACTTGAGAACAACTATGCCACAGCAGAAGACAAGAAGGGTTACTTTTTTAAAAGTAGTTCTCAGCGCGTAGACACCATGACTGAGACGATTGGTCTGAGATGACTAGACTGAGATAAGAAAAGTAAGGTTAGCAAAACAGCTAGATTTCTCTGTCGCTTGGGTGAGAAATAATGGTATTCTGAATTAATTATGGTCAGTAATGTGCTGATGTATCGACATTACAGAAGAATCACTATGCTATAATACCCAAATGTCTCTAAATTAATTTGCAACATCTATCAATACCCAAAGCATTTAAACAAATTCAAAGTATTTCCGTGCGGTTATTATTACAGTTAGTCTGAATATTTAGGGCACTGTAATTCCAACAATTATATTAATTAAATGAATCAATCCTATCAGTATAACTGAATACCTTTCAACACTGGTCGTACTACTAAGAAAGCCTAATCCCACGTAATAATTCTATATATTACCAATACGCAATATATAGTGTCTCACATTCATAATCGCAATTAGTAAAGAGGGTCACGTTGCTATTCTGTCTATTCAAAACTTAGGTCAATCTGGACATTCACAAAACCCCAGGACCTCGGAATAGCACTGGAATTATTTTGGAGTATATACTGTTTTATTTATCAAAAATATTTTTAGGACTATTCAGGTTTTTTGTCTCACAATATTGTGGTTTATTTGTTAATTTTGCTTTGATTTTAAGATAATAAATTATTTGTTGAACTTTAATAAACGTGTTTGTTTTTACAGTTTTATGTTACTAAGTTTAAGGTCATAGAGTTGTAACAATTAAAACATGTAATGTGTTATTTATTTTGTTTGGTCTTTAAAGAGGAACTACAGAACAACGCATTTTACTCATTGTTCATCAATAGCCCATGTACATGTAGCATTTTACTCATTTTTTATCAATAGCCCATGTACACGTAGCAAAAACAAAAGACTGGATCAGGTATCGCCAGTGATGATTACTTACTAAAGGGTTCGCATTTGATTAATTTTGAAATTCCGCAATTCCAACGAAGACGTCTAAATTGGTAGAAGACTAATAAATGTTTAACAATATACTCAAAATAACTTTCTGAAATGCAATCTTTCAAAACCTATACATTGTTATCTCTTTATTTCACCGATTAAAATGTAGAAGTCACTTTTCTTGCATTATATCCTGTTACATAATCAATCATAATTCGTCTTGCCATATATGATAAATAGTCGGTCATCCTGTCTGATATATATTTTTTGTTGGATTATTGTGATATAGAACTTATATACCTGAGCAGCAGAGAGGTGAATCAGACGACCTTTTATAGGCGTCAATTCGGTAATCTAAGGCTTCTTCGTAAAGCGTAAAAAAAAGGCGTCGATTCGGTAAATTGAGGCCTCCTCGATGAATTCGTCAATGACGCCAACGTCGTTGTCACTCACCCTCTCTGCTGCTATGGGTTAACCAAATATTTGATCGAGTCTTTAGGACTTTACAAACAAACTAATCGCTAGCACCTCATCTTGTAGATCAATTAAATTATTTGACTGGTCGGTGAGTCGGAAATTAATTCTCGTTAATGAATTATTATGGCATCGCATGTAGACAGGATTAATTGGGTTTTCAATAATTAGGAATCCTGGAGGAGCTGTTGGTGCAAATGAATAAAGAATATATCCTTGCTGAGCTTGATTTGATTGCTCTAGATTAATTTGATAACTTCCTTCGATTGCATCACATACTAAATTGAGCGCAATCACCGTTGAAATATTTACATTATGCGGGGCAATATGCCTACCGCCACCATCTGGATCATTATTATATTTGAGGACAGTTGAATCTGATTTTTGTAGCGCTTTGATATCGGTTTTAACAATTCTTGCTAGTTCATCAGCGTTGTATTTGGGAAACTTGAAATTACGCAGATTGTCTTCTGTGATATTGTATTCGGTTAGGAATCGTTGTTTACTGTCGCTGTTGTCATTAATTATTGTTTGAATAATTAGTTCATAGATATATTCCATGTCAGATATAAGTTGATTTATTATTTCAACGTGTTTTTGCGATCTTGTTTTCCGTAGTTGTTCTAGTTGTGTGTCATATAATTGTTTAATTTCATTAAAATAGCCACGGACTTCAGTTAGCGTAAATGAAATAGTAACAGATGAGTCGGCTGTTCTTTTAATGATAAAATCCCATTGCAATGTGTCTTTGTTGGTAAATATAAATCTATCGGCGATTTTTCCTTTTCTTATATCAGATAAATTATCACGATAACTGGGATTAATTTCATGATATGATTGTACGTCCGTGGTTAAGTCGGCGGTGGATTTTTCCGGTGGTTTTTCAGGCCATCCTAACACTGTTCTTAACGAGCTGTTATAGATATCTACAATGTATCCCTCTGTGCTTATTTCGATCGACGACGAGAGCGTCGGTTCATGAAGTTTAATAGCTATTTTTGATTCTTTTTCAGTAATTGATTTTATTCTACGCTGAATTTCAGCATCGATTTGCTCAATTTGGTACGACCCAGTTGGTAATGAAACAGTTTCCCACGCTGGAGTACCATCGGGTTTATTCTTATACGAGAACACCAGTGCGTTATTGGGTTGCTGACCACCAAATGCAACCGATCTGATATTAGGCCAGTTATGATATACTCGTAATTTTGCTAGCGCTATCTCCTTCACCGGAATCGGAGAAGGGAAGTTCACACTAAATTCAGGGCTCGTTGATGTTATTGATATCATGCTTGTTCGTATCGGAGTGGTATTCTCCGCGATTCGTTGAAGCAGTTGCAATTCGTTGAATTGTAGTGACATTATTGTTAACGCTGTCTTCAATTTCTAATTTCAACATCGCGGAGTTATACAACTGGGTCATCGTGGAAAATTCAACATCGGATATGAACGAATTCTCTATCGACAGCGAGATCAACTCGGATAATTTCGAGTACGCGTCAAATACCACCCTGTACCGAGCTGTATAATCACTGAGTTTTTTTCTGAGAACACGATGATAACTTTTTAGTTATTGCGGTGGCGACTGCCTCAATTGTTGTTGCCGCGGAGATAGCAATTGGAACTGCAATCGGAGCCATCATGGTCACCGTCGACAAAATAACCCCGGCGCTGGCCATCACACCGGATACCGAGTACACGGTGATGTCGATGATTGCTACGCTGCGTCGGTATTTTTTTATTTTTTCACGATAACGCTCAGAAAGTGATTTCAAGTTCGCGGAAAACTCTTTCACGGTGTCGAATCGATATCGATGCGATTGTGATACCTCTGGGACTATTATCGGTTCAATTGATTTCATTGACATTGTTATTTTAAACCCGCTAGTGTTTTCAATTATTCATCATCGTCAGGGTAGTAGATCAGGGGGGTGTCTACTTCACCTACGAATTCTAAACACCAGGTTATATGTTTTCTAATGGTGTTATCAACCGCGACAATCTCAAATTCTTCTTCTCCCCCCGCGATAATTACTGTCGCGGTGCCACCAAAGTAGGTTTTACCTTTCACGATGATATCAAATTGCTTGTTAGAGATTAACGTCATCCTGTAGATACCATGGGGCCACTTCACGTTAGTGACTTTCAATTTAGCATTAGAGTTTTTTACCCAATCAAAGGTCCCATGATCGACCTTATACACGATATTTTTAACGGCTATGTCTGGATGCGGAATTTTTACCTTTTCAAAATCTTCTCGTAGTTTAGCAATATCGTCGATGACGTCGAGATAGGTTTTTTTGATTTCGGTATCTTTCATTATCGTTCTATCGCGTCTTTCGAAAAATAAAGTCAAAAGGAGGTCAATTTTCAAATCTTTTTGGGTGGCATAATACCTGCTGAGTTGAGAATATGTCGTCGTGATATTATGGCTTTCAGAACCCTCAAAGAAATTTTTAACCATTTCGTTTGTGAGCTTTTGTTCGTCAAGCATGCGCTTAATTTCCGTGAGAGATATAACCACGTTACGCGGGTCTCCAAAGAACCCATCAGCGACGTTGTTAAGTTCTTCAAGCGCGAACTTAATTTTATTGAGGTTTATGGTTGCCAACATTTCGCGAGTAATCGTGCTGCGGATGGGACCAAGGAACTGAACAACGGCATCATTGATTGGTTTTTGTATCAGATCGAACGTTGCGTCTTGTTTAACAAACTCGTTGAGGACATCGAGATAGGTTTTTTCGATTTGGTTTTTTTTTTTAGCATTTTTTTATCATGGCCTATAAAAAATGAAGTCAAAAGGTCGTTAAATCCAGAACTTGTTTGGACGACATAATGCCCAACGATACGACTATATGTCGTATCGACGCTGTTACTTTCAGAACCCTTAAAGAAATTTTTAACAAACTCGTTGGTGAGTTTTTGTTCGTCAAACGCGTTTTTAATTTCCGCGAGAGTCATGCCTGTCAACGATGTTGTTTCAGATTCGAGTGTTCTCCCTAAAAATTTATCAACGATGGTATTAAGTGTTGCTTGTCTCACCATAAACCTAATAATATCGTTGAGAGTCATCGTAGATGTAGCTGGGACACCAAAGAAATTATTAGCGACGTAGGCATTGTGAGTATGCCTGATAATAAACTCGCTAATTTCAGCGAGAGTCGAGTTTGCCACAGGTGGGGATCCAAAAAACTTACTAACGACGTCGTTGGTGGGTTTTTGTACCTTTTCAAGATTTTCTATTATTTTAGAAATATCATTGTAAATATCGAGATAATTTGCCTTGATTTCATTTTCATTCATCATCCTTCCCGCCTCCTTGTTAAAAAAGAATAGCGATAGATAGTTTTTAATTTCAGCGAGAGTCATGCTAACCACAAGCGGGGTTCCAAAGAACTTATGTACGACATTTTTGCGAAAACTATTATAACCTCGTATATAATCATCCAGCTCACGGCCGTGGGTGGCAATCTTGTTGTCGTGGGCGTCAATTTTGTCGGTGATCGTAGAATACAGCGCAGTAGAGTTTTCAGCGGCGTTGCGCTGCCGTATCAAAATGTCATCCAATGACACATCACTGCTTTTCAATTTACCCTGTTTGTCTTGAAATACAACTATTTCGTTCGGGTCAACATTTACTAAATTTAACGTCTCAGCGATTTCATTTTTAATTATTTTTTTTACATCCTCGATAGAACCCGCAGATGTTTTCGCGGTGGGTTTCGACATTGACAGAGATCGTCCCCAAATATCAATCATTATTATAAAGACTCTAGTATTTTCAATTTATTGATTCTCTAAAATTACCTTGTAATTTCCCACTCGTGTATTTATTTACAACCAGATGAGGTGGTTTATGTGACGATGAAATCTCCGCGAGGACATTTAATACTTCACGGCCGCATATCGGTGGATCATTTAATTGTTGTGTTGGCAGCGTGGAATAAAAAATCGGAAACTCTTTGAGTTTCATCGAAGAATTTATATACCGCATAAACTCGCTTGGCGGAGTTAACCCATATGAATCGAAATAGACAATTCCACGTGGATCAATCGCGTATGCAACCCAGTGAGTTCCCGATCCGTTACTGTTATCAAGATTGATGATACCGGTTTCAACGCGTTTAGGTTTTCTCGGTAATTGATCTCTCATAAAAACCCCTCTGAAGTTTTTTATCGCTAGTTTTTTAGCAGCATCAATTAAATCAAAATTGGACATGGGAACCATAGGTTCCTCAGTCATAGACTCCTCAACAATTGGGCTTTCAACTAATAAACCGTTCCTGGTATTCTTAGACCCGATCCGTGAACGGATCTCCCGCTGTACCATGAATACGGGGTTCCTGGTAGTCTTAGACCCTTTCCCTTTTTTTTATATCCTTTCCCAGTTGCCTTTTGCAACGCCATCCCTGCCGCAGTCCCAACGGCCCCCAACGCAGCCGCTTTCGCCACTGCTGGGGCAGCCGCTGCAATAAATGCTGGTATTGCAGCTAACAATGGAAATATACCGCCTGATTTTATCATGTTCGCGATTGCAGCTTTTGAAAATACAATTTGAACCCCTCGCCGTTTCTTTAGCGCATCATTGAAATGTTTTATTTGACGATCCGTCAATGATATTTTATGTGTACCGCCGGACATCTGCGCTGGTTTTAACGTTATTGTGGTTCCACATTCTTTAGCGGATTTTGATCGCAATTTCTTGACCTGACCATCAGTCAGATTGACACTAACAACACTATATGTCATTTTATTGTAAAACACATTTATGCTTTCAATTGATCTAATTGGAAACTCTTCAAGTTTCATTTACATATTTTTGAAAATCATAGATTTTCCACTGGTGCATCAACGATTCTCATTCGTCCGCCAGCTCCTTCTAACAACATTGATTTGTCGCTGAGAATGACAGCAACCGCTCTATAATTGACACCACCAGGATCTATACGAGCCCTAAAATGTATGTCAACGACGGATTGTCTCATTAAATCAAGATGCTCCAGCGAAAAGTAATAAATCGGATACAAGTTCTTAAAATCGAGTTGCGATATTTGCAAACCGGTATCAACGTTTTGATCACGACCCATATATGACAGCATCCGATGATACACACGTGCTATTTGGTTATTGTTATAATTAAGCTGTATATCCTCAGATGGTTCTTGTTGTCCGTTTATTCTCAGTGAAACCTCACTTACCCCTAATCGATCAAATATCATATGACTACGTTCTTGGAAGCCTGGTCGATTCCGATTCTGCAGCGCTATAAATATATGACGTGGAGCTGAAACGCCTTGTTTGGCTGCTAAGTGCCATGTAAATGTACCATTAACATCATCCTCTTTGGCATCAGTTGTTGTTGTTAGCCAACTTATCAATGATTTGCCGCCTGTGTCCATAAATGAAAGTAGCCGCTCTTCTCTGGTAATTGATGGTGTCATTACTGGCATCCACAATACTATTTTACTCAAAACAACTTTACCATCAGTGGAACCAGTACGCCAAATTGCATCATTGTCATTGCCTTTTCGCACTAACGCGATTGTGTTTGGCTCCATAGATGACTTTTCTGACATTTCTGCAGAATCCAAATATGTGATGGAGTGGAATCGCACATGAAAAATATCGCTGCTGTCCTTGCAATGCTAATTTTCGTGTTGCAAATCCTAAATTGAAATTATCATTAACGCCTCCGAGAATGTCAAAATCAGCTCCGGGTTTAGCTCGACGTTCTGGATTAGCTGCTTCTTGTTGATCGTCTTCTGCATTAGCTCTTGCTGTCAACACTTTAATGTATGGAAGGTGGTCAGCGTTATCAGTAGTATCCTTTGCAAACATCATAGACGGACCAGCCGACCTTGTATAATCATCGGAGTATCTTGCTAGCCCGAGTATTGTTGTTGCAACATCAACTTCACGGTCTATTGATTCAATTTCTTTTCCATCAATGAGATATCTTGCACTTTCAAATAACGCCATTATGCCATTGTTGACGAAACCAACTCGTAGGTCGGGTTGTATTGCATGATAGGAATAGTATTGATAATCGCGAACGGAATCGTCTTTGCGCACTGGGGCTTCCATATCAAGAGCGGGATCAGCTGTTCGTTTAAACATTGTTATTATTATTTAGTGCTTTCAATTGTGAAACTCTTTATAATCATCGACGTTTTTGTTTTCGTTTCAAACCACTTCCTGCTATCGCGTTCATGATAGCGCTATCTGTTACCGGTGAAGCTGTCAATGGCGACGGAGTCACCGAAGCAGCCAACGACGCTAGTTTTTCATCTACTGCGTTATTTATAATTTTACTAACACTTGCAGGCATTTCCGCTGTAGACGGTAACGGTTTCTTTTTTCGTCTCACTAATGATGCTAATTTATCTTTCGCGGCAGAAAAGGCCTTTCCTGCAAGATTTCCAACAGCGCTGATTCCCTTATCGCGAATAATATCAATGGCTTTCATTGATAATTGTTTAGCTAACGGCGCCACCTTGGGAGCCATTCTTGTAAATAACCCCGCAATGGTATTGCCGAAACCATCTCCGTAATATGCTCTATAAACAGGCAAACGTGAGTTCACCACGTAGACGCTTACGGGTTTATCATGGCTGTAGTGTATAATCATCTTGTTATAAAACTAGTAGTTTTTTAATTAGTGATCAATCGCTGTAATAACCATGGGCATCTTTGTGATTTTCAACTAATTCAGCAATGAGTTCTCGATATACATTAATGTCCATGATACCGCCGGCAAATAATCGTCTACAGATATCAGCGGCCTCATTAATTATTTCCGGTGAGTTGTTTCCGGCTCGTTTCCCTCCGATGAGAACCTCTAACCGTGATATATCACTGAGGATGTTACCAGGGCATGTCACGGTTGCGTTGAAATCCTTTGGATTTTTAATCGAATATCCTTTTCCGCTTGTTTCCTCAGTTGTACCAGTTGCGCCCTCACTATCATCAAGTAATTGCCTTTGTTGGCCTCGATCTTGTTGTTTTTGTATACCATAACTATCAGCTCCTGCTTTAAAAGTTCTGTACTCAATTGTATCCTTTTTCAAATTACCAGTAATATTCTTGTTTATTGTATATAACCAATTAACCCATTCATCTCGGCCTATTTTACTGTCTTTATACTCGTCTTTTAAAAACTGTTTTCTAAATAAATGAAAGCTTTGGACAGCGAAAGCGCCAAAGGTCGTATAATCTTTGAGTTTTATTAATTGAAGTTGTTTGATTTCTGTTATAGCGTTTTCGGTGAATTTGTTTATAAATGGAACACTTCTTGGGGTGACGACATCAACAGGTTGTGGTTCAGGCGCAGAATCATCAATATCAGCTAATCGTTCATATTCGCGCTGAGTTTTTATATCACTGGATAACTGTTGTATCCCTGCGCGTGTTTGTTCGGTCTCTGCTGCAATTTTTTCAAGCGTATCAAGCAGCGGTGCCTTCTTTACTCGTTCTCGCTCAGGAATATCTCCGTATATCGCTGCTTCAGTTAACTTTTTCACATCTTTGGTCGCACTTGTTATCGGAGTAAACAGTTGTTCACTTGACACAGAAAAGTCAGTCTGAGCTTGTTGTCGTTGTTGAAGTTTCTCACGAAGTCTGTCTCGAACCGGTATATACTTTTTAATTGCTACTAGCCGCTCTCGGGCTAATCTAGTTGTAAGCGATTCACCTTCCATATAGTGTTTGTGAACTGAGTTTTCAAATGTGAAACTATCACAATTAAAAGATGAGTTATTAAATAATGTACCATCAAGCTAACGTATCCATCTTCGACAGGGTTAAACTGTACGACGCTATCCGCGAGTGTTTCAGAAATAACATCGCTGGGGGTTTCAGAATTGTAATATCTGAGAACGGAAATGAACGATTTGTGTTAACGACGCGGCAACAACAACAACTACGTGAAAATGGAAGCGTCTCGGTGATTACTTGCTACCACTACCAGATATCCATTATGCACATAACTGCATGGGCAGGTCCAGACTGCTGAGTATCCTTTCAGGAGAAAATCCTATGTAGTTACAAAAAACGGCCCCTCCCCCCCCCCCAATTAATAGAAAAACATCTTCCGTTTCGCCATCAAATAATGTATCTGCTATGGGGACCGAACACGTAGTAGTTGATAGATCTGTGTTTACAAGACAAACACGCTACCATTACACCACGGAGCTGTCATACAGAATAGAGATTTTTTAATATATATATCTTCTGATTATACCTAACAATAAGAGATTTTTAAAATAGACAATTTGTATTCATCGTATTTAGGAAATAAAATACTAAGTACACAAAACGAATAATAATTTAACTGTTGTTTAAAATATAATGTAAATATCAGTCACGCATGCCTGCGTCAGTGACTGATCATACAGTGTGGGAAACAATTTATATATACTTAATTAAGGGTGGTATATATTTCCCTGAATTACTTATTAATGCTGCAACATTTAAATGAGAAATATTTTAAATAAAACAGTTGTTTTATTACAAAAGCATGCCATTCCATCTTTAATTGTAATTTACTGTAGATACCACATTTGTACCATATATATTTCCTGTTCTAATTCTCTAGACAAAATGCCCTTATCGATTAAATCACAAAGAGCTGTATACAGGATTTTTAACCACGCCCACCTACTTCAATGAATGGAAACCACTCGCGTTACGGCTGAGCGAACATAGGTAAAATGCGCTAGATTATAAAGAACGTCTGTACTGAAAGTGTATTAATAGATGGTCTAAATAAATACAACTGTTTAAATGATGCGGTTTTAGCCAAGCGACAATAAAACATTTTAGAATTATAAAAATACAACTCTAACGAAACACATGTATTATACTCCATTACAGTCACGTGGGTGCACACATGTCAATTATATCTCTCTACAGGTAATATAGCAGACGTCATAATACAAGGGAACTTAGTAGGTAGAGTGTAAGTTGCGGCGGATTTATCCATTAAAGATTTATCTCCCTTGAATCTTTTCAGATGTATACGAATTTTATTTTATGACCATTTTTTTTAGACAGAGCTAATTTAGTAATTTTTTATGCAACAAATCGTATTGAAGACCTACAAATGTTAAAGTGTCTAATGGCTTTATTTATTGGTTGAAATATTTTCTCCTATTTTGTTTCTAAATCAAACGATTTGACCCCCTTATGGCGTTTTGAGTGCCTACCAGCGTTGCCTTTTAAAAGGTTATCGCGCTGCGAGATAGATTGAAGATTCTCAAGACAATTATCAGTCTTCACGCCATTTATGTGATCAATCACAAATCCGTCTTCGATTAATCCGTAAAATGCTTCATAGATGGCTCTGTGACAGAGATACTTCTTCCCCCCGGCTGTAAACATCAAGTATCCCATATTATTTACCCATCCAACAGGCCTTTTTAGTCTGCAATTTCTAACAACACCATCACTGGAGGCTTCGTAATTAACAAGCACTGGATGAGGTCTGAAATCTTGGCTCATTTGTATAATAATACTACTTATCTAATTTATTATCTGCTTTAATTATAAACCTCTTGATATAATCTTGAGGTTTTTTTTATGATTTTGTCATCGTTAGGGTCAATGACTGCATTTTTTATTCGTTTGTCATAATAGCGTTTTAGTTCCCTGTATCGTTTACCCCCACAAGCAAGACACAACTGCGATTTTCCCCTTACCCCAGCCCCACATTGAAGGCATGGAAGAGGACCGAAAGAACCGTTGCGAACGCTTTGTAAATGATACCCACAGAATTCTCTTCTGCATGATTTGTTACACGGGGTTGTTGATCCAATCATTAGCCACTTGCAGTGATTCATTATACTATATTTTTCTATTTAAATGCTTGTTTTAATTATAACATGGAAGAGTTCAAGAGATTATCGAAAATTAAGCCTTGGAAAAATCCTAAATTCATTGATTATAACATGGCGGAGTTCAAGAGATTATCGAAAATTAAGCCTTGGAGAAATACTAAATTCAATCTCGATAGAGTCTCTGATACACCAAAACATCTAATCGGTGATAGAACTATAGTGAGTAAAATCAGGGAGTGTTTTAATGAATTCTACCGAGACGGTGCAGCATGCTGTTGGTCGACATTTCGAATTATTGATGAAGATGTCAATGTACCCAACATCGATGCTACTATGAACGATGAAAGAGCAGCTGAGATAATTTCACACCTTGGCCCGCCAAGGAGCTGGAAATTCAAGGGTAAATTGCAAAGCAATTCCCAACAGAAGTATTTTTTCAGAATAAAATTCATTATCGAAGTCGAAGGCAAATGGATTATCAGGGATAAATTTGAACCAATCCTCAAGGATAAAAAAACTGTCATTGTGAGTAGAGATTCCAAACCAGTAATTCTAACTGGAATTGACAAACCATACTATGAGAAATCTTATCCAGTAACAGCAATTGTTTATGGGATATATCCGTTAAATGATAAACCCGATATTGCAAAACTAGCTCCTATGAAATATTCTAGTTCACTGAATTGTGTAGCAACACGGGTACTGGAACAATTCACAAATGCATCACGAGGAAATAAACTAACTGATCTGCGACGTAGAAAAATAACCGAATGGGAACTGACAGTGAAACAGCACGGTGCAAAGATTTCTGATATAGCTAAATTAGAAACATTATTAAGATTCCCAATATCAGTAACGACAATAACCGGAGAAGTATTATACGAACCGAAATATCAATCACAAGGAACGCCAATACAAATTATTGATCATAACAAACACGCGTGGACATCTGCAGTAACAATATTTCCACGAGTACGAACCGTGAGATATATCCCTAAGGAGTTCGTCGGGAATGTTTTTTATAATGAGAAATTATTCGATGCTATTCACACGCTGTGTGAAGATGATCCTGTGTCAGTGTGGTTACTTAGAAGTGATGAAGATCCCGAAATAGGATTTGATCAATTTGTAAGACCAAATGGTGAATTATATCGCGTTGAAGATTTAGATAACAGAATGAGAGAAATCGCTGGTGATTTTTCACCGGAGAGTTCCCATGAAAAACTATTAACGGATAGTTTTACTATTCCCTCTCTGGTAGCTCACTTCGCAAGAGAAAAAAACTCATGGCGTCCAACACGAAGTGATCTTCTCGAGGACGTTAAATTGAGTTGCGTCGAATTTAGTCATGGAGGACTGTGGAATACAAAATACCATCGTGGCGGTATGATTTCAATTGATATATCCGCGTGTTATCCTGGAAGTTTCCTCGGGTATGGAGAATGTAGTAACTATTTTAAACAATTTGGACACCCCACGCATGAAATGACTCGTGTTGCGATTAATGGTCCATTGCCTGATTTTGATTTAACTGGATTCGCTCTTGTGATATCATTCGAATTCGCTACAGGGTTACATCCGTGTAGTTATGTTTGGCTTGGTAGACATATATCTGAAAAGGCCTGGATGCCAATAGTGCTATTAAGATATATGATTGATTGTGGTATGCTAATATCGCTGATTGTTTCCGAAGCTATTATATGCTATCGAGCTCAGAAAGAAGTTTGGCTACCACAACCCGATCTAGATCGTATAATTAGCGAACAGCGAAAACAGTTTCCAGATTTCAGTCAAGAACAAATCATGAATTGGTCTAAGAAGTTATTTGAATTTAAAAAGGAACAAGCAAAAGATTTTGGACGAAGAATAATCGGTAAATTTACCCAGGGTGGAAAATACGACAATGCAAAATATTCTTCGCGGTTGATCATAGACATCGCTGAATACGATTTTATTGTAACGGATTTAACGAAACAGGGAAAACTTGTAACCCGTAAGGATGCTTTTCTATCCAATGGTGAGAAATTAGGTACGGTTGTTACCTATTGTGATGGATATAATCCCCAGTACACACATTTGAGAAGTTCTATGCTAGCCTATGCTTCTATTAATCTATTTTCGATGATAAATAGATTTCCTAATAACGCAGTTAGAGTAGCCACTGATTCGATGTATATCCACGAGAAATACAAATCAGATGTAGCTAAATTCACAGATCCGGAGGCAAATTTGGGATGTTGGAGATTTAAAAAGGAAACGCTACATGAGTATTGTGAATCGGCAGATATTACCATGGATGAAAGGTACTTAAAGTGTGATGAGATTCAATCAGAATTTTCTAATGCACCACCGGTATCTGATCCAATATGTAGATACAAGACAGTTTATTTAAACGGTTGTGGTGGGTCAGGAAAGACAACTCGTGCAATTGAATTATATCGTCGGTCAACCATGATTGTGTTAACACCAACTCACAGACTCGCCAGAGAGATGAAACAACGAGGGGTAAATGCCCGTACCTATCACAGTTTTTTTCGATGGAAGGGTGGCAAATGGACTCCTGATCGAATGGGTGATAAATTCATTCCTGAAATCATAATCTGGGATGAAATATGCACAATGTCATTAGATGTATTACAAACATTTCTCGAGTGGTTGTTAAACAAAAACACAAAAGTCGTCATGTGCGGTGATCACGGCCAACCACCACCATTTGTCGGTGCATCTCCACATAAATGGCTAAAGGGTTTTGTAGACTACTATGAAGAAATTAATACCGACCATAGATCACTTGATGAACAATTACGCGAGTTTAAAACGCTAATTAGATTACAGCCGGATAAAATCCAATGTGAAATAGCGCGTGAAATAATTTCAGAAACTCCCATGAATGATTTTTGGGAAACGTGGAGACCAAATGATTTGATAGTAGCAAGTAGAAAAATAGTCAGAGACACACTTCAGATGAAGTTATTTGAAACGCATAAAGAAAAATTTGCAACACTTCCAGTACCGTTGTGTTATAGGCCTTCGGATACACGAAAGCAGAATATTGAAGTTAATATTCCAGGGAAAAGTGAAAAACAGATTCTCGTGTTAAATGATATTGTGCTGGTTGATATCAGCGTCGTCGAAGATACATTGCGTGCTGATAAATCCCCATGGACGTTAGGTTACGCAGCGACAATACACTCTTCACAGGGATTGACTATATCAGATACAATTGTTTGGATGGTGGATAATCACATCGAATGGTCGAATTTAGTCAATCTTGCAGTATCCAGAGTACGAAGAATAAATCAACTTCGAAGAATTATTTTCGATGATGACACCACAATGGATGATGCTAGCATCGTTGATGTTAAAATTATTGATAAAAAACTCTCCGGTTACAAACAACAAGACAAAAAAAAAAACAACGAGAATTTGACATTGATGCTGAATTAATAATTTCGCTGAAGCAACAACAGAATAATCACTGCGCGAGTTGCAATTGTATAATGCGTTGGCAGTATTCGGATAAAGATCCTCGCCAATTTACCGTAGACAGAAAGAATAGCAGCATTGGTCATATCAGAGATAACGTTATGCTGACTTGTCTTGAGTGCAACAGACGAAGGGGGTGCTAGTTAAGACCACGCGGTGGTAATTGAGTATCCTCGGGAATCACTTGTAATTGTTGTCGAGTAAATCCTCGCTGAGGAGCAGTTGAATCCAGTTTATAGATTGGAGGTCTACCAGTAGATCGTGTTATACCGGATATCTTATGCGTAGTGACGCTCCAAATAGGATCGGTAGCTCTTTTTTTACCACCCTCAAGCTCTCCTGGTTCGTATAAATACCTAACAGTGACATTACTACCAAGAATTGGTTCTTTGAAATCTTTTTGTGAAATTCCTTGGATTTCCATTTTTGGTATAGACGCTTTCTTAATCGCGTTGACAGGTTTCATGTTAATTGTTCTAGTAATCTCGTTATTGAGCGCGGTAATCACAGCTGGTAATCGCTTAACCCATTCACGGGATCTTTTATCCTGAATAAACTCCTTCGCGTATTGATATCCAAATAACCGTTCAACAAGAGTCCGATTAAATCGTTCAACAATTGCCTGATCGCGATGTAGCGCAGTATGCCCTCGTCTGATGGTGACATTGTGAAGTTTCATCGCTGATAAAACAGCACCTTGAAATTCCTTGTCAGGATCAACTTGTAACAGATTTGGCCAGCGTAGTGGGCCTCGTCGATAAATCTTTTCAAATGCAGAAGCAACTTCAGGTGATGATTTTGTTTTCAGCGGTTCTGCTTGTTTGTATCGACTCGCAACGTCAACTACGGTTAGCGCGTATTTGTAACCGTTGTCATGTGGTAAAAATAATAAATCAGCTTGATGAACTTCATTGGGTCCGGTAACATCAAAATGCGAGAAATTGATTTGTTTAGGGCGCGGTAGATAAATTTGCCATATAGCCTGTTTGGATAACCAATTAGCCGCAGTGGCCTTTTTCACTTTTGCGGCGCTGGCGAGTTTACTGATTGCTGCTTTACCCTTCCAGTATCCTCTCGGAGAATAATAAATAGATTCCATATTATTAATTACCAGCACCTAACATAAATTTGCCTTTCATAGCCGATTTTACCAACCACGAAGCCAATTTTTCTTTCAAAGATTTATCAGGAACAGCATTTAACGCATGAATTAATTTCACATCCGCGAGATGTCTGTTTTGCAGATTGCTGCTTTTATATGCAACATCATGAGCATGACACGCCTTATCAATAGCGTTTATCGGATACTCGCCAGGTCGGGGTTGATTTTGATCATCAAGTCTGATATCTAATCGTGTTCCGGGGCCACAGTAGCTATATCCTAGAAGGTGCTTTTCTCCGGGGTACTTTGCCCATGGGGTTCCAGGGAGCTTTGCCAATTTGGCTGCGATATCACCTCCTCGTTTTTTTTAAAAACATTTCCGGATTTCATAGAAATAAATCTAAATTATTTTGTACCACATGTTGCACATCTACCAGTAAGTGCAGATCTGTTATTTTTAGTTGTAATCGTCGTCACATCATTTGTGCTAGTACGCGTTTTACACTTCACACAATATAGATCCATAATTTATGTATAGAGATATGGATATAATTGATTTTTCAGCGACTAAAACAAGAGAACCAGTTAAGCATCATGCAGCGCTACCAAACTCTATCCGCGCAATTATAATCGGGCCATCTGGATCCGGCAAGACGCAATTGTTGCTCAATTTAATAATGAGATGGATCAAATGGGATAAGTTGTATTTAGTTGCTCCTAGCGTAGATTATCAACGATGCTATGAAGTGCTAAAGGATTTTAATGAAAACGCTTCAGAGATTAAAGGTGAGAACGTCGTTGATTTTATAACTGATATTGACGAGGCACCATCCGTGGATGACCTTGATGGAAACATTAACAATTTAGTCGTATACGACGATGTGATGTTAGACAATCAAAAAAACCCAGCTAGGATCTTTTCCAGAGGCAGGCATAAAAACACTGACGTGATATATGTCACTCAACGCTACACTCAGATTCCAAAAGTGATCAGAGATAACTGTAATATTCTTGCTGTGTTTAACGGCGTTGATACACATACGTTACGAAATATTTGGCAGACATGGTGCTCTGATATGGACTTCAATCAATTTAAAAATTTCTTTAGTAACGCTCAGTCGACCCCGCACGGATTTATAACAATAAATTTACATGATCCTCGGACACGATATCGTATCGGACTCGATCAAATATTTGGTTAACCCATAGCAGCAGAGAGGGTGAGTGACAACGACGTTGGCGTCATTGACGAATTCATCGAGGAGGACTCAATTTACCGAATCGACGCCTTTTTTTTACGCTTTACGAAGAAGCCTTAGATTACCGAATTGACGCCTATAAAAGGTCGTCTGATTCACCCTCTCTGCTGCTACCTGATATATTGAGCTACTAATTTAACGAATCATATAATGATACATCAATCTAGTTTAAATTCTTTAAGCAAAACGTAATTGTATAAATTTCTTATGGATGAATAATAATTTTAAGTAGGCAGTAGTTGCATCTTAGAATGGCAAATATTATTAACGGAAAAATGCTGAGATTATATATCTTAACTTTACGTCAAACTTTACGTTAAAGCAACTTCCTTAAACTGAAGTTTGTCAACACCAATAATCGTAACATATCTATCAAACAAACAAATATCGAACAATACTTGGTGGTCATTTAGACCCAGTTTGTTCAAGAGAACAATGAATATATTTATTCCGTGGTAAATTAGTCATAATATTTATTTAAAACAACGGAGTATGTGCTAGGTCAGTAGTCATACTAACGATTAAAGACGGACTATGTGCTAGGTAACTGGTCATTTTACAAATTAAGGACGAAATATGTGCTAGATCCCTCCAATCAGTAAAACGTGGTATCTAAGATGATTAGCTTTGAATGAAATCCCCAGTAAAGATTTGTGTCTAAAATTATTAGCTTTGAATGCAGTCCCCAGTAAAGATTTGTGTCTACGTTGGTTAGCTTTGAATGAAATCCTCAGTAAAAACTTTGTATATAAGATGATTGGCTTTGAATGAAATCATCAGTAAACAATTGTAGCTAATATTATTGGAAATCCTCAGTAAAAATTTGTATCTAAGATAATTGGCCTTTGATGAAATCTTCAGTAAAATTTTGTGTCTAAGATGATTGACTTTGAATGCAATCCGCAGTAAAGATTTGAATCTAATATTATTGGCTTTTGATGAAATCCGCAGTAACAATTTCTTTTAAAGATAATTGGCTTTGAATGAAATCCTCAGTAAAAACTTGAATCTAAGATGATTGGCTATGAATGAAATCCTCAGTAAAAACTTGAATCTAAGAAGATTGGCTTTGAATGAAATCCTCAGTAGAATTTGTATCTAAGAAGATTGGCTTTGAATGAAATCCTCGGCAAAATTTTGTATCTAAGATGATTGACTTTGAATGAAATCCTCAGTAGAATTTGTATCTAAGATGATTGGTTTTGAATTAAATCCTCAGTAAAAACTTGAATCTAAGATGATTGGCTTTGAATGAAATCCTCAGTAGAATTTGTATCTAAGATGATTGGCTTTGAATGAAATCCTCAGTAAATCTTGAGTCTAAGATGATTGGCTTTAAATGAAGTCCTCAGCATGAACTTGAATCTAGGATGATTTGCTTTGAATGCAATCCTCACTAAAGATTTGCATCTAAGATGATTGACTTTGAATGAAATCATCAGTAAAAATTATCTAAGATGATTGGCTTTGAATGAAATCCCCAGTAAAAATTGTATCTAAGATGATTGGTTTTTGAATGCATTCCTCAGTAAAAAGTTGTATCTAAGATAACTGGATTTGAATGCATTCCTCGGTAAAAACTTGTATCTGAGATAATTGGCTTTGAATGAAATCCTCAGTAAAGATTTTAATCTAATATCATTGACTTTTAATGAAATCCTCAGTAAAAACTTGTATCTACATTAATGGCTTTGAATGAAGTACAGCACTAAGAACAGCAATGCACGATCACTCAAGCTCACTCAAAGAATGTTACCCTCCACTGTGTATTATGTCTGAATTGCCATCTCGTCTCATTGAATGACAAGTATTTATTTTAGTAAATGTTGCAAATGATTAGTAAACAAGCATTTGTTTTAAAAGTTTTTCTTTTAAAATTTTTTATATTTTCTGCAACCCAAACCACCCCCATACATAAAAGAAGACGAGCATCTTGTCAACCGTTCACGTAAACTGTGTCCAAAGATGAGACAAAATGTATCGGTGGTGAGACAGCAGCCAACTTCAATGCTTGAAAAATTAAAAGTTACCTCATATATCAAATTGGCATCCTTTACATAACATATGGAGTGAAAATATCCTAAATCTGTCTGATAAAAGTTAAAGACAAAAGAGAAATATTTAGCAACACCGGTTATCTCTATAAATCAGATGCATACATGAACTGTTTAAAAGGAGATTTGAATGTCAATATTGATGTTGCTCAACTTGGGTGAAATGCTAAGCGTATTATACCTGAGACGTTTTTAATTGTGTTTCACGAAACAGCGAAACAAGTAGACGTTTTAATGCGAATGCATCTCGATTAAAGTGCCTGACCCTATAACATGCTATGGAGGCTAATCCATGTAGATTCCAGAGAATGATTCGAGAAAGTAACATTTAGGTCGTTAGTGGGGCTCATCAAGCAGCGCATGCGTACCTGTGACGGCATATAGTTATAGTTGTACGTAACCTAGTTATCAGTTTATGATGGCCACAAACAAAAAAAATATAAATTTTGTTGGTGTAATTATTTAAAATTCAGCTCGACAAACAACTAGCTTAACTGGATATATATATATATATATATATATATATATATATATATATATATATATATATATATATATATATATATATATATATATATATATATATATACCCCGTTGACGTTGATGAATGTTACACTTCGCACGTGTAGGTTTGGATAAGAATGACATCAAAGCACTACCATGACAATAAGCAAACAAGATGGATGAGCAAAGTAGTACTGTTAAAAAAAACAACTAGAAAATACTTTAAATGTCGTAGGTATTATAAGGCACCATCTTACGATTATTTTCAGGTAGGAAATCTATTTTTGCAAAATAGTGGGGGATGATTATTAGTGTCTACTTCAAACGGCGATGTTAACTATTTCCTAAGCGTTTGTTTTCAGTGTACACTCCCATACACACTGAAATAAAATGAAACGAAATCGAAAACACAAGAAATTAATTTATAGAAAGAACTAACAAAAACGCCCCACACAAAGATTCGAGACATGGTATTTTTAACCAACATCAATCTGAGTTGCACATTTGCTGCATATCTCCAGGTCACCGTATGTTCTGATTTATCAACCCTGTACGTACATATGTGCGGACAGATAACTCAAAGTGCAGGCTTTATGTCTGAATTCACATTGTTAAGCATGTTATTTGTTTCCGCTGATAACAACACAGTAGCCGTTACCAACGACAAACTGATACCCATGTTTGTCTTTTCGAATAGGAGCTTGTTAACATCCATCTGTGGAATACCAGTGACCCGCACGCTGCGGATTACCGAAATTTTGAACAATGGAAACATCAAACGGAAGAGCTGCTATCATGTAATTCATTTTGATTGACGCTTTGGATTCCGAGACTGATGAATACAGACGAGAGAGCAGCTGCTATCATGTAAATCATTTTTATTGACGCTTTGTATTCCGAGACTGATGAATACAGACTAGCAGCGCCGGATTAAGCACCGTGGAGGCCCATAGGCAGTCAAACTTTTGGGGTCCCAGACCCACGATCACGGTCTCATGGGGGCCCCTGATGGGGCCCATAAAAGTAGCGGGGCCCATAGGCAGTTGCCTACTCTGCCTAATGGGTAATCCAGGACTGCAGACGCGAGAGCAGCTGCTATCATGTAATTCATTTTAATTGACGCTTTGTATTCCGAAACTGATGTATACACCTCTTGGGTCTACACTATTCCTTTGTTTAAAAGTTAAAAGTGTGTAATCACAGAGTTAGCGTGGAATATCTGTATGGCGTCACGTCAATCGTGAAAGTCCAATAACAGAAGAAAATTACTCTAACTTGATTAATTGGGTTAAGTCTACTTCCATGATTAAGTTCTTTATCTTGATATATCAAATGTAAAGATTGGGGTCGTATTTTGCCACTATATACTTCTAATCAAAACCTTGAGTGTGCTTTGTTACCATTTTAACATTTTGCTTTTAACATAAGCAATTTTTATCCTATTTTTCATATTATTTTTGATTGTTTTTTTTAAATAAATCAAAGTCTGTTCATTTAAAGGATTATTGATTGCAATATATTTTATGACATACATATATACATTCATACTTTTTATTATATTCTTAAGTGTGAAATATAGAACATTATTGGCTAAATAATGTTCATATTTTCTCCATTGGTACATTGGCATGTGAGAAAAAATATATCCATATATTTTCACACGTAAATATATAAGGTTTCCCATTAAGCCATGTGACACCCGCTTGGATGTGCCTTCAGAAGTTATAGCTGTATAATATAAGTCAATAATGTTATGAGTTCCAGTAAATAACTGAAATCCTCATTACTTGTTACAGGAAGTCAATAAAGTTATGAGTTACAGCAAATAACTGGAATCCTCATTACCTGTTATAGGAAGTCAATAATGTTAGTTACAGCAAATAACTGAAATCCTCATTAGCTGTTACAGGAAGTCAATAATGTTATGAGTTAAAGCAAATAACTGGAATCCTCATTACCTGTTATAGGAAGTCAATAATGTTATGAGTTACAGCAAATAACTGAAATCCTCATTAGCTGTTACAGGAAGTCAGTAATATTATGAGTTACAGCAAATAACTGGAATCCTCATTACCTGTTACAGGAAGTCAATAATGTTATGAGTTACAGCAAATTACTGGAATCCTCATTACCTGTTACAGGAAAATTATTTCTTGGTGGTGAAATGTGACTCGACCCTGATCAAGTTTCTCTAAAATTATTTCTCATTACTATATGCGCAACAATGGCACATCTGATGTGATTCATTGCTGAATCGAACGTTGTTTGTTGCCAGATAGGGTCCAATAGTTTCTAAAATGTCAATAATGCAATTTTACTGCAAAAAGAGGTCACACCCATCCTACCATTGATGTTTATATGACCAGCCCGTAAATAAGAGGCTAATATACGAAAAAAGAGATGTGCTTCAATTCAGGACTAATTTTGATATAAGCAAACTTTTTTTCATTTTCTGTGTAAATATCAGATATATTTCATATTGTGGCTCCTCCTCTTGTTTAAATAAAAGTTTTGTTTGTGTAGTATATAATGTATGTTAACTCTGCCGTCCGGTCCCAAGCCACAGATGAACAAAGAAGTCTGTGAGTGAGGCTAGCATCCATCCACCACTACCATCAGATAAAACAGTCACGCTACAGAAACCAATACAGACGAAACTTTATTAGATCAGAGAAAACGATCCATGCGAAAGTATTTGAAGCAGACCAGCTAAACCTGAGATGAAACTGACTTGCCGAGACATCTTTCTCACCACCAATACTGCTGCGAGGATGAGAATATGAGAACACTATACGAGACACGGAAATGATCGACTTGCCAAAGACATGGACAGGCACAAGCTGCAGGCGGACAACTGGTTTGATGGACAACAATAGGCCAATCACCATGGCATCAGGATATCTCTACTCAGGACCGGTAACCAAGGAAGACGACCGCAGGTAAAGAGAGGGACTAATGTTGAGCAATAATGCAAAGTGTGGAAAACAACGACAGAGAGGGTTTTGATATCCTGCTTTCAGTTTAAATTCAGAAAGATCAACAATGTGCAGTGTTACAAAGAAACGAACCTTGCAGACCAAGAAACCGAGGAGGACGTCTATGAATAACTGAAGAACATATTTGACAGTCTGGTCGACATGAATGCAGCGGCGACATCTGCCCGGAACTCATCAAGGATAAAGAGAGACTAGGCAAGATGTATTATAACGGACACCTCTCTGCCCGGTTATGCGGACTGCACGATCTTATAAATGGCTGAGCAATGTTTCCCTTTTGTATATTCTACAAGGTTATATGGAATTCTCAGATTCAGCATTAGACAATCAAATCGATCACCTTGCATCTCTTTCAGATGGAGAAGAACTCTGATGGATGTTGTTATGCATACCTATCTTGTGTATGATTTTATCATGATTACATAGCTAATTTATGTCCATGAGTGTATATTCTAGTTCAGTCAGAGTAGCTAAAGACAATCATTCAATGTCCAATACGAACAAGGTCCTGAGATTTTGTGTAGTTATCAGTGAGCAATTAGCGACCCAGAAGTCACAAAAGTCTCAATATTTATTATGCGATAAATGCGATGCTAATGCGTAAATGGATACCACCTGAGATACACGCTGATACCGATCAGCGAGAGAGCTGTCAAATTGTTCTTCTTAAGTTATATTGACAGGAAATTTTTGGTTTAGCCTTAGCAACTCCATTTGGTGGGAATTTAGTAGTCTTCACGACTGATCATAAGATTTTTAATAATTTTTATTGGCCGAAAATTAAAAGCTATATTTTCAGATACTGTAGATTTTGTCTCTTGTAAAATGGCAGGAAAACCCAGCACAAGGATACTTAAGACTCATTTATAACCTATCCTTCTATTTAGGAGAATAATGGTAGACTGGCTGTCACTTATTATAAACTAAGTCATTCAACCACTTGTTGCTTAGATTATGTGTAGCTTCAGGATTAATAAGAGCAATACCTTTCAGGAATATTAAAACTTACACCGTAGTCAAGGCTTAATAAATGTTGTCTTGGGGAGGGGCTTGCTTTTTGTTTACAGTGTTTGGCCTTCCCAATGTGTCCAATCTAATGAAGGGTTTAGTTTAATACCTGGAAGTCTTCAGCAAGTTATGTATCAATTAGTTTAACTCTGCTGCCTGTTACTTTGAAAATCAGGAGAAAGATTTCATCCGACCATAAAGAAATGTCTTTGATGCAGGTAAAGTTTGATTTGAAGGTGTGCATTTACCGTTGTATGCTGCGGAAGAATCAGTTCAAGATTAATTAGACTTTAGTCCTTTTGAACTAGTTTTTGGACATACTGTCCGTGAGACATTGCAGTTATTAAAAGAGTATATTCGTTCAATCGATGGTTTATGAATTAATCATCATGATTATGTATGTTACTTATAATAAACTTGTTCAAGTGTTTGTTAAGTAGCAAAAACTAATCTTCATTCTCCTCAGTCAAAAACAAACAAAATACGGTACGACAGAATTACAAACAAAACGTATTGTCAGCTTCCTGGCATAATTCTGACTTTCTTATCAGTGCTTCAAAGTCTTCTACAGGATAAGTTTTGTGTTCCTTATAAAACTGAGAAGAGAATAAGTGAATTGAATTACACGATTATCATTCCTTGAAGGCATGTTATAGTGGTATGATAATAGCGATAGCTCTTTTAAAATATTGAATCAGTTTAGATTCCGCTGAAAACCTATAGTTCTCCTCTCGGACACAGTACAATTATATCATTATTATATTTACCAAATATTTACAACGTATTTAACACATTCAGTACAACATTTTTGTTTTGCATATCTATATTGTGTGTTTATTGTTGTATAATTATATATTATAATGGTTACACAATATGCATGTAGATCAAGCACTATAAATGAACCAAACACTGCAAATTAATCAAACCCTACAAATGGTAATTCTACGTACTAACAATTCTAGTAATGAAGTATACATACTGAACATATTTACAGTACAATTATCTTGCCGTAATAAATTACAAGAATTGAGCAAATAAGTCACTGGCCTGTTTGAATCTCCTTTTTAATTCCTAAAATAAGAAATTTCCCGCCAATTTTGAATGACATTGTAGTAGTTTATCTTCCCTTTTACTTTCCGCTTCATGGTTAGGGATTATTACCGTTTAGTTCTCAAGATAATAGATGCACGTTTGCGATTCCAATGGTGGCCGCGCTTTGCTCAACTCCCAAGTGGATGTTGATTCAACCGTGATTTACATAATTAGCAGATTCTTCCCCTTGCCGGCAGCCTGTCAAGGGTGAATATACGAGCCACACTTGATATTCCTTTGATCCGAACACAGGATTGCATTACTTACCTGTGAACCATCTTATGGCCATGTTATATAACTGGCTTGGCCAAAATGAGGCGCCAGTTACGAGTTCCTATGACCATGTTAAATAATTGGTTTGACACCTCTTTGTTCGCAAGACTGACTTTTGTAAAATCAGCATTAGATGATATGGGATATGGCAACATGTTAGAAGTAACATTATTATTAGACTATGTCTGGTGTAGCTACGTGCTAGAAGTGAAATATGTATTATACGATGTGCGGTATAGCTACATGCTAGAGGTAAAATCGGCATTAATATGATGGTAGGTATAGTTACGTACAGGAAGTAAAATTGGTATTAGACTATGAGAAGTATAAGTACGAGCTAGAATTGAAACCTGTATTATACGATATGTGATATAGCTACATGCTAGAAGTAAAATCTGTATTATACGATATGTGATATAGCTACATGCTAGAAGTAAAATCTGTATTAGACGATATGTGATATAGCTAAATGCTAGAAGTAAAATCTGTATTAGACGATATGTGATATAGCTACATGATAGAAGTAAAATCTGTATTAGACGATATGGGGTACGTGTGGAGACATCAAATTAAAAAAAATCTGAATTTAGTTTAGAGCTGCAAATTATAGGTTTCGTGTTGAAACTGGTAGATGGAACAATGTTTCCGATAAGAACCTATATTCTACGTTATGCTAGCAACAATAACTCATTTGTACATTTTAATGGCGAATGTTTATAAATATAAGCAATTAATGATTACAGGTAAAATACTACTCATGAAAATTATATGCAAGTTTTAAAAAAGTATTTTCCGAGTTTATGCTATTTTCTCTAAAGCATTATGCTGTTCTATCAGTCCCTAACCCTCAACCTTTATTTGCTATTAAGACAAACCTCCGTATGATAACTATAACCAAACTAATGCATGACATCAAAGCAAACCTAGCAACTTGCTTACCTCCTACAGCAGAATAGCTTCATAACTACTTGCATTGATTGCTTGCAAAAAAATGCCCCAGCCACTAGGTGCAGAATATCAACGCAAAAGTTTTCTCCGTGGTATAGCATTTCTAGGGACCAGCTTCACACTGCTCATAGAGACCACCGTAATGCTTTGTTTTCCTCCAGACACACTATTCATAAGCAAATCTATGAAGCCGCTAAGAAGAACGTCTAATAGTGCATGCAGTGAAATCAACCCACATCAGTACTAAGATCATGGAAAGTTCCAGATGCAAACTAATTTCAAGGAACAAATAAATGTACACCACGTCCAACTACCTTCTCTCCACGCGACCTTTTAGACCTGTTGGAAAATTTCTTCCATTGCGAAGTACAAACCATTAGTGATAAGCTTGACAACACAGTTTCAGTGGACTCGTCGTCACCATTCAGTTGTGATACAGAATTTCAGCGTCAACCAATAGTCGAAGAGTACACTAAAGTCATGTGAACTTGATCTAATTCCAACATTACTGCTGCTTGAGTGCTTAAATCCAATATTGCCTTCACTATCTAATGTTATTAATACCTCTCTCATCTGGGGAATTGACATTATTTCTCAAAACTGCTATTGAAAAGCTTCTACTATGACACCATCACTCGGCCATAATGATTAAAAAACTTCTGCCCAGTTTCTACTCTCCTATTCATATTAAACATTCTTAGAAAAGTTTTTTTTTTAACCCAACATGCTTCTCATCTGAATTCAAACAGTCTTTTTATCAATGTACAGTCTGCATATCGCATTTGCCACAGTACTGAAACTACTCTTCTGAAAGTAGTTTATGACATTCTCTCTGCTTTGGATAGCAGATAAATGACTATCTTCACCCTCCCTTGACTTTTCTGCAGCATCTGACACAACAGACCATGGTATATTACTTCACCGTCTTTAGCATGTATTTGGCATTCGCAATACAGCCTTACTGTGGTTCAAGTCCTACTTAGTAAATAGGACACAAATTGTGTCTGCAAATAGAATACACTTTAGCCCAGTTAATCTATGTTGTTTTGCTCCACAAGTGTCTGTTCTCCAGCCCAGTTAATATATGTTGTGGTGCTCCAAAGGTGTATATTCTTGGACCTGTGTTATTCATTATATACATTCAGCCGCTCTCAAGTGCATTTCTGATGTGACATCATGGATGACATGTAACAAGCTACAGATGAATGATGATAAAAATAAGGCCATTATGATCACAACAGAAAGACTTTCTTTTTCGCATTCAATATCATGCGCATATACATGTATGTGTTTCTAATAGATAATGGAATTTAATATTTTAATATTAAACATGTTAAAATAAACAGTAATTACTGCTATCCCTCAAGGGAGAATAGTTCTTGACTAATGAGTCACCCTCTATAAATAAAGATATATTATAATTATTATTATTATTATTATTATTATTATTATTATTATTATTATTATTATTATTATTATTACCTCAAACAATAGATATCAGCAACGCCAACATTAAATCCACACAGGCAGTATAGAACCTAGGTGTTAATTTTGACAGCACTCTCACATTGCACCAGCATATCATGAATATATGCAAGGTTGCATATCTTGAGCTAAGACACAGCTCCATTCGAAAATATCTTTCAGTTGATGCCACTAAAACAATTGTGTGTTCATTAGTACTTTCAAGACTGGACTATTGTAACTCAATTCTGTCTAGTTCGTCTCAATATCTACTCCCGAAACTTCAAAAGGTTCAAAACACAGCTCCTCGGATCATCTTTAGGGTACTTCGAACAGAGCACACCTCCCCGCTGCTCTGTATCGTACACTGACTATCCATTTGATCCAGAATCAAACACAAAATTTGTTCTCTGTACTACGTTTCCTTGACGGACTCCAGTCCAACATACCTATCTATCCGACCTCACCTATGTGAACACAGCAGCAATATACTTACGCTCCTCTTCTGACAATCATATACTCATTATTCCAACCATGAAAGCAAAGTCATATGGAAAACATTCCTTTGCCTATCATGGCCCAGCAAAGGTGAACGAACTGCCCATCGACAAAAAGACACAATGATCCCTTTAATGAGTGCTCTTAAAACTCACCTATTTCGACTGCAAGTACAAACTTAAAAACCTAATAATGTTTCCTACCTTAAATATGTTTAGTATGCTTTAATGTTTTCTAATGTCATGGTGGGTTTTGTTTTTTGCTTTATTGTTCTATTCATATCATTATACATGTTGTAAATCGCTTAGAACATTAGGCGCAAATACAAAGTCCTCATTTTTATTATTGGTATTAATAATAATAATAATAATAATAATAATAATAATAATATTATTATTATTATTATTATTATTATTATTATTATTATTATTATTATTATTATTATATCTGTTGATATATTCATTGTCTTTTTCGTATAAACCCACATGTTGTGAACGTTACCAGGTTGACAAATCTGTGTGAACGTTACAACCCGAGTGTGACAACGTTTTGTCTTGCATACATGATCGATGTATTAAATAAATCCCGCAGGTAGATATGGTGAACGACGATACCATCTCAAACTGACTGGAAGTTGATTGTGTTCTCTTTTTCCATTGTATATAAAATTACAAATTATTTGGACCCCTCTGGCTCTTTGATATAGACAATAACAGTGGTTAGAACGATACTAACTGGAAGAAAGATAAATGTTCTAAAGATAGTAATTTTTATTTAGCCAATCTTACAGGATATTCTTGTTGTTGTTGTTGTCAGTATAACTGCTGGAGGAAAAACCCGGGATAACCACTAGGTCATTACCTTCTTCAGTCTTTAGAGTAGATGTGCAAAAATAATAAAGTACTAATACTAATACTACATGGGGGAATTTTATATACTTTGAAACGAAATTAATCCACTGTTTTCACTATGCAGACTATACAAAATTTTGCAAGTTAATTTATATATTGGGGTTACCATTCCATCCATAATATAACAGTCAAAAGAAATTGCTATAAAAACAGCTGTATGTATGTATGTATGTATGTATGTATGTATGTATGTATGTATGTATGTATGTATGTATGTATGTATGTATGTATGTATGTATGTATGTATGTATGTATGTATGCATGCATGCATGCATGCATGCATGCATGCATGCATGCATGCATGTATGTATGTATGTATGTATGTATTGTTTTGTTTTTTTTAGGGTTTAACGCCATTTTGCAGCACGCAATAGGCTATACATGGCGGCCAGTATTATTGGTGGAGGAAGAACCCGGGAAACCCCCCGGAAAGAGCCACCGACCCACGAGAAGCCACTGGCAAGCTTTCTCACATAACTGCATTTGCCGACTCTTAGACTAAAACCCACACAGAGGTGAGATGGCAGTGATCCGTAACGGACAGCGCTTTAGACCACTCGGCCACTCGGGGCCCCTTGTATGCATGCATGCATGCATGCATGTGTGCGCACGTGTCTGTGTGTATGTATATATTTCTGGCTGTATCTTCAATCTAAATCCGCCATTGTCTACGCATAATTTTAGTTTACGAGTATTTATTGTCAAAGTCTCCGCCGCCCCTTTTTCTCAACATATTTATTTAGCAAAATATTTCAATAGCTATATTTGCCAAGTGAATACCATATATGCATTGAAATATGTCGTAAGAAAGAAAGAAAGAAAGAAAGAAAGAAAGAAAGAAAGAAAGCAAGAAAGAAAGAAAGAACGGAAGGCAAGTTTTTAACATTTTCATTTTGTCTTCAGGCGCTGTGATCAAGTGACGTCAACAATAGTGTAAAGTTGATGCATATAATAGACAAGGATTGTGTGTGTGTGTTTATATATATATATATATATATATATATATATATATATATAGATAGATAGATAGATAGATAGATAGATAGATAGATAGATAGATAGATAGATAGATAGATATACACACACAGACACACAATCCTTGTCTATTTCAAGCGTTAGACATATATATATATATATATATATATATATATATACATGAGTAGTAATAGGGGGCACCGTGGCGACAATGGAAAATCCAGTCAAAAAGGGCTTGGGCGAATATAGCGACAAGATTTATAGCGACAAGGGAAAATCCAGTCAAAAACAGCTTGGGGCACTATAGCGACAAAACAGCTTGGGGTACTATAGCGACAAGGGAAATTGAACATGGGAGACCTATATAGCGACAAGGGAAATGGAACATAGTGGGTCTATATAGCGTCAAGGGAAATGGAGCATAGGGGGCCTGTATAGCGTCAAGGGAAATGGAACAGGGTGGGTCTATATAGGGACAAGGGAAAAAAAGGGTGGCAATGAAAGCTACTATCTTTTCGAGACTTATGAGTGGCCCTGAAAAGGACCGTTATGTGTATTGTTAACGTTGTCTTGTTAACACAGAGGACATCTCACAGATCTTCTTCTCTTCCTTAAACTTCTCCTTACTGTGGGTCCATAGAAGAGAACTCTCTTCAAACAACCTTGTCTTTCTACATAGACCCTTCTCTTCCAAAAGGCTGTCTCCGTCATATGAATGACACTCCATGATGATCTGACATACATGGGTATGTCAGTCCTAAACAGCATACTTGACACAAGGGTTGACGATTCAACGTTAGTCCACATCCTCTGATGAGAACAGGTGAAGCGAATGCCGTGTACTGCTGTTATTTATAGGGGAAGAGCGGATCGAAACGGATTGAGTGTATCGACCAATCCAAACGTGCATTACAAAAGTCAGTCACAGCCATCCAATTGGAAGAGAGCAGTCTGTGACGTCACCTTTTCTATATAGAGGTACTAGCGCCTGTGCGCAGTCAATCGATTCGACAGAGTTGTCAATCATGGCGGACAGTAAGAAGACGATGAATTGGAGTGAGACAGGAGTAGAGACAGCAAGTCATGGACCAACAGTGACTACTAAAGTCATGACAAATCTACATCCAGAAGAAGTTGATTTTAACTGGGATATTGTGGATTTTTTAACATCACAAGAATTTATTCCGGAACCTTCGTTGCCTTCTGTATCTTCTTATGGACACGTCGATGATTTTAAACAAAGACAAAAAGAAGAATTGGAGCGATTTTTACAACAACAGAAAGTAGAAAAACAAGCTTTTCTTATGCAACAGCAGGAAGAAGAAGCAAGAAGGAAACACCAGGAAGAAACAGTAGCAGCATCAGCAGCAACGGAGAAGAATGAAGACCAAGGACAGAAAGAAAATAGTGAAAATCAAACGTCACGACGGTACTTTTAGATATTTTAGCTGAGTTAAGGAGTCTGAAACAAATGTATCAGACTTCTTTATCACGACCGAAGAGAAAAAGACCTTCTCGAGCGAAACAACCCAATCTCTCTGTGACTACGTCTACCTTACCACCGTTAGTGATTTCTACCAAATCATTGACAGGAACCACCAGTCCCGAAGTAGGCCTTGGCCGTGGCAAAGGCTTAAGACAGCTCAAGAGGATTTCGTCCCGTTTCTGAGTTTGTTTTGTTTTAAACACACAAAAAACCAACGGTCCTTTTCAGGACCACTCCAATTATTTCGAAAAGAAATACTATGTCAATTGCCTATTTCAATGAAAACTCAAAAGTCCTTTTTATTATATTTTTAAAAACCCATGATGTACGTGTGAGTGAATGAATGTGTGAGTGTAGGTAATTATTCTATCAAATCAAAACCAAGAGACACTTACGTTTTTTCTCTTTAGTTTATTCTAGTACAAACGTCACAATTCAATATCACAACATAACATAACACAATACCACCTTAAAAAAGTTCATAGGTTTTCTTCTGTTTCACTCTTTCTGTTTTTTCATTTTCTTTACTGTCACAGCTTTTTCTTCTTCCTCTTCACTTTCGTTTCGTCTTTTTTTCTTGTCTTTGTGAATGTGTCGGGGTTCTTCCTTGGGGGAGGGTACCTCTTCCTCCTCTTCCTCCTGTTCAGAATTTCTTTCCCCCTCCTCCTCCTGCTCCTGTTGTTTCTTAGGGCAGTTTGGAGACCAATGTCCTTTCTCTTTACAATAATAACAGGTATCTTGACTTTTGTCTCTATTGTAGCCTTTTCTGTTTTTGTCACGATCTGAACATTCTGTAGCCCAATGTCCTTTCTTCTTACAGATATAGCAAGTATCTTGACTTTTATCTCGATAGGAAGGAGAGTAATCTGTCGGCTGGCCTGACGAAAACTTTCGTATGACCCCACGTAAAGCTCTGATGAGAAGTTCCACTTGTGTAGGTTCTTCCATCGTTCTGGTCAATGTGAGAGTAAAATGAATACTGAAAGGTTAGACACTAACCCTTTATATATATGCACAGATCGGACATGAATATATAGGGGTTATGGTCTTTAAAAGGTAGTCATTTGACTTTTTACAGACAAGATGAAAAGACCACATCATGCTGTGGAGAAAGGAAAAGACAGTAAGAGACAGAAACGTAATGTATCGCCTAGTACAGTAGCTGAAGTCTTGGCTCAAATGCATGCCAGTGATTTTGAAGATGACATGAGTGAGCCCGAATTTACACCCAGACAATCGACGTCCAAGCAAAGTGCACCACCCTTAGTAAACCCTGAAAATTACTATCACATTCGAGAGACGGAAAAGCGTTCCTCTCGAAAATTTAGAACAACGGCTTACACGTATGCCGTAAAGTTTAAAGATTTCAAGTCCAATGTACCTTTGGAGAATACAGACGGGTTCATTACTGAGGTGTGGGATTCTGTGTTAACTACACTGAAACAGCAATGTCAAACCAAAGAAGACGATCGCTTGAGACTTTCTATTCATCACGATAATTTGAAGTCTCCCGTTTGGATCGAGTTTACTAGTCCATCAGAATTGACACCTTCCAAAGTCATCGACAAAATTCAACATGTGCAACAATCCAACGACAAGTTTCACATTGACGATGGAAAAGCCACACTGTTTATGACCCACGTGTGTCTTCCCCAGGGGACCGGACGATGCAAAAAAGTGTTATTGGTGGACAGCCTTCGCAGCATGAAGCGAAGCCTTGTCCAAATTAACAATCCTCAAGACCAGATGTGTTTAGCCCGTGCTGTCGTCGTGGGACGAACGTATGCCAACAAGAACGACACGGTAGAATGGAAAAGAGTCTGGAAAACTATTCAACGATCGGACCGAGCCAAACAAAGAAGTGAAGCAGAACTCCTGTTACAGCAAGCGGGGATATCCAAAGACACTCCTTGTGGCATTCCAGAAATGCAAAAGTTGCAAGACGTGTTGACACCACATTACACTTTGAAAGTACACCCTCAAGAAGTGCGTGGTCCACTTTTGTTTCGAGGCCACGATTTCAAAGACGGAAAATACATTCACGTCTATCATCACGATGGTCATTTTGATACCATTACCAGTATCACTGCATTCCAGGGATACAGTTACTACTGTGAAAAATGTGACTATGGTTATAACAATCGAGAACAACACAAGCATTGTGGATCAAAATGTGAGGGATGTTTGGCCTCACAACCTTGTCTGGACAAAGGACAAGAAAGAGTGCATTGCCCTGTGTGTCAGCGCACTTTTGTCAGTCCTACCTGTTACCAACAACATTTGAAGATGCAAGGTTCACAGCAGAAAAGTGCTTGTCAACTGCTGAGATTGTGCCCTACTTGTGGACAAGGCATACGTACCAATAGTGCCAAGTTACACGTTTGTCGAGGGAAGAAACGATGTCACATTTGTCACCAAATCGTGGATTTGGAACACGAATGCTTCATTCAAAAATATCAACCCCAATCAGAAGATACCCAGAAGAAAGGGAATTGTATCTTTTTTGATTTCGAATGCATGCAAGAAACTGGTATTCACATTCCCAATTTCTGCGTAGCTCACCGTGCGTGCGAGAAGTGTATCCAAGAACCTATCTTTAGTCATTGTCCTCACTGCAGCAAGATTCCTGGAGGACGTGAAAAAATCTTTCGAGGGTCAAACACGTTAGCCAAGTTTGCCCAATGGATCCTTAACCCCATTGACGAAACGTGGAGTCCAGAAGACATCGAACGTTACGGCAATTGTCATCGCCATGCCACGGTCATGGCTCACAATTTCTCGGGATACGATGGGCAATTTCTGCTCAGATACTATGCGGAACAAAGTACCGAACGGCCTCAAGTGACTTTAAACGGAGCCAAAATCATTTCTATGCAAGTAGGACAAGTACAGTTTAAAGATTCAATGTGTTACTTGGCCATGCCTTTGAGTCGTATGCCTAAAACGTTTGGAATGACCGAATTGGCTAAAGGTTATTTTCCACACTTTTTTAATACCGAAGCCAATCAACATGCCGTTCTACCCCATTTGCCTGAGGCTGACGACTACGACCCCGACAACATGCGCACCGAACAACGAGAAGCTTTCTATGCTTGGTACCAGACTCACGCCTCGGACCCCTTTGATTTTCAAGAAGAAATGTTAAAGTATTGTCGATCTGACGTGGACATTTTACGACGTTGTTGTGGAAAATTTCGAGAATTGTTCATGGAGTACGGTGGGATCGATCCTTTGAAAGAAGCTTGTACCATTGCCAAAGCATCTTCCTTAGTGTACCGAAAACGCTTTATGCCTGAACATACTCTAGCGGTCATCAGTCCTCAAACAACGAACTTTGTCAAACGTCAATACTCGGTCAAAGCCCTACGCTGGCTTCATTATTTGTGCAACAAGGAAGACAAATGGATCCAACACGCTCGCAACGGAGGAGGCGAAAAGACCATTGGAACGTATTCGGTGGATGGCTGGGACTTAGAAAACCCTCAGATCGTGTACGAGTTTAACGGATGCTTATTTCACGGATGTCCCCTATGCTACCCTCAGCGTAACACCAAAAATCAGTTTTTACAACGAACCATGGAAGACTTGTACCAGACCACGTGTCAACGACGTTTGAAGTTAGAACAGCAAGGATACCAGGTGGTGGAAATATGGGAACACGAGTACGATCAGCGTTTGAAAACCGATCCCGAGTTTAAACGCATCGTAGAAAGTTACAAGTGGGTGGACCCCCTGAACCCTCGGGATAGTTTGTACGGAGGACGGAAGAATGCCACCTGTTTGCTGTACCAAGCGGACGAGGAGAAGGGAGAAGAAATCAAATACTTGGACGTGTGTTCGTTGTATCCTTACGTGTGCAAATATTGTCACTTTCCCGTAGGGCATCCAGAATTAATGACAGAACACATTGACTTGGGCCACATTCATCAGTACGAAGGATTAATCAAGTGTAAAGTCTTACCACCCACAGACTTGTACCATCCCGTTTTACCTCACCATTGCCAAGGAAAACTGATGTTTCCTTTGTGTCGCACTTGTGCCGAAACGTGCAACCAGGACCAACCTTGTCATCACACCCAGGAAGAACGTGCCTTGACAGGAACGTGGGTGAGTGTGGAATTGTTTAAAGCTCTGGACCTGGGATATCAACTGTTAGAAGTGTACGAAATTTATCACTTTCCCAAGACACAACAATACCGCAAGGGCGACGAGACACAGAAAGGTATTTTTGCAGACTACGTGGATGCTTTTTGAAAACTAAAACAAGAAGCTAGCGGCTGGCCGTCCTGGTGTCACACTTCCGAAGACCAAAAGATATTCAAAGAAAAATATTGGGAGCAGGAAGGCATCACTTTAGACCACATCGAGAAAAACGAAGGAAGGCGATCGTTTGCCAAAGTGATGATCAATTGCTTGTGGGGTAAAATGGCACAACGACCGTCTTTACCCAAGACCAAGTATTTGTCCGAGCCGTCTCGCTACTTCCAGATGATTCACGACCCAACCAAAGTTATGAAACACGTGGACGTCATTCGTGAGGACTTGATCTTAGTCAATTACGAAGAAGAACTAGACTTTGTAGAAGCCGACAAATTTGGAAATGTCATCATTGCGGCTTACGTGACAGCCCACGCTCGCTTAAAATTGTACGAAGTGTTAGAACTGTTAGGAGATCGCGTGTTGTATTTTGACACGGACAGTTGCATCTACATTCACCGACCGAACCAGTGCAACCCTGTCATCGAAGGAGACCGTTTAGGAGCCTGGACCGATGAACATCCCGACGACAAGATTCTAAGTTTTGCAAGTGGCGGTCCTAAAAATTACGGCTACGAATACCGAGACCCACAAGGAGAAATGCACACCGAATGTAAAGTGAAAGGATTGACTCTCAATTATCGCACCAGTCGAGTGGTGAACTTTAACGTGCTTCAAGAAGCCTTACAGTCGGGACAGGATGAAACGTTTCAAGTGACTACCCACGAACCGCACAAGATTGTCCGTTTACCCACACACCAAATCGTTAGCCGACCTTTGGAAAAAGTCTATCAAATCGTGTACCAAAAAAGAGTACGACTTCCCAATCACTTTACTCTCCCGTACGGTCACGTCGAAATTGGGCAGCATATAAAAAGGGACATCGTCCAAGACCAATAGTTCATTTGTCACTACAACGGCACAGCGAAAAGAAGATGAATCCATTTAAACAGACATCATTCAAGTTTGGGGATTGTAAAACAAATGTACCTTCCCCGAGTGTGAAAAGTACTGGATGGATAAGACCCATGCATTGCAACGGAAGTTGTCCGGAAGGAAACTGTAAGTGTCCTTGCGGTATGCACTGTAATTGCGTTACAGAGTGCGATGGTGAACCGTACGATTGTAGTGATGCCAGGCGCTGTGACGTTAGCGATTCAGCTGGATATCGTGGGAACTTTGCTATGACTACTACCCCTATATCTACCCTGGAAAGTGATGCTGTGCGTGTCAAACCTGAGGGATGCGAAAGCGGTGCGACACGTTATCGTGGACTCCTAGGAATTTCACCGTACCTGCATCGAACAGAAGTGAGGAGAGTCGAATATTCGTTCCCGACGAGTTTACCTGAATACTGCCACTTTAAAAGTCGATTTCAAACCTTCAAAGATAAATGGCCAAAATATCTGCCTGGACCAACTCCTGAAGAATTAGCCAGAGCTGGATTTTTCTACTTGGGCGAAGGGGATAAAGTCAAGTGTTTCAGTTGTGGTGTATCCATTTACGAGTGGGAACAGAAAGATTCCGCTTACCTGGAACATGCTCGATGGTCTCCGAATTGTCAATACCTACCTTTAGTGGGACCTAGTGATTGGAAGTGACACTACTACTCCATGTCGTGTAACACACCTAGACCAGTATATAAACCCTCTCTAAAACATAATATTCAAGGATTACCACACGAATTGCAAGAGAAGATCTACAAGGACGTTTGGCAAGGCCTTGCTAAAGAAAAATCTCAATGGGTGACTGTAGAACATTTGTGTCGTGAAATTCACAAGAGGAAAGTGACAAAAATTAACCAACGTGTTAGATTTCTCTGGATCAAGGGTATTTTTTTGCTCCGTTTCCAATTTAGTACGTTTACATCTGAAGATACTTTGATCCTTCTTAACCGTTACCCTGAATGGCAGTGGGACGAAATTACACGTTATATTAATCACTTTCGCTTTTTGAGCAAATTTAATTCTGTGTTTAATTCTGGGTTGAATCTACACTGATGATCTTCGACCTAAAGAAGTATAAAAGAGAACGACCATGCCACAACCTTTATCAGTTGTGATCCAACAGATTCCGTGGAAGGATATCAATGAGAAGATTCACACGGTGAAAGATTACGAACACTTATTACAAGAACTATACCCTATGAATTGGGGTCGACGTGTAGTGTGTGTTTTAGTGACTTGCTTTCTAGGATTTCGTTTACCTATCGATTTCTTGTTGACACTTTACGAACACTACCTATCAAAAAAATAAGACAGTATGGTGGTTCCTTTAAATGTCCACGAGAGACTTATTCTGTTCAAAGCCTTACGCTTTGATCTGGATACGTCTCGACCTTTCCAAGAAAAAAAGATTCGTCAACTTTTACGTACGGAAGCAGTGTACGAAGATGTGTGTGTAGCTTGTGATTTACACCCTCATTGGAAAAGTTGGGATTTTGAGGCTTGGACAAACGAAGCATCCCATTATGCCCAAGCGTTGTGTTCCTAAAATTCATCGTCGTGTGAAAAAAGTCACTTTTAATCCTGTGTTAGTAACAGTACCAGAAGAAGAAGAAAAAGAATCTATCACCCAAGACAATCCCTCTGTTCAAGACAGAACTGTCATGGACATTCCCCCGCAAAGACCCTTTCGAGAAGACACCTATGTGACTGTACCCCATGTAGAGGAGACTATAAGAACATTACATACTACCTCTAGGACACCTTCGTTACCCAAACCACGTTGTACAGTGACTTGTTTATATTCCACTTTGATCGTTTGCCTAGGTATTTTATTCCTGTATTTATCCATTTGGCTTTTATGTTTTCGTGTTGTTCAAATTTAAACATGCATTGAAATAAACGTGTCTTGAAAAAAGTATAAAAACCTCTTGTCTTGTCTGTTTTTGTGTCAATACTGTCAGACCACTACACGACTATGGCTCACTTTACTCTTTCTACTACTCCTTCCTCCTCCACATTCAAAGTCATTGACGAACACTTAGATTCTGCTAGTTGGAAAGCCTTGTATCTTCATCATCATTTTAACATGTTAATTGCTGGACCGAGCGGTTCAGGCAAAACCGAATTTGTCAAACGTTTGATCGAACATAAACATCATTTGATCGATCGTCCACCTCAACGCATCGTGTGGTGTTACAAAGAGTGGCAATCGGCATACAGCCTCTTGCAAGAAAGTCAAGGTGATTCCATTGTGTTTGTAGCAGGCATTCCTAAAGAAGACGAGGGGATCGTGTCTGACCCTAGTCAAACTCATTGGGTTATTTTTGACGACATGTTAGGAGAAGACGAAGAAGAAATTAAACTATGGTTTACGCGTAAAGGGCATCATCGTAATGCCAGTGTCATTTACATTACACAAAATTTATTTCAACAAAGTAAAGCCCATCGTACCATTAGTCTCAATGCTCATTACGTGGTCTTGTTTAAAAGCCCTCGAGATAAATCACAAGTGCAAGTCTTAGCCAAACAGTTAGGAACACCTTGGCTAACTCATGCGTACGATGATGCCACTCAAACGCCACACGCCTATTTACTCGTGGATTTAAAACCCACTACCCCTGATTATTTGCGATTTCGTACCGATTTGTTTCACGACTGGTGTCAAGACGGTGGACCTGTTGTGTACACGTCCTCGTCGTCGACATAACACTATGAACCACTAAAAAATCTATAAAAACCTTGGGTTACTTTGACCTTGTCTCATACATCGTCAACATGACGTCCCTTCAGTCTCATCTTCCCATCAAATTGATTCGTGCCTTGTACGGCATCAGTCGCGAAAAAAATCCACAAATACGTGCTCACGTCTTAGAAGCCAGTCTCAAAGAAGTCTTACGATGGTTTACGGTGACAGCACGTCTAATACTGCAAGGCATCATTCACATTCCACATCAAACCAAACGCTTTTTTGACAGAAACAAAGTAGCCTTGACGCAACTGGCCAATCCTCGCATCGACACTCACACCAAAAAGCAAATCATATTGAAACCTGGAGGTAGTGGTTCTCTAGGAGGTGTCATCATTCGTTCCCTTTTAAAATGGGATCCCAATACTCCCAAAGTTCACCCCAAGAAGAAAACAAAAAAAGCCAAACAAACCCCTAAGAAAAAGAACAAGGGTACCAAGACCAAAGCACAGAAAAAGAAAAGTCCACAGAAAAAAGCGGTCACCCGCAAAAGAGGCACTTCGGCCAGGACGCAACCTTATCTTCGTCAACCACGACCTGTAAGAGAAGATCTACAAGGACGTTTGGCAGGGACTACGTTACCAATAGCCTCAGGGACTGCCACTTCTCTGTTGCGGGTGATGCCAGCCAAACCCAATTTGACACCCGTTTTTCCTAATTTGATGAAACATTGGAAATCTGCGTCTCCCAAAACGTCTCCTCCACCGGAGACACCCTCATCGACATTAGCGGCAGTAGCAGCTGCTCACAAAGTACCTGCCCCGAAAGTCAAAGTCCAAGAAAGATCTGGTATGTTAAAGAGTTTACTAGATTTGTCCAAACAAGAACTGTCCCGATTGAGTCCATTGCGAACTCCTTCACGACGTGTGTTACCTGCCATGAAGTTGATACGACGCAAAGATAATCAGTGGCGTCGCATTCCAGTATAAAAATATGACTTGAGGACCACGACGTCAATCAGTATTTTTTCTGTGCTGATGCTGAACACTCAAGGATGCTTCCTCAAAAACATGCACACCACCACCACCACTACCCTTGTCGTTCTGCTGTCCAAAAAGGAAAAGGAAAAGGAACAAGACAATCTCGTCATCTCACCAAAAGCTTTAAAACCAAACATCAACGTCCTTCCCTCCAAAGGCGTAGACCTTTAAAGAAAAAGAAGAGACACCAAAAAGGAGGATCCTTTGACAATTTTGGGAAACACATTGTTACCTTTTTGACGAAGCGATAGTTCCCAAAAAAGTAAATAAAAGAGAGTGTATACCAAGTCATTGACACTAGTGGTATTGTGAAACGAACAAGCAAAGATGGCACCTCGCAGAAAACATTTTTCTACACTCCACAAAGGAAAGAAAAGGAAAGGACGTTTAGCCAAACATCGACACGTTCTTCGTCAAAGGACACAAAAGAAAATACCCAAACGTCAAAAGAAAAAGAGAAGTCACCAAAGGGGAGGATCTTTAATAACAAAATTTATCAATTCAGCTAATAACCGAACTGGCATCTTTAGCCCTGCTTTTGAGGGTTTAGCGAGGCATGCCGCTGCCTTTTTGAGAAACCAATAGAAAAAGAAGATAAAAGAGGGTGTGTACCAAGTCTTTGACGTCAGTGTATTTCTGGAACGAACAAGCAAAGATGTCACCTCGCAAAAAACATTCTTATTCACCCCACAAAGGAAAGAAAAGGAAAGGACTACCTCCTCGTTTAGCCAAACACGGAGACATGTTGTCCGTCCTGTCCAAAGCCTCTCCACCCATGCGAAAACAAATCATTAAAACGGCCTCCAAAGATGTCATCGATACCGTGTGTGAATGTTGTTTGAATGTCTTAAAAGGCACGATACCTTTGTCTCCACACCAGAAAAAATGCTTCGCCAAACATCGACACGTTCTTAGAAAATATCCGTCCGTCAAAAGAAAAAGATGTTGGTGCAACGCGGAGGATTTTTACCCATTCTTGCTCCTTTGTTGGGAGGATTAGCGCAAAATGTGCTAACCAGTGTGTTGCCAGGTTTGATACAAGGGATGACTCAAGGGATGGGTAGAAGATAAAAGGACCCTATGGAGCACCACAATCTCAGACATAACCTTTGAAAGCCCATGGAAGGACGAAAACTAACTTTGGTTCCTTACAAACGATGGATGGAATACCATCATTGGCAAGAACAACGAACCCCCCATTTACCACCCAATCCCAATTTGGCTGAGATGTCGCAATTACAACACGAATTGCAATCCTTGATCCATCGCCACGATTTATCCGAAATCGAAAAATCACAAAAGTACGGTCAACTCTTGAAACGGCTACAACTCTTTCATCAGAAAGCTGTGGAACAAACAGCTCAACCCACTTTGTCCGATTTTAAGGCTCTAATGAATAACCCGTCACCCTCACCCTCTACAGCGGTTAAAACAGACGTTACCCCACCATTACCCAAGAAAGAAGAACCCCATGATCTCTTTCAAACACCTACTACCACTCCCATTCCGAGTAAGATTGCCGCTTCTTTGTTAACCCCTTCCCCCACTCCCCCACGAGAAGAACTCAAAACTTGGGTTAAAAAGATGATGGCTACTCCTTCTTCGACAGATGTGAAAAAGAAAGAAAGGAAACCAGAAGTGAGAAAAGAAAAGAAGGCCAAAGAAGCTATCCCATTACCTCCGCCACCACCATTACCCTCGACGTCAACTCCTGTGGCACATCGGACACGTAAAACCGTTTCCAAACAACCCGCATTTCGTCCCACCCAAAGCAATATCCTCGAAGAGTGGGTACCTTATTAACAAAAACCATGGAGAAGGTATTAGCCAGCATTTACTACGATCCAGCTCACCCTGCAGGTTACGGAGGCATTCAGAAATTGTATCGTGCTGCCAAAACTCGCCTGAAAAAGCTCCGTTTACCAGCAGTACAACGATGGTTACAAGAACAAGCGACGTACACTTTACACAAACCCATTCGACGAAAATTTCACAGAAGTCGCACTCAAGTGGAAGGTATCGATCATCAATGGCAAGCCGATTTAGCTGATGTCTCTCATTTAGCCACCTACAATCGTGGCTACAAATATTTGTTTTGTGTCATCGACGTCTTTTCTAAATTTGCCTGGGTCGTACCATTGACATCCAAATCGAGCGGAGAGTTAGTACGAGCTTTGCAACTGGTGTTGAAACAAAGTGGTCGTCACCCTCTTCGATGGCAAACCGACAAAGGTACCGAATTTCTGAACCAAGCTTTCCAACGAGAATTAAAAAAACGTGACATTCATTTTTTCACCACCGAAAATCCTGAAACCAAAGCCAGTATCGTGGAACGTTTTCAACGTACCTTGAAAGAACGCATGTGGAAATATTTTACGCATCAACACACTCTCAAGTACATCGACGTCTTACCACAATTAGTCCAAGCCTACAATCAATCTTACCATAGAAGCATTGGACGTTCCCCACAAGAGGTGACACCTGACAACGAAGTAACTGTTTTTGAGCGTCTGTTTGGTACGTCCCGGACGAGGGTTGTCCCCAAGAAAGGTAGAGAAGTGTTAACCCCGGGAGATTGGGTACGCATTGGCAAAACCAAACGCACTTTCGACAAAGTTTACTTACCCAACTGGACCACCGAATTGTTTCGTGTTACTGGACGAGTGCGCGATCGTCATCCTACCGTCTATAAATTGGAAAACATGAACGGAGAAGTATTAAAAGGAACATTTTACTTGCCTGAGTTACAACGTGTTACCAAAAAAGAAGACGACGTGTACGACATTGAAAGCATTCTCGAACGAAGAACCCGTAAAGTAGGAAAACGTCGTGTCAAAGAAGTCAAAGTACGTTGGAAAAGATATCCTCCTAGTTTTGATTCTTGGATTGACGCTGCCCAAGTCATCGACTATAAAAAGAAGTGACCATCATGCCCTTCAATACAGCTTCAGCGACCAAAGTGACTACTCCTTCACCCACGTCATCTCTGCAAGATTTACAAAAGCAACCCTTGTGGGTGTGGTGTGGAGAACGTGTCCCTAAAACGCAAATCGTTTTTTTCTGTCAAATCTTTGTGGTATATTGTGTCATTGGTGCAGCCATTGCTAATTTGAGTTTGCAACAAGGAGACAAACAATTGTGGACCATTTTACTCAGCAGTTGCATCGGGTATCTTCTTCCCAATCCTTCCCTGAAATACTCTTACAACGGGAACAACAGTAACAATATTGGGAGTCTTGCGGCCAACGTTAGTCCTTCTCCTGACAGTCACCCTTCCAATCACAATCCTCTTTTAGATACTCCTTTAACCTCGAGTGACTCCTCGGACAGAAGAACATTGGAAATATGAACAACACTATTAACCAATTTTACTTAACGTTACCCAGTGACAGTTCCATGGAGGTGTTTCCTAACAACACATTGTGTTGTTACACGTCTAAATTACCTCAAGCCATGCATTTGGATCGAGATGATCATTGGGAAGCAGCTTTAGTGGAAATAATACACCCGACACAAATCAAAAACATCGTCGAAAATCAAAACTTTTTCACAGTTGAAGTGTATGACAAGCAATTGCAACAAGCCTTAGATGAACGAGGCATCACTGGCATTGACATCAAGAAATCAAATGAACCCACAACTAAACAACTGTCCACTCATGTGTTGACCATTCCTGCAGGCTACTATTTTAGCGGTCAACATTTAGTGACTACGATTGCAACCAGGTTCAATGTTATGTTTGGTAAACCCCTGGACAAAATCAAAGAAAGTGTTACCTTTGAGTACATTAAAGTGGCTCGTCGCCTCATGATCAAATTTTCAGAGAAGAAAATAATAACCATTACCTTTTGTCCTGAATTGTTTGATATCTTAGGTGGAGACCTCAAGATGCTCCCGAACAAAAAAGAAATACCAGGCATATCCAGTAACTTGGATTTTACCAAATATTTTCGATTCCCTGTAGAAATGAACCAAGGAATCAATTTGATGTTTGTGTACTCCGATGTGGTGGAGTACAATGTGGTAGGACACACCTCTGTACCGTTACTGCGTGTCATTCCTTTCAAAGTAGATACTACTACCGCTGACGAGGAAGGTGGAAATACCTATCACGTTCACCGCGAATTTGTGCATCCTCATTATTTACCCGTCAGTAAGTCGTATTTCGACAGTGTCAACATTACTATAAAAGGAGAACTAGGTCAAAATATTCCATTTACCAAAGGGAAAGTCACAGTGAAACTCCATTTTCAAAAACGATTCTCCAACAACTGAAAAGTGATGTATCCTGTGTACCAAGGAGTCACTCGACAACGAGGACATGGTTTAGGAGATATGTTTAAATCAGCCTTTCGTTCCGTGGTCCCTGTTTTAAAACCAATGGTGACACGAGGATTGCATGCCTTAAAAGATGCCGCATTGACTCACGGCAAAGATTTTCTTCAAAATGTTCTCATTGACAAACAAAACCCTAAAGAAGCTTTTTTGAGAGCAGGCAAAAATGTCTTGCTTCAAACGGGTAAAGAGATTTTGGGTCGACGAGAAAGTCCTATAAATGCTCTGAACGGTACCGAGTCTGACATTCCTACTTCCCTGACGACACAGCAAGGACAAGGTAGAAAGCGTCGACGAAGACACCCTTTCAAAAGTCTCCGTACCTCTAAAGTTCGAAAGACAAAGAAAAAAAGAACCGCTCGAGACTTAGACATTTTTGATTATTAAAAGTGAAGAAAAAAACATAAAGAAAAAATGATGCACCAAGAATCTTGTGCCTGTTCCAAGTCGGAACTGGATCTCTTTGCCATGCCACCCACGATGATGACCATGCAAGAAGCCCAATGGGTCGAATTTCATCCCGTCTCCTCTTTGACGGATTCAGCTCCCATCGAGTTTGAAATCAAAGGACAACCCGAAGATTACATCGATCTCAACAACAGTTACTTGTATTTGAAAGTGAAAGTAACCAAAACGGACAACACCAATCCAGGAGCCAATGATAGAGTAGCTCCTGTCAACAATTTCATGCATTCCTTGTTCAGCGATGTGGATTTGTACATGAATAACAAACTGATCAGCAGTAGCATGGATACTTACCCTTACCGAGCGTACCTCGAAAATCTCTTGACGTACGGAAAAGAAGCCAAGAACACTCATCTAGATGCTTGCGTGGTATGGAAACCTAACACCGCAGATAAGTTTAACGACACAGCCTTGCCCGTACCAGCAGCTGCTGATGGCAGCGCTCCTGCCGATCCTCACAATGAAGGTTTTAACGACCGTCGAAAGAAAATTTTGCAGGGACGTAGTTTAGAACTGTTCGATCGTTTGCATTTGGACATGTGGTTTCAAGAGAAGTATTTGCTGAACGGAGTAGATATTCGCTTGAGACTGAATCGAAGTAGTACTGCTTTCCATTTGATGGCTCATGCCAACGAATACAAAACCATTATCCAAGAAGCCAGGTTATACGTACGTCGCGTGGAAGTGTTACCTAAAGTGGGAAATGATATCAGTCACACTTTGAGCAGAACGACAGCCAAGTATCCGATACGACGCGTGGAAGTCAAAACTTTCACCATTGCCGCTGGACTCCGATCTAAGATTGAAGATCATCTGTTCCAAGGACAGTTACCCAAACGTTTATTCATTGGTATCGTCAGCAATGCAGCCCTCAATGGTGCCCACGATGAAAATCCTTTCCAGTTTAAGCACTGCAGAGTATCCAAAATTGAAGTCAGTCGCGATGGCAAAACTTTGTGTACCAGACCCTTCGAACCCGACTTTGGTGAACAGAAAAATTACTTGAGGTCTTACTTGTCACTGTACGAAGCCACAGGACAGTTAGGAACCAACACCAGTCACGGTATTTCCTACGACGACTATGCAAGAGGTTACACGTTGTGGGCTTTTGATTTCACTCCAGACCAAGGCAGCGACGAGGGACATTTCCACCCTATAAAATCTGGGCAACTGCGTGTGGAACTTCAGTTTGCAGCACCTCTTCCCGAAACGGTGAATATCATTCTGTATGCTGAATTCGATAATACCATAGAAATCAACAGTTTGAGAGAAGTCATTCTAGACTATTAGACATTATGGAAGACCCTTGTCCTTCTTTGAATAGTGGAGAATCCATGGAATGGGAGGTTACAGAAAAAGCAGATCCCCAAGACCAAAAAGAAGAGGTAGTGATCATGCAATCCAGATGGCCAGAACAGGAACAACAGTTAGTGGCTTGTTTTGCACAACACTTGGAAGATAAAATGAGGGACATGATTAAAAAAGATTGTTATGGATGTCAAATCGATCATCCCAGTCAAATTCAACACGATAAATGTATGATGATGAGTCAAGAAGAAAAATTGGATGATTATCTGAACGAAGCTTGGAGTCTCATCTCCGAAGAAGACGTGTTACTTCAGTGGTATAAAGGCTTACGTGATCATTCCTCTCCTCCATTGTTTGCTCGAGAAATCGATCGCATCGAAGCTCTCTTGGCCAAAAGTAAAGAGACGAAGCAAACCATCAGTTACTTGTCAGACCGTTTCAAACAAAAAGTCTGGATTGAATTGATGACTTATCATCACCTGTGAAGAAAGGAGAGAAAAAAACAAGGCTACATAACAAAAAATGGATACCTGGGAACTTTATTATCTTTTGAACCGTAGTTCGTACACTGCTTCTTGGAATCCTGTCGTGTGTGCTAAAGATGAACTACCTCATCGCAAACCTCAAGAGAATCAAGCTTATGTCATCAACACAGATGACAGTCATCTTCCAGGAACTCACTGGGTAGCAGTCTACTTTCCTCAAGAGGGTTGTGCGGAGTATTTTGATTCGTATGGATTGCCCCCTTTCGAAGATGATATCATTGACTTTATGAGAAGAAATGCCCAGAGGACACGATTCAATAATGTGAAATTACAAAGCACAGATTCTATGGTGTGTGGACAATATTGTATCTATTATCTGCATCATCGCAGTCTTGGATATTCTTTAGAACATTTAGTGACTTATTTTGATCGTCATTCGTCTCGAAACGATGACAAAGTAGATCGATGGTTTTGTGACAATTATGGCTATCTGTTGTCTTTAGCTAGGAAACGTAGTGTACATCAATCGCCCAATGACTTCCAACAGTGGAAATCTCAATTTAATTCACAACGTTGTCAACCATGTCAAAGATAATGTATTAGTGTTATGGAAGAAAAAAAATGTTTGTTATTTGAAAAAAATTGTGTTTTGTGAGTTGTTTTGTTATTTGAATAAAAATGTTGTGTTTTGAAACCAAATAGTCTGTCGTTTGTTTTACATTTGTATTCATATAAATGTTCTTTGACTTTTCTTTCTATCCCTCACATCAAACTATCTAAACGTTTCCAACCCTCATTTTCAAGCGGCGAACATCGAGCAGGCAGGACCGGGGTAGCGCTGACCACCGTGAACATGAGAGTACAGCGGATAAATGTTAACCATTAGGAGTGCCAATAAAAAAAGAAGAAGACACCCAGAGGAGTAACAAGGTTTCGCTTTAATTAGCGCTCGTCGATAATGACGTAGTAATACCACCGTTGGAACTCAGTCACATAGGACAGAAGCTGTAGATTCTCCAGTGTGCTGAACAAGGGAACATGGCGGCCGCCACGAGGCAATCCAAGATGGCGTCCAAGCACGAGGTCGAGAACTCTCCCAAGGCATGGTTCAAAAATCATGGAGCCTGTGGTATAAGAACCGGACACCGGAAAATACCAGCAAACTGAAGATGTAATAATATCTGCACCTGATGAAATGCCTGTATAGCAGAGATGTGATAACTTTCGCCTTTGCCTTGTTCGTTCGCTTGGATAATAGGGGACTCATTTGGTTACGAGTACCCCTCTTGAACAACTTTCCGTGGCCCTAAAAAGTTAATTTGACCTTATTGGTACCGCCTCCAACAAAATTCAAGACCAAAACTACCTACCATTGACTACACTATTATATGTCGCTTGACATTTTTAATTTTTTAATTTGTTAGGGACTTATTATATGTACGCTTATGTACTAGTTTCATTTGAATGATAGGACTTTAAATAATAATTCTTCAACTTAGATATTTGAATAATTGCACAGGTGGCTAACACATTATTGGATATTAATTTGTCCATTAGTATAACTGGACTGAATTTGACCTTTAGTATGACCTTGTCGTTTCAGGTGTGGACTGCGTCCTTTGCTGTGCTGTCTTGCTGTTTGCGTGCTCTGGTGTGTGCTGCTGTGTCGACGCCCTCCTGGACCTGGGCCCTTTCCGCCTTTGCCGTTTCCGACTCACCAAATTACTAGCGAAATGAGAAAGCATTTTCCCTCGCTACCAACGTTTACTTCCGATTGGTTTGTTAGGGGTGGGTGTGTGTAGGTACTATTCCTACCCACCCTATGGGCTTTCATTTCTCCCGATAGTTACTTATTAGTAATTCGGGAGAACGCCCTATTTAAAATATGGTGCATTTAAGCACTATAAATCCTGAGGGGGGGGGAGTAGCGACCCTCCCCAAGGGACCTTAAATGGCCACCTATATGGTGGCTATAAAAGTTGCCCATATGCCCCTAGAGGGCGGTGGCAACTCTAAAACACCCATAGTCAGTCAGTCAGTCAGTTTCCAACCCTAAACCGTCGAGGGGTGTTTTCCATCACGTCCGCGCTTGAACCATATAAAGCAGGGGTAGTCTCCAGTTTTTATTTGAATGATAGGAAATTAAATAACAATTCTTCAACTCAAATATTTGAGTAATTGCACAGGTGGCTAACACATTATTGGATGTTAAGCTGTCCATTAGTACAACTGGACTGAATTTGACCTTTAGTATGACCTTGTCGTTTCAGGTGTGGACTGCGTCCTTTGCTGTGCTGTCTTGCTGTTTGCGTGCTCTGGTGTGTGCTGCTGTGTCGACGCCCTCCTGGACCTGGGCCTTTTCCACCTTTGCCTTGTCCGACTCACCAAATTACTAGCGAAATGAGAAAACATTTTCCCTCGCTACCACTGTTTGCTCCGATTGGTTGTTAGGGGTGGGTGTGTGTAGGTACTATTCCTACCCACCCCATGGGCTTTCATTTCTCTCGATAGTTACTTTTTAGTAATTCGGGAGAACGCCCTATTTAAAATATAGTGCATTTAAGCACTGTAAATCCTGAGGGGGGAGTAGCGACCCTACCCAAAGGACCTTAAATGGCCACCGATATGGTGGCTATAAAAGTTGCCCATATGCCCCTGGAAGGCGGTGGCAACTATAAAACATCCAATTCAGTCAGTCAGCCAGTCTGGCCATCCATTGTTTGACTCATCCTACTACGAAGATGTGCTCAAGACTAGCTAAGCTGAACGAAGCTTATGTCACTCTGCATCGTATCAGACACAATCTGATGCCAAAGCCTGAAGAGATAGAGAATGTGAGAATGCTACAAGTAACGGAAGACCTCATAGAAGAACTCTTCAGAGAGGAAATTCAAAAAGAGAAAGAAGAATGGACTGAGAAGTATCGACTTCAAAAGCAGCAGAGAGAGCAGAGAGAACAGCAGCAGCAACAGCAACAACAGCAGCAGGAACCAGACAGAAGTTTTGTCGACTGTGGTGTGGACACGAAAGAGTTCTCTTTCTCTTTCCGAAGAAGCAGACCCTATCGTGTAGCCAAACGAGGACGCAATCTTAGACGATAAAAGATTGCCATCCTTCCTCGTACACACAAAAAAAAGCCCTTTTCAGGGCTACCCAATATTCTCGAAAAGAATTAATCATTCAATTTGCTCATGGTATGTGAGGAAGTTAGAAAAAAATAGAAGTGAGTCTATAATCACTGTCTCTTTTAACTTTTGTTTTGAAGTGCGTCTATAAGCACAACGTATTTTTTCAAAATAACTTGTTCAATTTATAATTAATATGAGTCAAGTAAAAACAGTGAGTGAGTGTTTTCTTTTAAGTCCGCGTGTTTTTGGTACTGATAGGAATAATGTAAGATTTTTGGATCTAGGGGGTGTTTTCCATCAGGTCCGCACTTGAACTATATATAAAGAAGCACTCGTCAGTAAATAGGTTTTTTGTTTTTTCATAGGGTGAATTACCCTCGAAAGAAGGGCTTTTCACCGGTCAAATAGGTTGGTGGCAATATCTATAGTACACCTTGTACTTAATTACTGATATAGTGTTAGGCACATAATAACTCCGTAACTTAAATGTCTTGATACAATTGCACAGGTGGCTTACACATTATTGGTGGGTAGGCTTTTCCACTAGTACAACTGGAACGAATGTGACAAATAATATTAAGGGAATGCAACTTCATTGACAACTGTATATACGTACACACATATATGGCCCCATTAGATATTATAAGGTAGTCTTAATCCAGGACTATCAGTCCCCCGCAACACAAGGTTGCAAATTAAGCAAATTAATTAAAATAACATCAAAATCACACAACACAACTTGTATAGCACATACACTTTGAAACATGTCATATGAAGTTGCATATTAGCAAAAACACTTCAGGTGTGGTTTCTTTGTGAATGGGACCGGTGTACGTTCTCCTCTTCGTCGTGCGGGACTTCGGTTGCAGTACCTTGGATGGACCCTTCGGCCTTGGCCTTTTCCGCCTTTCCCTCTTCCGGACATGCCATTACTAACGAAGCGTGTTAACTTCCCTTCGTTACCATTGCTACTACGATTGGTATCTAAAATAGGGGTGGGTGTGTGTAGCACCATTCCTACCCACCCTATAGGCTTTCATTTTCCCTGTTAGTTACTTTTTAGTAATACAGCGAAACGCCTAACACTGACTAAATAATAGTGCAATTAAGCACTTTAATCCTTAGGGGAGGGAGTGCTTCTTCCCCTCTTCGAGGGAAACAAATGGACACCGATATGGTGTCTATAAAAGCTGCACATATGTCTCTAGTAGACGGTTGCAGCTATAAAACAAACAAGTCAGTCAGTCAGTCTGGCAAATTAGTGACCACCACCAGTACTACAAGGAATGCAGTCTTATAATGAAAAGATTTTCATTGTCTTTGCCTGAATAATAGGGGACTCATTTGGTTACGAGTACCCCTCTTTGAATAACTTTCCGTGGCCCTAAAAAGCTAATTTGACTTTATTGGTATTGCCTCCGGCAAAATTCAAGACCAAAAATTACCTACCATTGACTACACTACTATGTCGCTTAGACATTTTAATTTCTAAATTTGTTAGGGACTTAATTCATGTACGCTTATGTACTAGATTTTTAGAACAATAGGATGATAAATAATAATTCTTCAACTTAAATATTTGAATAATTGCACAGGTGGCTAACACATTATTGGATGCTATTTGTCCATTAGTACAACTGGACTGAATTTGACCTTTGGTATGACCTTGTTTTTTCAGGTGTGGACTGCGTTCGTGGCCTTGCTGTCTTGCTGTTTGCGTGCTCTGGTGTGTGCTGCTGTGTCAACGCCCTCCTGGACCTGGACCTTTTCCTCCCTTGCCGTTCCTGCTCACCAAAATTACTAGCGAAATGAGGAAACATTTCCCCTCGCTACCTTACAACTGCTCGATTGGATGATAGGGGTGGGTGTGTGTAGGTACTATTCCTACCCACCCTCGACATAGGCTTCCATTTCCCCTGATAGTTACTTTTTAGTAATTCAGGGGAACGCCTTAAACTATAGTGCATTTAAGCACTTTAAGGGAGGGAGTAACACCCCTCCCACCTAAATGGGTACCGACATGGTACCTTTAAAAGATGTACAAATGCCCCTAGTGGGCGGTTACATCTATAAAACCACCAAGTCAGTCAGTCTGGCAAATTCATCATCATCCATCATCATCATTCAGCAAGCGGACTCCAAGGTGGACGGACCGGACCTCTACAGTCTACTGATATGATAGCCGGCAGTGAGAAAAGGCGCCATATAGACCTGTACATCAAATAAATAATGCAGTCATACGAGCGACCTAGGTGTCTACCCAGTAAGGTGACGGGCAACCGAGCCGTGGCAGCGGGAAACCGAGCCGGGGTAGAATTACACCCCACTAGACCAGACTACAGCGGTGCTGATAGAGGGGAACCCAAAAACTCTGCAGAATACGGAAAGCATGCCTGCCACGTGGACTTCAAGATGGCGACCAGTGTGCACCACTATATAACATCAACGGTGGGCACGGGTTTGTACTGGAAGCCAAAAGGAACGAAACAAGGCGATGCTCCAAACCAACTTCCACTGCACAGCCGAGGGACAAAAGGAAAAACAGCCATGACGTACGCAATGGCTAACCTACTGCATCGAAGAAAGACGTCCACGGAGAAGAGTTGACAGCAACAAACAGCTAGGTTTTCATTTGCCTGAATGATAATAGGGACTCATTTGGCTTCGAGTACCCTCTTTGACAAACTATTTGGCCCTGAAAAGACTAATTTGACCTTATTGGCACTGCGAACAAATTTATAACCAAAATCCCCTACCATTGACTACACTTTTATGTGTCGCTTAGACACTTTAGCTTAAATACAATAGGGACTTACACATGTACACTTAGTACTAGTCCCTATTTTTATAGGATGATAAATAATATTTTTAACTATGATATTTGGTTAATTGCACAGGTGGCTTACACATTTTTGGTTTGTTAGGCTGTCCATTAGTACAACTGGACTGAATTTGATATGCAGGTGCGCGCTTAGCTTTTCATCACCTTTCCTCCCTGCTGCCGTAATTTCTCGTGCTTGCACGACCACATTACGCCGACATAAGCGATATGAGAAAACTAATTTTCTCTCGCTTCACTGCTCTTGCAGACCAGTAGTTAACAGAATGATAGGGGTGGGTGTGAGTAGGTTCCATTCCTACCCACCCTATGGCCTATGGCTTATGGCCTTACATTCACCCAGGCAATACAATTATTGCCCGTGGTGACGGCCGAAGCCACACCCAGAGGCAGTACACTTATTGCCCAGTGGTGAAGGCCTAAGTAAATAGCACTCTATGAGTGCATAAACGCCTGCAGGGGATGTGGCACAATTCCTTCCCCTCAGGATAAATTAAATAACCCATTTTATGGGATAAAACAGTGGTAAGAGCCTTCGGGACGAATCACTTAAAACTCATCTTATTGATTGATTGTCAGTCTGGCAATAGGGGTGGGTGTGTGTATGCTCTATTCCTACCCACCCCATAGACTTCCATTTCCCTTGATAGTTACTTTTTAGTAATTCAGGGGAACGCCTTAATTTATAGTGCAATTAAGCACTTTTAAGGGAGGGAGTAACACCCCTCTCACCTAAATGGGTACTGACATGGTACCTATAAAAGATGTACAAATGCCCCTAGTGGGCGGTTACATCTATAAAACACCCAAAGTCAGTCAGTCTGGCAATAAACTTTGCGGCATGCCAGTCATTATGGAGCTGCACAAAAAAGCCAAAATTTGTCAATCTACTAAAAACAAAAGTAACAATAACAACAACAACAACAACAACACTGACAACATTGGTGGACAGCAAGTAAAGGAAGTAAAACAAGTCCAAAAATTAAATGAAAGAAAACAGCAGGAACAGCAACATCATCAAAAAGAAATGAAGCAACCAAAGCAACAACAACAACAACAACAAATGAGACCAATAAAATACAAGGCTGTACTTAAATTTAAGGGGCAATTAGCAACGTGCACTACTCAACAACTTAAAGATCAAATCATACAAACAGGAAATAAAATTGATAAACTCTATAAAATAGGTAAACAGGACATTAGAGCTCAGAGTGTGGTGATTGTGGAATCAACAGCACCAATTCCAACATTAATCAAAGTAGGACCTTTGGGTATTCGGCATAGAACCCAACCATACGTGAACAAAGTACGATACTGTACTAATTGTCAACATTGGGGCCATTATAAGGTAGCTTGTACCTTCAAACACAGATGTCAAAATTGCGGGGGCCCACATATAGGGCAATGTAAACGAGAACAGCCTAAATGTGCCAACTGTAAGGGAGATCACTCCTCTAACTCCAATAAATGTCCTGCTGCGATCCTAGAAAACGAGATCATAACCCTTATGAACTCGTTCAATTATGATTACATTACAGCAAGACAAAAAATAAACTCTAAAAAACAAAACACTAAAAATCAAAATAAACAGGAAAAGACAACTCCTGCTCCTGCACCAACCCAAATTGATAAACCTATCGAAATAATTGAGAATGCAAAAACAACAACCTCTACACAAACAGAAAACTCAATAGACCTCACAAACAATTTGGGTTTAAGCACAATTGGACATGCAATCTCTGAAATAGGTCGTTACATTAGTAACGCACAAAATAAAAACATTAGTTACTTATCCACCCTCACGAACGGGCTCCATGCTCTTATCCAACATGTAGAGGAGGGTATAAAATCAGGAAAGCTATTAAACCAACATGAATAACACAACAAAAGTAGTAACAAATCCTCACATTAATAATACAAATTTAGTTATATGGCAATGGAATTCACGTAGTTTAGTGCTTAATATTAATGAACTAAAACTAAAACTAATTAACACACTAATAAAACCAGATATAATTTGTATTCAGGAAACCAAAATAACAAATAAAACTAAAACATTGCCAACCATTGTAGGATACTCTCCTGGATTTTTTCAACATAGAAATGAAGGCCAAGGTGGGGGACTGGTTATATATATTAATAATAACATCCCCTCAGCAACAATAGTTCCAATTAATTTATCAGCAATCGAAAACTCTAAAATAGAAGTACAAGCTTTACAACTTAATACAGGTAAACTTAAATTTATATTATATAACTTTTATGATCCAGGAGGTGACACTAAATTAACTCACCAGTTAGCGCTGAAAGCGCTTAATCTACATATAGGACAAAATGAAGTTATGGTGTTAGGTGATTTCAACTCTCACAATATAATATGGGGTAGTGAAGCAACAAATATTAGAGGTAAAACTGTACAAAATTGGATCAATAAAACAAAACTGGTACTACTTAATGATGGTACTCAAACAAGACTGAATCCGGCAGATGGCACCTTAGCAGCCTTAGATCTAACACTATGCACCCCCAAACTCGCTCAATTAGCATTATGGAGTGTTGATCAAGAAGACAGTATGGGCAGTGATCATTTTCTCATAATAACTACAATACAAAACTCAGCTCAACTGGAAAATAGTAGTAAAATCCCAAAATGGAACTATAAAAAAGCGGACTGGACGAAATTTCAACAAAATATCGAAAACGTAACACTTGAGGATATTGAACATGAAAATATAAATCAATACTATGATAATATAATTAATGCTATTACAAGGGCAGCTAATGCTTCAATGCCAAAAACAAAAGGCAATCCTAATAAACTTAGAGTCCCTTGGTGGAATAATGAAATCAGTGTAATGAGGAAAAATAAAAGAAAAGCGCTTAATAAGTTTAAACGCACCCAAACCACACAACATTTTAAAGAATATCAAAAAATAGAAACTGAACTTAAACAAACTATTAAAAAAGCTAAAGAAGATACTTGGAGACAATATTGTAATACCCTTAATTATAAAACTAACTCAAAACAAGTATGGGATCAAATTAGAGTAATAAGAGGCAAACATACAAATCATACCCCAAAAATTAATAATACCAATAATTATAAAGAGCAAGCTGACTCGCTAGCAAAGCACTTCCAAGCTATGAGCAGTAATAAAAATCATACTAAGGAATTCCAGCAACATAGATTTAAAATGGAAACAAATAGCAAAAATACATTCTTAGACATGGGAAATAAAAACTCCTATTTAAATGATAAAATTACAATTAATGAATGGCATCAGGCACTTAAAACTAAAAAAGACACATCACCTGGGGAAGATACCATAGGATACACAATATATAAGAAGCTACCACTTAACTTTATTAAAATAATACTAAATATGTATAATCAGATTTGGGAAACTGGAAAACTACCTATTAAATGGAAAACAGCTGTAGTAATCCCAATCCTAAAACAAAAAAAAGATAGGAATGATGTAAACTCATACCGCCCTATCTCTCTAACTAATAATATATGTAAAATTATGGAAATAATAATTAATAACAGACTCAAATACCACCTGGAAATCAACAATTTCATATCTAAGAATCAATGTGGTTTTAGAAATAATAGATCTACTATAGATCAACTTATCAAATTAGAAACAGCAATTAAACTAGCTTTTAATAATCATCAAAAAAAAAATAGAAATCTTATTGCTGTATTTCTAGATATGGAAAAAGCTTTTGACCTAGTATGGACTAAAGGTCTACTAACTAAACTAAATAAATATGGTATAACTGGTAATATATTTAATTTTATTAAAGATTTCCTAAGTGAACGTAAAATTATCACTAGAATAGGAACAACATACTCTGAAAAGTATGTTTTAGATAATGGTACACCACAGGGGAGTGTACTCAGTCCAACTCTATTTAATATTATGATTAATGATTTAGATACAAATTTAGCCTCCCCCAATATTGACTTATCTCAATTTGCGGATGATAGTGCACTATGGCGCGCTGGAGATCCCAACAATTCAAAACATATAGCTGAAATACAACAAACTCTAGATAATATTGGTTGTTGGGCAGATAAATGGGGTTTTAAATTCTCACACACAAAAACAGTAGCGATAGTATTTTCACCCTTTAACTATAATAAAACATATCCTAAACTAACCCTACAAAATCAAAATATAACATTTGTAAAAGTAGTCAAATTCTTAGGGATGTACTTTGATCAAAACATGAAATGGTCATATCATATAAAGGACTTAATTAGTAGATGTCAACTTGATCTAAATCTCATTAGAAGTATACAAGGCACACATTGGGGTGCATGCCAAAATACAATCATGACCCTGTATAGATCTTTGATACGTTCCAAGATCGATTATGGGTGTCATGTCTATGCCACAGCATCGCCAGCTTTACTAAATAAAATTACCTCAATTCAGCGTAAAGCCCTTCTCCTTGCAACTAAAGCACTACCATCTACTTCCACAGAAGAATTACAAATTCTTACTGGCGAACCATCATTACATCTCAGAAGACAGGAAATCATGTTAAGATATGTAGCTAGACTGTCAACCCAAAATGATGAGCACCCTACTTTAAAGGCAATTAAAAAGTGTACTAAACCACTCATTAAACGGGGCAAATACTCCACTTCATTTGGCAAACAAATGTTTCGTCTTAAAACAAATTTAACTACTGATATATTTAATGTACAGAAAACTAAAAACCCCATTATAATTCCATGGAGATTAAAAGAAATAAAAGTAGACACCACTTTACAAGATAAAGGAAATAAAGTACAGGACTCCCACTATCTTAAACTGCTAGCCAATGAAAAGTTAAACACTGAATATAAAAATCATGTCAAAATATACACGGATGGATCTAAAAAACTAAATCCTGCAAGAACAGCAGCATCATGGGTTATTCCTGAGTTTACTATTAAACAAGGAATGCGACTACCAGATTACTGCTCCATATACACTGTGGAGTTCTGGGCTATACTTCAGGCACTAAAATGGATACAACACTCTAACTTTAACACAAAAAAATTTTTAATTGTTAGTGATTCATTAAGTGTTCTAAAAACTATTAGCACAAACAACTCTAACAGCAGAAATTTTTTTCTATATTTATTACAATATCAAATAAGTAAACTTAGTACTCAAGATATTGAAATAGACTTCCTATGGGTTCCCTCACATATAGATATAAAAGGCAATGATTTGGCAGATCAAATAGCGAAAGAAAAACTAAATGAATTGACATATGAACAGGTACAGTACAGTCATACAGAGTTATACAAATTTATTACTGACATGATAAATAGTAAGTGGCAACATAACTGGAATATATCAATAAAAGGGAGAGTACTTTATAACATCATGAAAACAGTCAAAAGGAAAATTACTCCTATAGGTAAAACAAGAACACAACAAATCAAAATGAATAGGATAATGGTAGGAAAAACGAAATTGGCTAACAGTTTCGCAAAATACTTAGGACCATTCCCCCACAATATTAAATGTTTTATGTGTAATCAAGTAGAAGATTTGGAACATATTTTTAATAAATGTCTCAATAACATAACCCATAGAAATATCCTTAAAAATAAATTGAAAATAAGCAAAACAACTAAATTATATCCAAAATTTCTTGATCTAAAGCAGCCAAATCTGCAATCAATTACTACTCATATTATGGACTTTATCACAAACTCAAATCTAATGCACAAAATATAATAATGACTAAGCATACTTAATAATAAACAATATTAGAGTTATACAGAAGATAACACACCTCTTCTACCTAAATATGCCAGAAGGAAATCTCCATAAAGTATCAAATTACTACCATTCAAACTACCGTATATTACTATGAAAAAAGCGTATTGATAAAATTACCGTACATTAACGTATAAAAAGCGCACTAAAAGAAATAACAATAATTACCGTATTTTACTCACAAATAAAGTTATTAAATTAAAAATAGGAAAATCTTAGGCAAATAATAACAAAATATAACCCAAAATAGCTTAAAATAATAAATGGCCTGTGACTCTGATTGAAACATTATATGGGTTGGTATAGATAATTAGTTCATAATGAGCTAACACGTTGTCACGAGTCTATATCTGCTTATTATGGTGCTCTACAGAGATCATCGCTTGAACTGTCAAGTAATTGTTAAATTAAAAATAGGAAAATCTTAGGCAAATAATAACAAAATATAAATCAAAATAGCTTAAAATATTAAATGGCCTGTGACTCTGATTGAAACATTATATGGGTGGGTATAGATAATTAGTTCATAATGAGCTAACACGTTGTCACGAGTCTATATCTGCTTATTATGGTGCGATACAGAGGTTACCGCTATAATATACCTATGATTTTCAACTGGCCTGTGACTCTGACTGAACTATGATATGGGTGGGTGTAGATAAGGAGTTCATAATGAGCTTTTACGTTTATCACGGACCTACACCCATCTCATGGCGTGCTCTACAGAGATCACCGCTTGAACTGTCAGACAATTAAAACTTCAAATTTTATTTGCAACTGTAGTCTGTAATCAGAATCACTAACATCTTACTTACCACTTCCAACTTAGAACAAGTCATTGGCACTTGATATTCAAAAAGCATAATAAACTTTCTACAAAAAGTGGACAGCTTAGGAATATCAACGGAGTTCATGGTGCTATCTCTGAAGTCGGTGGAAACGTGGAGGACGGACTACAGATTCATAGGAATATCAAACAGCCCTTTTCAGGGCTATTAGACTTAATTTTAGTTATATTTGTTTTTTAATTTTAAGTTCCTGTTACTGTTAATTACTTGTTTGTATCACAACTTCTTGTTGCATGACAATTAATAATACTGTTTGTTTAAAGTTAACTAATGTGATAATAGCCTTGTCCGTAAATAATTACATGTTATTGTTCTTTTACTAATACTACATGTAGACATTTCAATTGTTAATAATAGTTCTAATTTTGGCTATTCTTTATTATTGTTCTTGTTCCGTTCTCTTTTTTTTTAATTCTTATTCATTGTTCTTGTTTGTTTTATTCTGGTTACTTATTCTTAATAATTAATTGCTTTATACTTATGTAACTAATATAATTGTTATATGTTATTGTTGTATTTGTCTTGTAATGTTACTTTTCCTCTCCTCTGTGATTCTTGGGAATAGGGGAAGACTAGTGAAACAGTAGGGACACAGGCCTTTTCTATTTAGAGATCGCCTGGATTGGTGTACGCACATGTATACAGTCAGGTGTACCTCTGTGTCTAATCCTATCGGTCTCTCTGGGAAGCTGGTGTTGACTCTTTTCCCTTCTCTCTCTAAATCTATATGTCCTTGTCTTGTTAAATGTTTATTTTCTATAGTGAATTCTCAACTCGATTGGTAACAGAGAATTCCATTTGGCTGACCAAACACTAATCTCCAATATGGCTTTTTTGGACCACACCCAATCAAAATTTAAAACTTACATAACCTACCAAGATCAAACTTACATAGTCACTTTGACACATTCGTGTAGGTATTTTGTTTTTTCTTAGGGTAAAAGTTCTTCAAAGGAACTTTTACCGATAGGATGGTGGCGATTATATAGTATACTAAATACTTACGTTAGGGAATAGCGATAAGTGATAGGAAATTCGTAACTCATATAGCTTGACGCAATTACACAGGTGGCTTACACATAATTGGTATAGGGCCTCCACTAGAAAAACTGGATTAAATTGAAATCAATCGACAGGGATTGCAACCTCATAGACACATACGCATACATTGCAAACACCCACTATGACCTCATTAGAATATATAAGGTAGTCTTAACCCAGGACTATCAGACCCCGCAACACAATGTTGCAATAGTAGAGAGAAATAGTAAGAACATCAAAATAATACACAACACAACAATATAACATATACATCTTTACATGTCTTATGGGGTTGCAAATATTTAAATAAGGGTGTGGGACTTTGGCTCTCCTCGGGTTTCTTTGTTTCTGGGTCCGGATGTGCGTTCGCTGCCTCTGCGTGTGGGACGATGGTTGCAGTACCTTGGAGCCCTGACTTGGACCTTTCCGCCTTTTCCGCCTCCGGACATGTACATTACTAGCGAAGCGGGACAACTTTTTCCTTCGCTACCATTGCTCTGATTGGTATCTAGAGTAGGGTGGGTGTGTGTAGTGCCATTCCTACCCACCTGAAAGGCTATCATTTCCCTTGATAGTTACTTTTTAGTAATTCAGGGGAACGCCTATTAATGACTAAAATATGGTGCAATTAAGCACTTGAATCCTAAGGGGAGGGAGTGCTCTTCCCCTCCCTGAAGGAACTAAATGGACACCGATATGGTGTCTATAAAAGCTGCACATATGTCTCTAGTAGACGGTTGCAGCTATAAAATACCCAAGTCAGTCAGTCAGTCTGGCAAAGGAAAAACTACACGAACCAAATTTCGAGCCACTGCACTATAGCACAACCGAACTCTACAGTATAATAAACACTCAAATAGATATAAAATGGCAACATGATTGGGACAATAGTACAAAAGGGAGAGTGTTGTACACTACTGTTAAGGAAGTAAGTAGGCACAAAAAACCGCCCAAGGGCTTACCTAAAGAACAGACAATCATCAATAGGATAACTTTAGGCAAAACCAAGCTGGCAAACAGCATGGGAAAATACTTAGGACCCTTTCCTCATAATATAAACTGCTACAATTGTAATACCCCGGAAGATCTACACCATATCTTCAACAATTGTAGTAAAACCAAAAAAGAAAGGGACAAATTTAGATCAAAACAACAGAATATAAAAGCCCCATATACATACCCAGAAATTATACAAGATTCGAATCCTAACATATTAGCTACACACAGAAACATGTTAGAATTTCTCCAAAACATAAAAAAGATAGGGAGTATATAAATATCCAAACTAACCACTATAAAACAACAAAAAGACCCCTGATAGGCACCTATAATACATACCACCAGCCACTTTAGGACAGGAAAACAAGAAACGGTCAGGCCCGGGGCGTGGAAACTGGGTGGGACAAGGGATACCTTTGACGTGTCGCTTAACGGCCCCTGCTATTTGCGGCAAAGGCCCTTTGTCATGCCTGGGAGCCGCGTCTCACGGGCCGCACCGTGGGGAGGTCTCTGGGTGTGACAGTGGATCATCCTTGACGTGTCGCTTAACGGCCCCTGCTATTTGCGGCAAGGACCCACTGCTATAACCTGGTTGCCAAGCCACAAACCTGAACTAAATCAAGGGGCCATAATAATATATAAATAGGGTCATGAAATCAAAGTACCCCATAAATAACATCCCAAGTTAGTAGCAGGGTGACATAAGATACAAAACGTAGTAGGCAGTAGGGACATAGATTAAAGCACCACTTCTATTACCACCTTTCTCTATCCACTTTCTATCTAGAAGTACAACCAAGTGTACAGTGTTAAAACATACATATCAACCAATAAAAAAACCTAGGTAGAAACAACCAGTGCACCGAGACCGGTGCGCCATAACTAGATAATGAGAACAGATAGTAACCCCAAATTAGCACATATAAGGTAGTCTATAAGCCCAAAGACTATCAGGTCCAGCGACACAAGGTCGCAAACCAAATAGTATATTGAAGAAATTGCATAGGCCCTAAAACAATTAGAACATATAAGGTAGTCAAACGACCAAGACTATCAGGCCCAGCGGCACAAGGCTGCAATACTAACTAAAATAACTCAGGAAATAAGGCTCAAATTAGAACCCCAAATAGTGTACATAAGGTGATCAAAATCCAGATCAGACACAGCAACACAAGGTTGCACATAAAAAATATTAGGAAAACAACTACACATAAATACACACCGAGCACCTCACATTATAAAACACTGTTACATAAACGTTGTACACTCAAAAACAGCACAGAGTATATAAATAGGGATAGGATACGTCCATAGAAGCAGCCCCTGCCAGGCACTTCGCCTCGCCCACTAAACAGCCGCAGCAACTACACGTGCTTAACACGTCCTGAACGACCAAACAGAAACAGAATGAACAAATATGAGTGTGTGCTTGAACTATTCCCACTCATATGGCATAAGGCCCTACAATCACACAGTAGTAGCTTAATAGCTACTCCGATGTGACGGCCTAAGTAAATAGTGTTCTATGAACACATAAACGCCTGCAGGGTGGCGGCTCCATTCCCACCCTCAGGATAAAGTAAATAACCGTCCATTGACGGATAAAACAGTGATAAGAGCCCTCGGGACGAATCACTTTATACAAATCATGTCAGTCAGTCAGTCTGGCAACCATTCAGGCGAAGACTGCAGACCGAGTAGGACGGCTTTTCTGGGGCTGGCGATCTGATGACGTCACGGTGGATTGCGAAAGCATGTTTCCCGGGCTTTACAGTTAAGGACGAACTGAGACGTTATCACATCACTACTACAGAGAGAAACATCAACATGTACAGCGGTGGACGATGCAGTGGAATCATTTTGGATATTTTATAAGTCCCTTTAACAAGTGGCAGAGATTGAAGATATGCAGAAACTGAATCGCCTACTTAAACTACGTTTTGAAGAAAAATGGCGGACTTTGAAGTTGGCTTGCTCCTGCATCAAGTTACTGGAACCATATTACAACCAGCCATGGGAATTTAAGTAATATGGCGGACCTGAGGCGCGCTGACTGGTGATGTCAAAATATTGAGTATCCCGCAGGTTGCCGTAGGATGATATTATCAAGTCAGCGAAACTCTACCTTAGATAACCAGCATATTGATGGAAATAAGCTGTCTACGGATAAGTCGTCACCATCGGATTACTCGGATAAAGCAGTACAACGAAAAGATATTTGCCATTTATCTTTTCATTCGCCTGAATAATAGGGGACTCATTTGGTTACGAGTACCCCTCTTTGAATAACTTTCCGTGGCCCTAAAAAGATAATTTGACCTTATTGGTACCGCCTCCAACAAAATTCAAGACCAAAATTACCTACCATTGACTACACTATTATATGTCGCTTAGACATTTTTAATTTTCTAAATTTGTTAGGGACTTATTATATGTACGCTTATGTACTAGTTTTATTTGAATGATAGGACTTTAAATAATAATTCTTCAACTTAAATATTTGAATAATTGTACAGGTGGCTAACACATTATTGGATGTTATTTGTCCATTAGTACAACTGGACTGAATTTGACCTTTAGTATGACCTTGTCGTTTCAGGTGTGGACTGCGTCCTTTGCTGTGCTGTCTTGCTCTTGCGTGCTCTGGTGTGTGCTGCTGTGTCGACGCCCTCCTGGACCTGGGCCTTTTCCGCCTTTGCCTTGTCCGACTCACCAAATTACTAGCGAAATGAGAAAACATTTTCCCTCGCTACCACTGTTTGCTCTGATTGGTTGTTAGGGGTGGGTGTGTGTAGGTACTATTCCTACCCACCCCATGGGCTTTCATTTCTCTCGATAGTTACTTTTTAGTAATTCGGGAGAACGCCCTATTTAAAATATAGTGCATTTAAGCACTGTAAATCCTGAGGGGGGGGGGAGTAGCGACCCTCCCCAAAGGACCTTAAATGGCCACCGATATGGTGGCTATAAAAGTTGCCCATATGCCCCTAGAGGGCGGTGGCAACTATAAATCATCCAATTCAGTCAGTCTGGCAACACATCATTCCATCATTCATTCAGCAAGCGGACTCCGAACTGGACGGACCGGTCCTCAGACGGTGACAACCTACTGATAGTTGGCAGTGAGAAAAGGTGCCATTTAGGACTGTAAAACAAAATGCAGCCATACGAGCAACCTAGGTGTTTACCCTTAACGGTGACGGGAAACCGAGCCGAGGTGACGGGAAACCGAGCCGGGGCATATTTACACCCCACTAGACTAAACTACAGCGGCTCTGTCCGAGGATTCATTCCACAAGACATGAAGAACAAAGCGTGGCGGCCACGTGGATTTCAAGCTGGCGACCTGAGTGCACCACTACAATTAACATCAATGGTGGGCATGGGCTACAGGGAACCAACAGAGAATGAAACGAGGGCATATACAGTCACCTGGAAAAATTTCGCAACGACACACAGAAATTTTACTTCATGGGGGACCAAAAGGAAAACCGGCTGGGATGTGAGGGAAGTACGTTACCTCTACCTTAGCCAACCTACCGCATCGAGAACAGACGTCCCGGAGATATATGTATAACTCAAACTAGGTTTTTATTCACTTGCTTGAATGAAAATAGGGACTCATTTGGCTTCGAGTATCCCTCTTGGACTAACTATTTGGCCCTGAAAAGACTAATTTGACTCTTTTAGGCATTGCCTTCAATAAATTTATAACCGAAAACCCCTACCATTGACTACACTATTATGTGTCGCTTAGACATTTTAATTTAAATACAATAGGGACTTCATATGTACACCTTTGTACTAGTCCCTATTTTGATAGGAAATAAATAAATATTTTATAACTTAGATATTTGGTTAATTGCATAGGTGGCTTACACATTATTGGTTGTTAGGTTGTCCATTAGTAAAACCGGACTGGATTTGATATACATGAGCGCGCTTGGCTCTTCGCACCCTTGCTACCTGCTGCAGCAATGTCTCGTGCTTGCACGACCAAAATACGCAGATACAGGCGATATGAGTTTACTATTTTACTCTCGCTTTGTTTCACTGCTATTGCAGAATGGTTAGGCAACTCCAAATACTGATTGGTGGGTGTGTGTAGGTTCTATTCCTACCCACCAAACGGCCTTACATTCACACAGTGGCAGTAAAATAATTGCCCCGATGTGACGGCCAAACTAAATAGGGTTCTTTGAACTCATAAACGCCTGTAGGGGTGTGCGGCACTATTCCCACCCCTCAGGATAAAATTAAATAACTCCCCTTTGGGAGATAAAACAGTGTCAAGAGCCCCAGGGACGAGACACTTAAAACACATATCATTGATTGATAGTCTGGCAACATCATCATCATCATTCAGGCAGAGGCAGCGGACTGAGTAGGACGGCTTATCTGGAGCAGGCGACCTGGTGACGTCACAGTTGTAGTGCGAGAGCATGAATCCCGGGCTTCACAGTTAAGGATGTTACTGTGATATTATCCCGTCACTGATACAGAAAGAAGCATCAATTTGTACAGCGGTGGACTATGCAGAAACCTGAAATGGATATTTCGTAACTCCCGACTTGCTCGTGGCTGAAATAGAAATGGAGGGGAGTATGCATAGTGGCAGCGACCTTGACTTCTAGAAGCAGAGACCACGTAACTCCCGAATTCATTTTTGCGGCAGGGGTCGAAACGGAAAGAAGATAGAGGGCTACTTCTACTTAACTACGGATTGAAGAGAAATGGCTGCTGTAGATGTTTGTGTGCTGCTGTATCGCACTGCTGGAACCATGTTGTAACATGCCTTGGAAATTTAAACAACATGGCGGACCTGGGGCGCGCTGTCTGGTGATGGCAGAATAGGAGTGAGATTGTCCCACAGGACTGCACGAGGACATAAGATGCTATTGCCAAGACAGTGAAACACTACCCCAGATATCCAGAATTGTGATAGAATTCCAGCTATCATACAGATATAGACGTCACCACTGGCCTACGAAGAACGCTGTACAATGAAAAGATTTTCATTGCCATTACCTTTGCCTGAATAATAGGGGGCTCATTTGGTTACGAGTACCCCTCTTTGAACAACTTTCCGTGGCCCTAAAAACCTAATTAGACCTTATTGGTACCGCCTCCAACAAATTTAAGACCAAATTTATCTACCATTGACTACACTATTTTATGTCACTTTGACATTTTAATTTCAAAATTTGTTAGGGACTTATTATATGTACACTTATGTACTAGTTTTATTCGAATGATAGGACTTTAAATAACAATTCTTCAACTCAAATATTTGAGTAATTGCACAGGTGGCTAACACATTATTGGATGTTAAGCTGTCCATGAGTATAACTGGACTGAATTTGACCTTTAGTATGACCTTGTCGTTTCAGGTGTGGACTGCGTCCTTTGCTGTGCTGTCTTGCTGTTTGCGTGCTCTGGTGTGTGCTGCTGTGTCGACGCCCTCCTGGACCTGGGCCTTTTCCGCCCTTGCCTTGTCCGACTCACCAAATTACTAGCGAAATGAGAAAACATTTTCCCTCGCTACCACTGTTTGCTCTGATTGGTTGTTAGGGGTGGGTGTGTGTAGGTACTATTCCTACCCACCCCATGGGCTTTCATTTCTCTCGATAGTTACTTTTTAGTAATTCGGGAGAACGCCCTATTTAAAATATAGTGCATTTAAGCACTGTAAATCCTGAGGGGGGGGGAGTAGCGACCCTCCCCAAAGGATCTTAAGTGGCCACCGATATGGTGGCTATAAAAGTTGCCCATATGCCCCTAGAGGGCGGTGGCAACTATAAAACATCCAATTCAGTGAGTCAGTCTGGCTACCCATCGTTGGCGCATCAAAGAAGATGAGCAGAGTTCAAAAGTTAAGAGAGCTTCAAATGCATCTGGAGAATGCTAGGTGTCTCCTGGACGAACTGGCTATGGAGGCCATAGTAGAACAGACTAGGATTGAAAAAGAAGAGGAGGAAAGAAAAAAGAAAGAAGAGGAGGAGAAGAAAAGTCCCATCTTGCCTCACCGCATGATGAGACAGACTAGTAAAGTCAAGCCCGTGGTGAGGACACCTTCACCACCTGAACCAGTTCGTCCACTACAGGGACAGTCCCCACCGCATCAACCACAGTCCCCACCGCATCAACCACAGTCTCAGCCGCAACAACTTCAGCCGCATCCACGGTTGCGGAATAGAGGAAGAAATGAAAAGACTTTCACTATCCCTCAAACAGAAGATTGGGATAGTGAAGCCACTCATTCTCCCTCTGCGCTCCCAATCACAAGAGTGAATTGGGAGAATGATTGGAGTAGAAGATGTGTGTGTGGGGCTAGACCTGGGAGATGCCAGCATTAACCAGGTGTATTTTGAAGTTTAAAAAAAAAACAGCCCTTCTCAGGGCTACCCAAATTAATTAGAAAAGAAATACTATGTCAATTGCCAATGGGTATGAGAGAGGAGTAGTGTGATTATAAACACTGACTCTATTTAGATGGTATATGGTGTGATTTTGGATAGTATATAATAGGGTTTGTTTTGGCTGCTTCCCCGTGTGTGGTTAGTATAGGGTGTGATTTTGGATAGTATATAGTATGGTTTGTTTTGGCTGCTTCCCCGTGTGTGTGGTTAGTATAGGGTGTGATTTTGGATAGTAAATGATAGGGTGTGTTTTGGCTGCTTCCCCGTGTGTGTGGTTAGTATAGGGTGTGATTTTGGATAGTAAATGATAGGGTGTGTTTTGGCTGCTTCCCCGTGTGTGTGGTTAGTATAGGGTGTGATTTTGGATAGTAAATGATAGGGTGTGTTTTGGCTGCTTCCCCGTGTGTGTGGTTAGTATAGGGTGTGATTTTGGATAGTAAATGATAGGGTTTGTGGATAGTATATAATATGAAAAGTGAATGTAGGGGGTGTTTACTTTCACGTCCGTGCTTAAGATATATATATACTCAAAGTGACTGAAGTGCTGCTGTGTCGACGCCCTCCTGGACCTGGGCCCTTTCCGCCTTTGCCGTTTCCGACTCACCAAATTACTAGCGAAATGAGAAAGCATTTTCCCTCGCTACCAACGTTTACTTCCGATTGGTTTGTTAGGGGTGGGTGTGTGTAGGTACTATTCCTACCCACCCCATGGGCTTTCATTTCTCCCGATAGTTACTTTTTAGTAATTCGGGAGAACGCCCTATTTAAAATATAGTGCATTTAAGCACTATAAATCCTGAGGGGGGGAGTAGCGACCCTCCCAAGGGACCTTAAATGGCCACCTATATGGTGGCTATAAAAGTTGCCCATATGCCCCTAGAGGGCGGTGGCAACTCTAAAACACCCATAGTCAGTCAGTCTGAAGGATTTTCATCACATATTCAGGCAGTGGCTGTGGACCGAGGAGGACGTCTTTTCTGGAGCGGATGGCCTGGTGACGTCACAATGGGAGTGCTGTAATGGCATGATGATATCCCGGGCTGAAAAGTTAAGGACTACTTGTGATGTTGCCCCGTCGCTTCTTCGGAAAGGAAAAACTCGACTCGTACGGTGTCGCTAGTACAGGTGGCTCGAAATGGAAGTCTCGTAACTCCCGAACTTGATTTGTGGCGGGGACGGACATGGAGGGAAACTTGGAAAGTGGCGACTACCACGTGGACTCGACATGGAAGTTTCGTAACTCCCACTAGCTTGCGGCAGAGACGGAAATGGAGAAGAAACAGTGGTAGTTGCTTGCACTGGTGCGACTTGAGAATGTGACCGGCATGGATGTAACTTGAAGCAATCATGGAGGCCTCCACCCCGACATGGATGTAGATAGAAGCAGTCATGCCGGCCGCCACCGGACCACCTCGTAGTGAAAAGATTTTTTCATTGCCATAGTCAATTTGCCTGAATAATAGGGGGCTCATTTGGTTACGAGTACCCCTCTTTGAACAACTTTCCGTGGCCCTAAAAAGCTGATATGATTTATTATTGGTACCTCCGTTCAAATTCACAACTAAAAATATCTACCATTGACTACACTAATATATGTCGCTAAGACATTTTTAATATTCAAAATTTGTTAGGGACATATGTTATGTACGCTTATGTACTTGAAATTTTGGAAATATAGGATATTAAATATCAATTCTTCAACTCTTTTATTTGATAAATTGCACAGGTGGCTAACACATTATTGGATATTAATCTGTCCTTAGTATAACTGGACTGAATTTGAAATAAGTGCGACCCTTTTGTTTCAGGCGTGGACTGCGGCTGTGGCCTTGCTGTCTCTCTCTTGTGTGCTCTTGTGTGTGTTGCTGTGTCGCTGCACTCCTGGACCTGGACCCTTTCCTCCTTTGCCGTTGCTGTTGGCTCTGGTCGGTTGATGTCGAATGGGGGTGGGTGTGTGTATGCTCTATTCCTACCCACCCCATAGGCTTCCATTTCCCTTGATAGTTACTTTTTAGTAATTCAGGGGAACGCCTAATGAATCGATAGTGCAATTAAGCACTTTAAGAACTAAATGGCTACCGACATGGTAGCTATAAAAGCTATACATATGTTCCTAGTGAACGGTTATAGCTATAAAAATTCCAGCTAAGTAAAAGTGAAGGATTTTCAGGCAGAGGCAGCGGACTGAGTAGGACGGCTTATCTGGAGCAGGCGACCTGGTGATGTCAGAGTTGTATTGCGAGAGCATGAGTCCCGGGCTTTCACAGTTAAGGACGTGATTGTGATATCATCCCGTCACTGTTACAGACTGAAACATCAAATTGTACAGCGGTGGACTATGCAGAAACTCGAAATTGATATTTCGTAACTCCCGACCTGGCATCGTGGCAGAAATAGAAATGGAGGGAAGTATGCATGGCGGCAGCGACCTTGACCTTCTGAAGTAGAGACCACGTAACTCCCGAACTCGATTTGTGGCGGTGGTTAAAACAGAAGAAGAAAAGGGCCTCTACTTCTACCTAAATACGAGATGAAGAGAAATGGCTGCTATAGATGTTTTACGGATATAGACGTCACCATCGTCCTACAAGGAACGCTGTTCAATGAAAAGATTTTTCATTGCCATTACCTTTGCCTGAATAATAGGGGACTCATTTGGTTACGAGTACCCCTCTTTGAACAACTTTCCGTGGCCCTAAAAAGCTAATTTGACCTTATTGGTGCCGCCTCCAACAAATTTAAAACCAAAATTACCTACCATTGACTACACTACTATATGTCACTTTGACATTTTAATTTCGAAATTTGTTAGGGACTTATTTTATGTACGCTTATGTACTAGTTTTATTTGAATGATAGGAAATTAAATAACAATTCTTCAACTCTAATATTTGAGTAATTGCACAGGTGGCTAACACATTATCGGATGTTAAGCTGTCCATTAGTACAACTGGACTGAATTTGACCTTTAGTATGACCTTGTTGTTTCAGGTGTGGACTGCGTCCTTTGCTGTGCTGTCTTGCTCTTGCGTGCTCTGATGTGTGCTGCTGTGTCGACGCCCTCCTGGACCTGGGCCCTTTCCGCCTTTGCCATTTTCGACTCACCAAATTACTAGCGAAATGAGAAAGCATTTTCCCTCGCTACCAACGTTTACTTCTGATTGGTTGTTAGGGGTGGGTGTGTGTAGGTACTATTCCTACCCACCCCATGGGCTTTCATTTCTCCCGATAGTTACTTTTTAGTAATTCGGGAGAACGCCCTATTTAAAATATAGTGCATTTAAGCACTGTAAATCCTGAGGGGGGGGAGTAGCGACCCTCCCCAAGGGACCTTAAATGGCCACCGATATGGTGGCTATAAAAGTTGTCCATATGCACCTAGTGGGCGGTGACAACTCTAAAACAATCATCATGATGATGATGACATTAGAACCATTCCACGGAATAACCATAGAAGATGGCGAAAGCATCAAGTTTATTCAAGAATTTAAGACACAGCTATTTCTGGATATTAGACGGGGAATATGAAGTGGAAAAACTACATCATAAATGGAAGATTACGAAGAGTTTGGACTTTGCAAAAAGACTGAAAATAGCCAGGGAGCTCTTAGGAGGAATGCTAGAAGAAGAAGCCAAAAAGTTACGAGGCTGCATTAATCCACCCTATGTTAGAGTGGGGACATTGAAGCAAGTGATAGATATTGTCGAAAACGTCAAGTGTTTTTTGGATAATATCTTGACAGAGTACCCCCATGTCCAAAAGGGTTTGGACCCGCTCAAGAAAGCTGAAGAACTGATGAGAAAGGAACTATTAGAAGAAGTAAAGAAGATAAAAGATAACTGGAGTAAGGAGAGAAAGGAAAGAAAGGACAATGAAAACCAAAAAAAGAAAGAGGACTTTGAAAGATTAAATAACAATTGGATAAAGATACAAGAGAAGTTTAGAGCTATGGGACATCCTGACTGGATTCCCGAGGAAGAAAAGAAGAAGAAGGGAATTATTGGTAAAATCAAAAGGTGGTGGAACAACAGCAGAAAATAAAAGAAGAAGAAGTATCCAAAGGCCCTTTTCAGGGCCACTCATAAGTCTCGAAAAGATAGTAGCTTTCATTGCCACCCTTTTTTTCCCTTGTCCCTATATAGACCCACCCTGTTCCATTTCCCTTGACGCTATACAGGCCCCCTATGTTCCATTTCCCTTGACGCTATATAGACCCACTATGTTCCATTTCCCTTGTCGCTATATAGGTCCCCCATGTTCAATTTCCCTTGTCGCTATAGTACCCCAAGCTGTTTTGTCGCTATAGTGCCCCAAGCTGTTTTTGACTGGATTTTCCCTTGTCGCTATAAATCTTGTCGCTATATTCGCCCAAGCCCTTTTTGACTGGATTTTCCATTGTCGCCACGGTGCCCCCTATTACTACTTACATGTCTAGCGCTTTGATCAGTATATACTTGTATACTTGTCGCAATCAGAGGATTGATTTCTTTGCCGCGTGTTTGTTCAATTCATCTGGACAAATAGATTATTGTCAGCACGAGTGAACACCAAATATGCTGTACCGTACTTACTCGTACATAAACACTCCAATAAAGTGAGAAATTGTAGTCAGAATTGGGAGTTCGCGTTGTATAAACCTATAATATCTATTCAATTTCTAAATATAATGTTCAATACCGTCGTCGAAGTTTTTCTAACACATTCAAAACCCAGGTTAGTTCCGGACACACAGTACTAATGGTATGGATAAATGGGAACCAGGCTGGAATCGGGTGAAAATAAAATAGAGTATATATGAGTTTGGCTGACCAGTAATGGTTAATAATATACAGTATGTTTCAGAAATTTTTTTTTTTTTATTAATAAGTTTAAAAAATACAGACATTGTCTGTTGTTGTTTTTTTTTAATGGAGTTTCAATCATTTAACTGTTTTGAGTTTGGAAAACTCGTTACTAAAATTAGCATTTGACACTTTGGTGCGGAATTGTAAGGACGTGTTTCAAACACATATAGGTCCATAAATGTGGCAGCTCATGTCCTTTTCTCTACAAAGAAGCTGACATCCAGGTGCCATCTATACTGATAATGAGCAATCAGAAATATTAAGTTATTGAATATTTAATATAATGGTGTTTGCCTAGGTTTACAATGGCAACTGAATTAGTACCATGAGTCATTCACCTACGTCCGTTAAATCATGTCCCCTCCTCCTCCCTTTCTCCTCCAATATCTACATATAAAATCTGCAAACAATAATGCTAAACTTTAGCGTTGATGACACACCACCGCTCAGGAAAATATCAGGTAAGTGTAGATTTTAGATATCAACATGAACTTTAACCCGTTTTCTTCGATTTTTAATCAGAATACAAATATAGAAAATTAATATTAGCGTGTGAACATAAGAAAGTCCATTTCAAATTTCATTAGCGGTTACAATTGCAACATGTTCTTTCACATTCAAGGTATCGGAAAAAACATTTGAAATGTTTCATTACTGTCAAAATGTTATCTTCGATTCTTGGCTACAAACTGCTAGAGAATCCATATCGAACAAGGTGCTTGCTTCTTATGTTACACCAGTGGAGTGTGTTGGCCAATACCACTGTCCTTTCTTTCGTACGTTGATGTTTTGTTTGGCTTACTCAATGCACTTTGGTGGTGAATACATCTTTATTATACATATGTTAGTTCTGAGTATATTAGGTAGAATTAAAACAGGTATCTATCTATCTATCTATCTATCTATCTATCTATCTATCTATCTATCTATCTATCTATCTATCTATCTATCTATCTATCTATCTATCTATCTATCTATCTATCTATCTATCTATCTCACACACACACACGTCTTTTCTTGAGACAAAATATATTCTTGTAGGGTATACTGACCATGGCGTTGAACACAAGTGTGTTGTAAAGTATTTACATATTAGTCTTCAAATTTCCGACGGAACACTATTTATCCCTTTCAAAAATTAAATTAGCTTGACTTTTGACTAAACTGCAATCTCAGGTAACGGACATACGATGATAATATATCGTTAATGCATGCACTCCCTTTGTACGGATTTAAAATTATAATAAATCATGTAGGTAAATAATTTTAGCTGTGTGTGTTTATACAGGCATAAAGCGTTGAGCGCTGTCATTTTTCTATAACCGGTAAATAATTCAACTGGAACTTGTCCGTACATGCTGATGGTTTTAGTGTGTGTATTACAAGACAGGGGAGTATTGTGGAAACGGGCAATTAATTATTCCTAACACAATGGCTATTATTTTAACTCAGTACAGAAATTCTTGAAAACAAACAGGTCTTTGTGAGTTCGTGTTCTTGTGTGTATGGTTTTGCAGCCTACCTCGTGTCCATTTTATTCCTAATACCCATGTCCTTGGTATTTATTTACATGTTCAGGCCTCAACGAGTTGACAGCCAAACATGACATTTCTACTTGAATAGTGTATTGATTTTTGGTTCTGAAATGAGGAACAAGGAGCCAGACTGCAAAACAATTCACAGCAAAGAGTAGTCTGTCATCTGAATGTACAATGCAGTGAATAAATAATTTAAATATTCAGGAAAGTTGTATTCACCTGGAATACTAAGTCAACATTATTAATAACTTGTGGTGGCGGATTATCTATTCCTAATGGAAGTTCGGAATATACTTGTTTAAGTGTGGAACAGGCTGGACTTTATTTCGGGCAAAGGTATGTTTAATAGCTTAGGATATATATCCGTAAAGATTGTCGTCGTCATTGTTTTCAAACTCTTCTTATCTGCGTACCGATATATATATATATATATATATATATATATATATATATATATATATATATATATATATATATATATATATATATATATATATATATATATATATATATATATATATATATATATATCTTTTTGTCTATACATACATACATACATACATACATACATACATACATACATACATACATACATACATACATACATACATACATACATACATACACTTTTTAGCTGTTAATGTGCTAAGTGCCTGCTAGCTAGTGATAAATGTGTTCAACGAAACGACTACAAATTTGCTGTAAGTACATTCCTTAAGAGCCGCCGTTGTACGATTGCATTAGACAAATAGCTAGCGTCGCATTGCCACACCCACTTGGAAAAAAATATACTTCAAACTCGGCGATATGGCGCCCCGTACCACACCCGTTTTTATCACCCACACGTACTCTCCTACCCACCTACTCACAGAACATACATTCATCTATACACATGTCCATCAAATTTAAATAGGTTAATTGCTTATTAGCTAGTCATGACTGTCTTCGGTAGTTTCAACCACTTCTAACTTTTCTGGAGAAAGATACCTATCCACGCAAAACAAATATATTTTTTCCAAGTATATACATAGAATTTTACATACATCCGTCGTCTACAAGAGGCTAATTGTCTGTACGCTAGTCATTAGGGTACTCAACAAAATATTCTAAACCCGCCTACCCCACTGTCTTCCTACTACCGACATACTTTCAGTATACTACATATATGAGATAAACGTATCGTCTTCAGGTTTTAATTTGTTTGTAAACTAGTCATTTTTTTCTTGAACAAAATCGTATAAACGAAATCTTTCTTCCTACCGATCTACCCACAGTATTTAAATATATAGAAATGCTTATTCTCTTCAGATTTTAATAGGGTATTTGCCTGTAAGCTAGGCAGTCATTGTTGTATTGTTTTCTTGTTAGAGCATCCGCCTTGGATGTGGGAGGTCGCGGGTGCGAATCCCCAGCCGAGTCGCATCAAAGACTTATAAAAATGGCACTAACAGCTGCCTTGCTTGTCGATCAGCATTAAGGGGATAGTGCTAGGACTGGTCGGCCTGTTGTCAGGATAACAGAACTGGGTTGGACATGATGCTACATGTCTACGACATGATGCCCAAAGCTGTACATCACTATATATTGTCACACAGCAGACATCGTAGCGACATGTCTGAATTGTTTTTAAAGCTACGATAAAAATCCAATCAGACACACACACACACACACACACACTTCAGATTTTGATAAGGTTATTGCCTGTAAGATTGTCGTTGTTGTCTTTAACAAAATCGTTTACAACCACCCACCCACTCATCTTTCCACTCTCACATTTATCGACATATCTTCCCCTGTTCCTACCTTCATATATGTATAGACATACATATCTTTTAATATAGGCTAATTGTCTGTTGGCTAAAAGTCATTGCTGTCTTCAGCGAAATTATCTAATACTTAACATTATTAGCGAAATTACTTTCCCAACCATCCATCCTTTTTAATCTCTTTTGTCGAGGACCCTACCTGGATATTGACGTTCTTGTTTCTCGTTCAATTATTACAATGGACCTTCCCATTATATAAAATAGACCTTCCCTTTGTATACACTACAGCCTACTGATGGTCAAATGCCACGACATTATCTCTGTCTCAGTTATCCCTATTCAAATTATAGAGGTGGATCATTGGATGAGGAGAGAGAACCTAGCTGAGGAGGGGGTAGCAAATATAGCCTTCTTACAGTTAGATGATAACTTTTGTTTTGGAACGTCATGAAGCGCAGGAGCGTTTGGGGCTTCTTCCCTGGAAGAATAAAAGGGATTCATTCTCTTAAACCCCTGAACCACTTGTTTACTACCGCCCTGCAAAAAATAGAGTTCTGCTTCTGCCACAGTAGTTATACACATATATGCAGAAGTGTTCCTACCCCAAGCCCAGCCTCTGATAATGAATAATACATTTTGAAGCATTGTGCAATGCCAGTATGGGCATCCATAATTTAAATTAATAGCATTGGCGTAGGTTTGAGGGTATGCATTGCATATTTAATTTACTTTGTTATTCTTTAAAATTCATTTTATTCGATGGATAATTGTACTTTGTACTTGACTTTGTCCAATCAAGTTCATTTTCTACCTTACAGGTATCGTTGATTTTTGTGTTTTGTAAACATGTTTATCATAATCTGAGTGCAAAGAATTGGAAATACCCCATGAAATGACTACCGGTTGTTTACCACATTTTATATTATTCTTTAAGCAACAGACATTCTAATTATACCTACGACTTTATCTTGTAAACATTTGGAACCTCCCAGAATGAACGTTTTCATCATTACTATTTATTTTTTTTAAATTATGTTTTGTTTTTAAGAAAATGCTAATTGTGATCTGAGATCAAGTAGAGGTCAAGTAGAGGACTATATAATCTTGTTTATCAATAAAATATCCAGTCGTGCTGTACAATCAAAGCAGAATCACTTGTATAATTGTTGTATCCAGTGTTTCATTTGGGCTGGAATTTATTAATTCAAATTATTTATTCACTTGAAATACAAAGTGCTCATCTAAAATAAAATTATTGCAAATAGAGACTTAATAGTGAAATGAAAACATAGATATATTATTACATATTGCTAGTAAGATTCAACAAAAGACTTTTGCTACAACATTATCATTCACGCGATCACAGGCACATAAACACTTTCAGAGTTGGATTTCTTTTGGAATACCACTAAAGTTTTTTTTCTCCGAATTTTAATCATTATGACTTGTTTTATAAATTCTGGAATTATTTGTGATTTAATTCGAAATAACGTAATGTTACTTATTTTTACATTTGCACTTTCTCTTTTAGGAAAAAAAATTGTTTATTAAAGTTTACAAAACTCTTAGATAGTTTTTATTTTTGTTTCTGTATCTTTGTTTTTTAAATTTTTTTAATTCTTATTGTTTTGGACTAGCCTTAGTCCTAGCTATTATTTCGCATAATGTTTTAGTGAAACCAACAAGCTTGTACATTGTCCTATAAAGGCGAGAACTTTTTTTGAAATCCTTCCCAGGAACGGTTAGAGTCTTTGAAATAAAGATGAATTGCTTTCCAGTTTGTCCAATAATTTGAGTTTTCTTTTATAAAAGGTTTCTTTAACAATGGAAAAAAATTTGTTTACTTTGGTCCGGTACTTTTTAGAGAAAATGTTTATGTCATAGCGAACTATAAGTTGGATTAGCAAGTCTACATGTGGCGCGAACGTGTAAGTTATGGAATTTAAATTTAAAATTTAGAATCAATTAGAGTTAAGACTGATATAGTTTTAGACGTAGGAGAGACCAACGCCGATATATATATATATATATATATATATATATATATATATATATATATATATATATATAGAGAGAGAGAGAGAGAGAGAGAGAGAGAGAGAGAGAGAGAGAGAGAGAGAGAGAGAGAGAGACGCAGAAAGACATAGAGGAAAAGGATAACGAGAAAATAGGCTAAAACAATTGCAAATGAAATGTAGAAACGAAGAAAGAGAAAGAAAGGGAAGAAAGAGAAGTTCAATTTAAATTAAAAGAATTAGAGCTGGCAAGTGTAAAACACACTGCCCACATTACAAAAGGTTCAGATTCTCATAGTACTCAAATGTAAAGTATGTAGATCCTATTAAGGAAAAAGTAGATACAGATTTCCCTTATTTTGAAATTATTACTAACAGTTGAATTAGCCAAAAGGGCAATTGACTCTGTTATTACAAAGAGCACTATTAGCAAAGCTTGTGGCATTTACACTTTCTTCCCAGTACATCCAAGTGCTGACTTTGAGCTGGTTAAGGAATATATCTTGAAGGGTTGTGAGACGGCACTTGCGGTGTATCGACAAAGGTTTAGGAACTAATAAAAAGCTAGACAAACACATGCCCAATTTGCAAGAGAAAAACAATATTTATTTGATAGGTTATGCTTTGCCAAGAACGCTGGTCAAGATTACGAAAATCTCATACATATTAGTTGAAGAATTCAATAATTGCGTGGATAGTGATGTTGAAACTTGCAATGGTATGCACAAGGTCGAAACTTTAGAAAATGAAGCTCGTACAGCTGACAGGAATTCCTTAGCTTATAAAATGGAGATCGTACAGCCGACGGGAATTCCTTAGCTTATAAAATGAAACTCGTACAGCTGATTGGAATTCCTTAGATTATAAAATGAAGCTCGTACAGCTGACGTGAATTCCTTAGCTTATAAAATGAAGCTCGTACAGCTGACGGGAATTCCTTAGCTTATAAATTGAAGCTCGTACAGCTGACGGGAATTCCTTAGCTTATAAAATGAAGCTCGTACAGCTGATGGGAATTCCTTAGCTTATAAAATGAAGCTCGTACAGCTGATGGGAATTCCTTAGCTTATAAAATGAAGCTCGTACAGCTGACAGGAATTCCTTAGACTATAAAATACATTTTGTTAGTGCGTCTTCCTCCCAGCATTCTTTTCGAAAAACAAATATTTCTGTATTACTAGCACCTTCAAATTTCAAACAAGCACAGCCTTTAGGAAGGATATTTCTGGTAAGATTGATTAGAAATTCTTTTCAATTCCTACGTGTACCAATTGAAAAAAGAGAGGAGATGTTATTTTTATTTATACAATTGTAAAATGTTTTTAAAAAAATCAAGACATACTTATTCTTAATGTTCTTTTTGCTAAGATCTCGCGATCATACTTTATAAGCAATATATTTGCTGGGTCTAATACATCACAGTCTGATTTTATTATGTATACTTATGAAATATGTATAGCGAAAGTCTCTATATCATTCCTTAGAGATTCTGCCAGTACTATCCCTATTAAAATTTTAAGGGAGCTTTATGGAGTCATTTATTATCAAGTACTTTATCTTCCACAAATGCTTGTGTTCTCATTCGTGGCGTGGAATGCGGATTTGCATTCTCCAATGTTCCTCCCCTATGTGTAAATATGTTGTAAGACTTTTCACAGGACTTGTGACAGTCGGAAAAGTGTTGTCTTTACCCACTGATAGTATTCATTTATTACTAGGGAATGACAATATAATCGTAACAGGTGTATGTTATGGTCATACCGAATGATGTTGAACATATGCACTGTATGCCTGTATACTAGTTTCAGATAACATGCACCATTATTGTATTATTCTTTTTGTCTTTGTATTGCGCTTTGCATTCCCTATTTCAACTTTGACCACTTCATAGCCATTTACTTTAAATTTATATTTTTATAATATTACAATCCCAGTAATATTCCAATGTTTAAGGTCTTTATCTAGAATGGTGTAGTACGAATTATATAAGATTACTAACGTGCGTCTTGACTGACAGTTTCATTTCATCCCCACCACTTCTTTCAGAAGTGTAACTATAATACATTTAGGGTTTGGAAACGTGGTCAATATCCCTCTTTATCATAACACTACAATCTGAAATAATCTTTTCATTCCGCATAGTTGCGCAAAAGAACAGAGCGTGGCATACAAGCAAAGTCATATTGACAAACAGACAGAAGTGTTTCGGCGAAAGCACAGGGAAATATAAGCCGTCAGTCTTAAACCAATATAGAAGTCCTTCATGGAGCGTGCGTACAAAAGAACTAATGAGGAAAATCGGTTCTTAACACCCTTTATTTTCGTTATATAAAAGCACTCCACACAATTTTCTTTAATTGCTTTATTTGTTCCAGCCAGGAAATATATTTTGTCCGGTTTATGCAAATTTAGGAATGTTTGTCAACTGACGAGAAACGTTTCTGTTACTTTTTGGCACTGATCCAATCCTGTTTTTCGTTAACTTCCTCATTTCATTTCTATTACTGGTGTGACACACCTTGAACGTCTAATGAAACGTAAAAGCTTAATTCCCCATTCAATGCATGTGGTGAATATTGCACACAATACACTCGGTTGTATCCGGTACGATTATATTGACTGATACTTCAATAAGGATATACAGACTTTAGACCAAAACTCATTCTCCTTTTTTGAATGCATAACCAGTAATTATTGCACTCTTCTTGCTATAACTGAAAGACATTTATACTTTTCTCCCATAGTAAATTATTTTAGTACGTTTAATCCTAAAAGTTCTATCAGGATTTGACCGGCGGAATATTTGTGTTAATACAGTACATTTTATTCCAGAAAACAAGGTGCTTAATTGACTCGTAATTAGGTGACTATTACATATCATTGTCTTCATTGCAAATAGTGCTAGATTTGTAAACTTTGAACTCGACCCTTCATTACTAACATAGCTTGCAAAATTTGGAATAAGTCAACTGAGAAAACAGCTATTAAACTTGGTACAATTTTCAGGAACATCTCCCTTTATTTGGCCAACCTCTAAATACTTGTGGTCTGAGATCGTTATTTACTGCATTCAATTATATACCACCTAGGCTATTTCCACCAATGTATTGGCCCTAAGATTGACAGAAGTTGCGAATGAAAACCCAATTCAACCAATTTGCAGTTTCTCTGTTAATTCTGGTTTCGTAAATAGCAGAGTTGGTGGTCAGTTTGAGAGCTAAGTGTACCTATCGGCGTAGGTTCAAGGTTAGTACAATACATTAGATTTCCAAATGAGCATTGATACTGATAGACGATTTTCGGGTATTACGTTATCTGTTTATTAAAGTGTGCAATATATCTGCATTGATACAGATACTGATAGACAATTTTCGGGTATTGTGTTATTTGTTTATTAAAGTGTGCAATGTGTTTGCATGCAAATCTTTACGGAACGGTTTTGACACCTAATTGTATTTGGTAAAAGCCATATATGTCATATAATTCAAAATGGCCGCTTGACATAGGCTTGTGCTAATATACGTAGATTCACAAATCATCAAACAAAGAATTTGATCTCAAGATAGTATGTACTTATCGATAAAGAACCCCTTCAAGCGAATTTAACTCACGAGAATCGAGACATACCAGTAAAGGACTAACATGTACACCGATTTGGTGTGGACAGTCTTGTCTGCAACTTGTTCCCTAACTTATGATTACGTGTTATAAAAATAACAAAACATCATCCATCAGTATCAACACAGATCAGGTTTATTGTACTATCTCAGGGTATCAGGTTTATTGTACTATCTCAAGGTATCAGGTTTATTGTACTATCTCAAGGTATCAGGTTTATTGTACTATCTCAAAGTATCAGGTTTATTGTACTATCTCAAGGTATCAGGTTTATTGTACTATCTCAAGTATCAGGTTTATTGTACTATCTCAAGGTATCAGGTTCATTGTACTATCTCAAGGTATCAGGTTTATTGTACTATCTCAAGGTATCAGGTTTATTGTACTATCTCAAGGTATCAGGTTTATTGTACTATCTCAAGGAATCAGGTTTATTGTATTATCTCAAGGAATCAGGTTTATTGTATTATCTCAAGGTATCAGGTTTATTGTACTATCTTAAGGTATCAGGTTTATTGTACTATCTCAAGGAATCAGGTTTATTGTACTATCTCAAGGTATCAGGTTTATTATACTATCTCAAGGTATCAGGTTTATTGTACTATCTCAAGGTATCAGGTTTACTGTACTATCTCAAGGAATCAGGTTTATTGTATTATCTGAATGTATCAGGTTTATTGTACTATCTCAAGGTATCAGGTTTATTGTACTATCTCAAGGTATCAGGTTTATTGTACTATCTCAAGGTATCAGGTTTATTGTACTATCTCAAGGTATCAGGTTTATTGTACTATCTCAAGGTATCAGGTTTATTGTACTATCTCAAGGAATCAGGTTTATTGTATTATCTCAAGGTATCAGGTTTATTGTACTATCTCAAGGTATCAGGTTTATTGTACTGTCTCAAGGTATCAGGTTTATTGTACTATCTCAAGGTATCAGGTTTATTGTACTATCTCAAGGTATCAGGTTTATTGTACTGTCTCAAGGTATCAGGTTTATTGTACTATCTCAAGGAATCAGGTTCATTGTATTATCTCAGGGTATCAGGTTTATTGTACTATCTCAAGATATCAGGTTTATTGTACTATCTCAAGGAATCAGGTTTATTGTATTATCTCAAGGTATCAGGTTTATTGTACTATCTCAAGGTATCAGGTTTATTGTACTATCTCAAGGTATCAGGTTTATTGTACTATCTCAAGGAATCAGGTTTATTGTATTATCTCAAGGAATCAGGTTTATTGTATTATCTCAAGGTATCAGGTTTATTGTACTATCTTAAGGTATCAGGTTTATTGTACTATCTCAAGGAATCAGGTTTATTGTACTATCTCAAGGTATCAGGTTTATTATACTATCTCAAGGTATCAGGTTTATTGTACTATCTCAAGGTATCAGGTTTACTGTACTATCTCAAGGAATCAGGTTTATTGTATTATCTGAATGTATCAGGTTTATTGTACTATCTCAAGGTATCAGGTTTATTGTACTATCTCAAGGTATCAGGTTTATTGTACTATCTCAAGGTATCAGGTTTATTGTACTATCTCAAGGTATCAGGTTTATTGTACTATCTCAAGGTATCAGGTTTATTGTACTATCTCAAGGAATCAGGTTTATTGTATTATCTCAAGGTATCAGGTTTATTGTACTATCTCAAGGTATCAGGTTTATTGTACTGTCTCAAGGTATCAGGTTTATTGTACTATCTCAAGGTATCAGGTTTATTGTACTATCTCAAGGTATCAGGTTTATTGTACTATCTCAAGGTATCAGGTTTATTGTACTATCTCAAGGAATCAGGTTCATTGTATTATCTCAGGGTATCAGGTTTATTGTACTATCTCAAGATATCAGGTTTATTGTACTATCTCAAGGAATCAGGTTTATTGTATTATCTCAAGGTATCAGGTTTATTGTACTATCTCAAGGTATCAGGTTTATTGTACTATCTCAAGGTATCAGGTTTATTGTACTATCTCAAGGAATCAGGTTTATTGTATTATCTCAGGGTATCAGGTTTATTGTACTATCTCAAGATATCAGGTTTATTGTACTATCTCAAGGTATCAGGTTTATTGTACTATCTCAAGGTATCAGAATTATTGTACTATCTCAAGGTATCAGGTTTATTGTACTATCTCAAGGTATCAGGTTTATTGTACTATCTCAAGGTATTAGGTTTATTGTACTATCTCAAGGTATCAGGTTTATTGTACTATCTCAAGGAATCAGGTTTATTGTATTATCTCAAGGTATCAGGTTTATTGTACTATCTCAAGGAATCAGGTTTATTGTATTATCTCAAGGTATCAGGTTTATTGTCCTATCTCAAGGTATCAGGTTTATTGTACTATCTCAAGGTATCAGGTTTATTGTACTATCTCAAGGTATCAGGTTTATTGTACTATCTCAAGGTATCATAATTATTGTACTATCTCAAGGTATCAGGTTTATTGTACTATCTCAAGGTATCAGGTTTATTGTACTATCTCAAGGTATCAGGTTTATTGTACTATCTCAAGGAATCAGGTTTATTGTATTATCTCAGGGTATCAGGTTTATTGTACTATCTCAAGGTATCAGGTTGATTGTACTATCTCAAGGTATCAGGTTTATTGTACTATCTCAAGGTATCAGAATTATTGTACTATCTCAAGGTATCAGGTTTATTGTACTATCTCAAGTTATCAGGTTCATTGTACTATCTCAAGGTATCAGGTTTATTGTACTATCTCAAGGTATCAGGTTTATTTTACTATCTCAATGAATCAGGTTTATTGTATTATCTCAGGGTATCAGGTTTATTGTACTATCTCAAGATATCAGGTTTATTGTACTATCTCAAGGTATCAGGTTTATTGTACTATCTCAATGAATCAGGTTTATTGTATTATCTCAGGGTATCAGGTTTATTGTACTATCTCAAGATATCAGGTTTATTGTACTATCTCAAGGAATCAGGTTTATTGTATTATCTCTCAAGGTATCAGGTTTATTGTACTATCTCAAGGTATCAGGTTTATTGTAATATCTCAAGGTATCAGGTTGATTGTACTATCTCAAGGTATCAGGTTTATTGTACTATCTCAAGGTATCAGGTTTATTGTACTATCTCAAGGAATCAGGTTTATTGTATTATCTCAAGGTATCAGGTTTATTGTACTATCTCAAGGTATCAGGTTTATTGTACTATCTCAAGGTATCAGGTTTATTGTACTATTTCAAGGTATCAGGTTTATTGTACTATCTCAAGGTATCAGGTTTATTGTACTATCTCAAGGTATCAGGTTTATTGTACTATCTCAAGGAATCAGGTTTATTGTATTATCTCAGGGTATCAGGTTTATTGTACTATCTCAAGATATCAGGTTTATTGTACTATCTCAAGGAATCAGGTTTATTGTATTATCTCAAGGTATCAGGTTTATTGTACTATCTCAAGGTATTAGGTTTATTGTACTATCTCAAGGTATCAGGTTTATTGTACTATCTCAAGGAATCAGGTTTATTGTATTATCTCAAGGTATCAGGTTTATTGTACTATCTCAAGGTATCAGGTTTATTGTACTATCTCAAGGTATCAGGTTTATTGTACTATCTCAAGGTATCAGGTTTATTGTACTATCTCAAGGTATCAGAATTATTGTACTATCTCAAGGTATCAGGTTTATTGTACTATCTCAAGGTATCAGGTTTATTGTACTATCTCAAGGTATCAGGTTTATTGTACTATCTCAAGGAATCAGGTTTATTGTATTATCTCAGGGTATCAGGTTTATTGTACTATCTCAAGGTATCAGGTTGATTGTACTATCTCAAGGTATCAGGTTTATTGTACTATCTCAAGGTATCAGAATGATTGTACTATCTCAAGGTATCAGGCTTATTGTACTATCTCAAGGTATCAGAATTATTGTACTATCTCAAGGTATCAGGTTTATTGTACTATTTCAAGGTATCAGGTTTATTGTACTATCTCAAGGTATCAGGTTTATTGTACTATCTCAAAGTATCAGGTTTATTGTACTATCTCAAGGAATCAGGTTTATTGTATTATCTCAAGGTATCAGGTTTGTTGTACTATCTCAAGGTATCAGGTTTATTGTACTATCTCAAGGTATCAGGTTTATTGTACTATCTCAAGGTATCAGAATGATTGTACTATCTCAAGGTATCAGGCTTATTGTACTATCTCAAGGTATCAGGTTTATTGTACTATCTCAAGGTATCAGGTTTATTGTACTATCTCAAGGTATCAGGTTTATTGTACTATCTCAAGGAATCATCTGTTGCATTAAGATCGAAGATCCACTGTGTCAATAAATATAACAGGTATATATTTCATTCAACTGGGATAACAATTGAGATGCTTAACAAAATTAGAATAGAGCATATTTGACATAACACATTTCTGGCTGTTGATAAGATTTCAGTAGCTGTTAAGAGAGTTGGTAGGCTAGGAATTGTATAGGTCTATAGTCTATGTGCATGGATCAGTATTTTATGTCATAGTTCATTTTACACAGCATTGAGAATTTTATCCTACATGTAGCACACTAAATGTTCAGGTCAGCGTCATTAAATTTAGCCAATTTTATATAATGTGTATCAGACGAAGTGTTTAAAACTATTTAAGTTGCTTTAGCTACATGTAATGACGCTATCCTGAAATGTACTGAGCTTCGCCTGCATATAGGATAAAATTGATCATGCTGGTTGGAACGAACTAAAATAATATAAAAACTTCGAAATATTAGATATGTGCATATTTGTTTTCTATCGAATATTTTTGTATGGTGTGTTTTCAAAGATTGATTGACCTTAAGTTTCTATGTTTTTGTTATATATTTGCTGATGTTGTTGTTGTTGTTGTTTGATTTTAGAAAAACTACGTCAGGCACATCAGAAAACAAGAAGGGTTTATTTTGTTAAAGTAGTTCTGAGCGCGTATATACCTTGACTGAGAGATGACAAGACTGATATATATATATGTGTGTGTGTGTGTGTGTGGGTTGGGGTCGACGCTGTTGGGGTTAGGACCGAGATGAGGAAATCTCAGTCAAGGGGGTTAACGTTATTTTGTCTCCTCACAAGGTTTATCTCAGTGGGGAGACATATAATGTAATCACGGCGACTAAGATTACCTTGTCTAGGTCCAAAACCCCAACATGTATTCTTTTTCTTACTCAATAATTTCCTTTACAGTAGAAAAGAACTTCTCACTTGTACAATATAGTTCAAGCGGAAATGTTTACATGCAGTGCATTAATACAAATATGTTAATAAGGACTGTGGCGTTAACATGTCACCCGAAGTACACAGTTTTTTTATCGTGAGCCAAAACAAAATAACATAACACGTTTCATAGTACTGAGATATTGTCACATTTAATATATGGATGTTATATGAAATTAACATTAAATAGTTAATATTTATTACAAGGAAAGTTTCATTTTCATCAGTTTCAATTTAGAAAATTATATTGTAAACAATGAAACGATACTGGGCCCACACCTCTGTTGTGGTGGATAGGCTATTAGTATTATTATAACGAAACGTTTCATGTAGCATGAGTGTCCATGCTTGTGTTATTCACGGGTAATTAGTGATAGGTCACACTATCGTGTATAACTCTACTTTTCTTTGGATTATGTGAAACTGTTTGTGACATACTTGTGTTGCCCTTGATTGTAAAATTAAACGATTGTATAACCGACCCTCTAAATATGGACCCTAACGGATTACCATGCGCTAAACTTTCAAGTTCACGGATTCATTGAAACTTTATTTTTCTGTCTTGGAAATATGGTAAGTGCAACAGTGAAATTTGCCTATAGATTATTGTTGCCGGATAAAATGATTCCTTCACGCTGGTAAGTGTACGATTTGTCATTAAATATTGAAGGTATATGTTTATTCAACTTGGGCATTTTAGAGATGCTTAACAAAATTGGAATAAAGCATATTCGACATAACGTTACTTAGTTTTCCAAAGCTGTTAAGAGATTTGGGAGGATATGAAGTGTATAGGTATATAGTCTATGTGCATGGATCGGCGTTTTCTGTCATTTTTTATTGCACACAGCATTGCGAGTTTTGTCCTATCTGAAGTACATTAAGTTCTCATGTCAGCATCATTAAATGTAACTAACAGTATATAATTTGTTTCGTATTTAAAACTAGATAAGTTGTTTTACCTACATTGAATGACTTTGACCCGATTACGTACAGAGCTAGGCCTGCATATAGGATAAAATTGAATATGCTGTGTGTAACGAACTAACATAGTGCCAAAAATCTTGATATGCTTGTCTATGTGTCTTTTGTCTCACTCGAAATGTTTTTGTATCGTGTGTTCTCAAAGATGGATTCAACTTAACTTACTATGTTTGTATTATATACGTGTTGTTGTTGTTGTTTGATTTTAGAACTGAGTAGGATTAATATATTGGTGTTGATAATATAGCGGTTGTTTCTGTCACCGAGTAGGATTCAGATCTTGGTGTTGATAATATAGCGGTTGTTTCTGTCACTACGTAGGATTAAGATCATGGTGCTGTTAAGTACAGCGGTTGTTTCTGTCACTACGTAGGATTAAGATCATGGTGCTGTTAAGTACAGCGGTTGTTTCTGTCACTACGTAGGATTAAGATCATTGTGATGTTAAGTACAGCGATTGTTTCTGTCACTGAGTAGGGTTATGATCTCCGTGCCGATAGTACAGCGGTGGTTGCTGTCACTGAGTGTAATGTATTGACAGCTTTATTTTTTTGTTGTTGTATGCTTATTGTTCGATACATGTATACGAGGGAAATGTTAGATTATCTTTATTTATACATTAAATACCCAGACATTATTTACTTAAACAAACTGATTTTATCATCACCCAGTTTGGAAACAGATGCAAAATAGTTTCAATTACTGATGTAGTTAATCACATTTGATGTATATTAACATTTCATCTATTTGTTTCACGAAGTATTGGAGCACATTATCTGCATTGATTACTTTAGGTTTTAATTCGATGCTTCTGAGGGGAACAAATAGTAATTGAAATAAGTGCTTACTTCCGGTGGAGTTAAATGAGTTACTTACCAAAACATGTACAAATAGATGACGACAAAAATAGAGCAGAATAACTGCTCGTGATGGTTTCTGTGATATGCGCATATAATTAGTGCCTGTGGGCTCTGATAACGATGGCCAGGTAATTAAATGGGTCTAGAAAATATGTCGTCTCTACTCATAACAAATACGGGGGTAGGAGGATTTTATTTCGACACGTGCAGAATTCATTTGGACATTACAGAGCGCGACATTAAGCCCGGATTGTGCTGGATTACATCTAATTCTTTGTATCTTGTCAAAAATGTGACCGTACTTTAATATTGATGTTCCCTTGTGAATGTCTCGGGCGTGTACATAATTACATTTCAAGGAATATGGATGTTTGAATATTGAAATAATGTGAATAATTGCCATTTAAATTAAGGTGTAATCAAAACGCCTACATAACTTGCATCTTGCAAATGACCCTGCAGTCATTCTCAAAGAAAACTACTTGCACCTCAATCAGTTAACATACAATTCAGAGAGAGAGAGAGAGAGAGAGAGAGAGAGAGAGAGAGAGAGAGAGAGAGAGAGAGAGATACATACTTCCAAAGACTATTATAAATATTCATGTTTTGCACTTCTAAGCAGTATACTATTATTCGCAAGGAACATATTGCCATCGGCGATTGATGAAAGCCATAGTGATAAATTTAGTCTACGTTACACAGATATACAATAACTCATACGTTCCTTTATTTATTTACTCACTATACTTACATTCATTTTATTACTACCATTATTTCAACCAACCCTGTTCTCATTCAACACTATTTTGAATGAAACCCACAATTGGCGAGTGGAATTCCTTATATAGAACAAATAGCAGAGATGAGGTGCTTATCAGCAGTAGTGTGAGGATGTGTATTTTATATTTCTGGTACTAGTCAGAGTAGATTCCTTTAATAAAAACTGAATTTCCCCCTACTAATGTGTCCAAGACAAATCCTAGTTGGTGACAAACACGAGTCCGGAGCGATGTCGCAACATTTTTTTGTTTTATCAAGGTTATCAACTAGCATCCCCATTTACACATCCTGCAGGATGCTACGCTTCCCCCAACTGAATGTCACATGGGGCATGCTCAACGGTTTGATTACTCATGTTCATGCATACAATTCAGTTGCCTGATATGGTTATGTTTCGAACACGCTATCTCTGTGCGTGCTGACTCATCGATAATTTTCCATATTAGCCAACACTATCAATCTCCACCGAGGTAATTGTTTTAAATTTTGTATAGACCTAGTAGAGTTTACTAAAAGTGCTGCGACTGCTTTTGGCGGCCGTGCGAATTTCCTGATAGACAAGTACTCATTTTGGTGTCCAGGCCAACAGTGGTGACGGCGGCGATTCAGCAAATAATATATATGAAGATAACAAGCATTTATATTTCGCCAGTAAAACGGATTTCTTGAGTGATTTTACCTATGTCTGGATGATATTTCGTCCGACCTGGCGTTTTCACCCACTAATGCAGTGATTTCAAGCTGGAGTCCAATTGGAAACGATCAAATCCATTTGACTCTTTCGTGAATTATATCTCTGAGTGCATATGAGGTTCTGTTGACGCCGATATTTGTCATTAAGAAACTGACTATCGATGTTCACATCTTCTATTTGCTGACCGAGCACGTCATCTATAAATTTCTTGAAATTGTCACCGAGTAACAGTTCAAAATTCAATATTTATGTGCACTGATATGTCTTACTCACAAACACAACGACGGTTAGGTAACCGACTGGAAAGACAACGAGTATTTCAAACTGAATTTCATATCCGGTGCCCAACCAACGACTCCGTTATTATTTATGTGAATATTTTTTGAAGGTCACCGTCAGTCCAGGTTGAATATAGTATTATTAGACTACAAGGCTGTTTGTTTCTTAATGTTGTTAATTGACTAGACATACCATAATAACCAGATATGATGAACAAATACGATCCGAGCTCGCACACTTTTAGGCTGTGAGATTTAGGTATGTCAAGGCCAAACACGTCAGGGAAAACAGGTCGATGGTCAGTATTTCTATGTATAAATAAAGGTATTACAAGTATTGGTAATGGTAGAGCTGATGGCATCTGGGCAGCATTTTCATTCACCTATTCCATCGTCTCAACATCGTTATTGATTTTGATGATTGGCAATCACCTCGTCTTGAACTCTTGTTCTTAGTGATTTTAATTAGGTTGCTCGCTTTAAAGAAACGACGTTGAAGTCCACACTGGATGCTTGCTGTATTACAATACAATCTTGACACATCATAAGCTCGTTTGGGTTGACACCGACAACAACCTGGTTGGTCACGTTGGTCAAAACTGGCTTTTGTGGCAAATCTGGTCAGATCCACAGCAGAGCACAGTTCAGTTACTGCGCACTCTCTTCCGTAAATATTAAGATGCATTTAGTATATATTTCAAGTATACCTTTTAAACAGTAAACTCGGTAAGTGTTCCAATAACAATTAATAAATCGGATACAACCCAGTAAAGTCTTTGGGGGTAACCTTCAGCGTTTTTCAGCCAATCCATCTATGACCACAGTTTATAATATACAAGTGGAACTTGTTTGCCTTCCAAATTCAGCAAACTTTCAGACACTCCTAAATGTCCAAATATCATAGTAGTCCAGGCATGTCCGCCAACCACATGCACCATAGGATAAAATGATAGGAAGACACGCGTTTGTGTGCCATAATTCACAAACGACACAAACGTGGATCTGTGGTCAGCGAAGGGATTATCACAGACGCCCACAATATATTGTTCAAAAACTTAACGTCGTTAGCAGTATCACCATCACGCCAAATTGATAATTTGTCGTTTTGGGTTAACACGATGATGTGTTTGGCTTCCAAGAAAAACATTGAGGACACCTCTGAAAAATACAAAGCCAACCACGTCAAATATGTGACTGAGAGGAATCGGACATAATAAACGTCAATGTGTCTCCTTGAAGTTGTCGTTGACGCGGCGAGGAACCAAAGTTGAAATTAGTACTTTGGATTTTGAATAGCAGTATAGTCATTTTGAATACTGCTGTGGAGATTCAGTCGAGATTGTATAGCTGAGTGTAGGGTCTCGCACGTGTGTAAAGACTGGATAATACATGTGTTCATGTGTCATCAGTGTTCATCAATGCACTCACTAAAGACTGGATAATACATGTGTTAATGTGTCATCAGTGTTCATCAATGCACTCACTAAAGACTGGATAATACATGTGTTCATGTGTCATTAGTGTTCATCAATGCACTCACTAAAGACTGGATAATACATGTGTTCATGTGTCATTAGTGTTCATCAATGCACTCACTAAAGACTGGATAATACATGTGTTAATGTGTCATCAGTGTTCATCAATGCACTCACTAAAGACTGGATAATACATGTGTTCATGTGTCATCAGTGTTCATCAATGCACTCACTAAAGACTGGATAATACATGTGTTCATGTGTCATCAGTGTTCATCAATGCACTCACTAAAGACTGGATGATACATGTGTTCATGTGTCATTAGTGTTCATCAATGCACTCTCTAAAGACTGGATGATACATGTGTTCATGTGTCATTAGTATTCATTAATATACACTCACTAAAGACTGGATGATACATGTGTTCATGTGTCATTAGCGTTCATCAATACACTCACTGAAGACTGGATGATACATGTGTTCATGTGTCATTAGTGTTCATCAATTCACACTCACTAAAGATTGGATGATACATGTGTTCATGTGTCATTATTGTTCATCAATACACTCACTAAAGACTGGATGATACATGTGTTTATGTGTCATTAGTGTTCATCAATTCACACTCACTAAAGACTGGATGATACATGTGTTCAAACTTCGCAACTAGATTTCCAAAGGGAATCCTTATCAGAGCCAAGTTGTTCTTGATGGCCATGACGTTAGTATTATGAAAACGTTATCTGATGCAGTCAGATCACTAGATATGCTAGGCTTTTTAGAAAAAGAATATACATCGCATGTGGTACTGATCATTTCATTGGGGAAAGGGAGGTGGACATAATATATTCAAGTTTAATGGGTGACATAATATGTTCAAGTTTTATGAGGGGTGGGGGTTGATTTACATGCAATACGGAAGTAATAAACGCATGTGTAAACTTGAACGTGCTTATTATTGTCTTTCCCGAAAAGCGTAGGCCAGTAAATAGTTAATAATTTAACAAGTTTAAGACAGCAAATGATATTAAAGAGAGCTAATCCAAATGTTCATTAAGCGTGTCGAATATGCTACATAAAATTGGTGCTCCTATTTCGACAAATATCGTTCTCAAAGGAATGACGTATGGCGATATGTTATTGGCAGTATGTGGAAAGGATTAAATGCCCCCACCCACTTCGCTTGTTTTGCTGGCGTGCTCCACAAAGTAAAATTCCGTAAACCAGACGTTTCGAAGTGTATTATTGCTGTGCTTTACCTACTTTGCTGATAGTTTTTTGCTTTTTAAATCCCCTTTATAAATGAATGACGCTTGAACAATATCCGAACAGCTTATATAATGATATTTTACGTTTCGTATGTCGAGTACGATCCTAAATCAAAGAAATGTCGCAAACTTGCCAATAATCTTTAATGTAATGAATGTAAGAACTGTTGTTCCCCTACACGTATATACCATCTCTTTGATTTACATACATTGTGTTGTTTCACTTCGTGAACTTTATCAATGCAAATTAGTAGTATGGGCTTAACAATTGCAGTCTTCAATCATATCACACTAGCTATTGTCAACCAATTTAAGTAATGCTTGGAACGGTGATTAATACCTGACCTATTAAGGTTTAAGTGCCGCTTATTAATTTGCATAAAGGACTGTTTTAAATCAGCCATTAGCTCTAAGCATAGCTATTTACTGTTCACGCATGCTACATGTATTGATAATATACTGAAGTGGTTTTGTTGTTGGTGTCTGTGTTCCTCGATTTTCAGGTGTTTTAGGGGTAACATAAATATTGATGTAGCATCGCACGCCGTGTTATGGTAAGTATGTCTATATCTTGATAATAAGTGTCTACACTTTAATAGGGCATCAAATGTTTCACAGGCAAATAAGATTTGTTTGTTTTCGACAAACCCGACGGGCACCTCATTTAGAATACAGGAAGGGCCCGACCTGAAATTAGAGGTGCCTCGGTCATCGAGCTATCGGATTTTTTTTTAGCACTGTTAATGTCCCATACAAAAGGAACTGTCCCGCCGAAGGGTTGCATATAGATAGTATTTCTTTAATGTTGCACACTGTATCGTACTCTCAACATAAAAGTTTTGATTTGGTACTTTGGATACAACGATCAGTCGCCTAAAGTGTCGAATGACATCTTTGGAAACTCAGAAGTTGGCTTGAATTAGATACTTCTCCAAGAAGTATTCGCTTTAGGTAGTTTTAATCAAAACTTAATTTCATTGTCATATTTGACGTTCACATCATCTGCTCCTCAACCTGTGCCCGACGTTTCCTCAGTGAATAAAAAACTGGGGCACAATTTTCTGCGATGGTGATTTGTCGCAAATGTCTCGATGAAAAGTGTGAGGATGACTCTCGACCACAATGCTTACCATATCAGTATCCCGTTACATCTTCTATAGCCAAATTTCCGTTATGTTATCCCTATCTACCCGTTAACGGATCGATCAGATATTTTAGTGTTTTGGCATAGCGACATCTATTAGATTTCATGAGTTGTCTCCCGTAGTATGAAATGCTAAATAATAGCGTGTAACAGCGGTGCATTGTTTCTTTGTACATCGGTCGAAAATGGTGGAGCAAACTGACTGCAAAAAAATACTTTGTAAGTATGACTATGAAGCGGAGAGAAGCCATTATAATATATTTGAAGGAAAGGATGTATTTGTACAGCCTCAGAGCGGCAGCGGAAAATTGCTCATTTATCAGTCCATTCTATCATTAGGGAACAATATTCAAATGTGAAGAACTTGATTTTGATTGGATACGGCGGCCGCCTCATGAAATGAAATTTAGAGACCCGAAGCATCGAAAATTGTCTGATTTATCCGCCTAGGTGTAGAGATGGTGAACACATCGAAACTGTAGCTTGCAAAAATGCACTGACAATGGAAAACATTTTTTTCGAGTGTGTCGACTCTCATCCTGTAAGACAATAGCATTTTGATGTAAACTCTACGAAACAAATATAGGATTATATAGTAACAAAACAAGTTTTACATATTTTGAGTGCATGTATTTGCATCAAGAAATTGACCTAGTTTTCGTAAAGGAATTTACATATGTTATCTTAGCTTTTATCCATATACATTTTACCGAATTGTGAAATGTTTAGCATTATATTTTATATTTTTGTACTACATGTTTATATTTATTTTGAAATGATTATGTTCCTAAAGATTTTGTGCAATTTTCTTTTATTTTCAAACATCTTAGTTAGTACCATACAATCACTGTTGTGTTGATATGCTGTATAAACGCAACCGTGTACATACATACATACATACATACATACATACATACATACATACATACATACATACATACATACATACATACATACATACATACATACAACATACATACAACATACATACATACATACATACATACATACATACATACATACATACATACATACATACATACATACATACATACATACATGCATGCACGCATGCATACATTTTTCATTAACTTTTAAAGTATTTAAAAATCTTCATAGAATTTCAGCTTAGATTTTGCTGGCACACATATATTCATATGTCTTATATCATTTTATCATATGTCTTATATCATTTTATAAACGTATTTAAATACAATTAATTGTTGTATTATTCAGATGCTTTTGACATAACCACATACCATACTTACTTATACATTAATGACTATTAATATATGATTCTTTCTTTTAGATATAAATTGAATATCATATGCTGGCTATATTGTTTTTTCAGTCAGATGAACATGTATTATGGGTAATATTTTACTCCGTGTGACCTAGAGAACTGCCTAAGAGGATTTTCATTAAATTCATTTTTCGTATGCTTGGGCATTGACATTCGAATAAATATATTTATAACAATAGTCTGTTATTGGGTATTTCAGGTATTTGAATCAACAAGACGTGATTAATTCTGATTCTAGAGAGATTCCAAAATGAAGAAAAGAATATTAGTCTGTTTATTGGCTGTTACCTTGCTCCACGAAGGTAAATTTTACATCCAGGTTCAACTTTGCCAATATCAGTATATGTTGTAATTTTGTTATTTTTTTACTCTTCATTAAAGATACAGTTCGGTTGTTTGATTATAAATTGATTATGGGCACTGTGTTGAGAAGGTATTTCTCAATGCGAGTAAATGGACAATTTTTGGCAGATTTCATAATGTACAATATACTGTTGTACCATACTCCACACACACAACACGCACACACAAATCAAGAATAAACAGGTAACTAGCAAACAAGACACAAGACACAAGACAAAATAAACCAAGCAAAATAAAACCACACCAAAACAAAGCACCTACTGTTATTTTATTCTCATAACCTAGGGTTTGTGTTATTTGTACTAATTTCTCCCTTTATAGGTTCATGAGATTTATTGATTATAAATCGATTATGGGGCCTCTAAGCTGGGAAGGTATTTCTCAATTTGAGTAAATGGATACATTTTTGGAGTAATCATTCTCAACTTATTTGTATATTTTTTTAAATGCCACTTTCCCATCTTTAAAACTTTTTGCAACGGGCATGACATTACAATATGTTATTTTAATTCACGAATGAGATAAACTAAACTAAAATAAGCTACCTAGATCCCTTTCAACATAATATAAATGGTTTAAAGATTTTATTTTATCTTTCTAAGAGCGGGATATTATTTTTTACCTTCATACGACGGGGATTTTATAATTACCTTAAAAAAGCGGGGATGTTTTATTTATCTTTATAGGACGGGAATATTATATTGTACTAATATAAGATGGGTATATCATAATTGAATATATATGCATACATATGTACATGCATATCTATCTATCTATCTATCTATCTATCTATCTATCTATCTATCTATATATATATATATGCATGTATATGAATATACATATGTATCAACTGTGACAACACATATGTATATGACATAATGATGAACTTTTTGTGGAATTCAATAGTGTACTGAAATTTAAATTCTTTTCCTTCAGATAAAACTTATTTTTATTAAGGGTCAGAATAGAAGCTCAGTATCAATAGGGCCGGATATGGTCATGTATTGGGGGTGGGGGGGGGGGGGGGGTTGTGGTTGATTTTTTGCTCAACGGAAATAGATATAACAAGGAACGATAACTCGCACATGGGAGATAACAACCCTTATTGAACAGGCCTATAAGGCGGAGATGTTATATTTTACCTTTATAAGGTGGGAATGTTATATTTTACCTTTATAAGGTGAGAATATTATATTTTACCTTTTATAATGGGGAACTTTTATTTGACCTTTATAAAGCGTGGATATGACTTGAGATAACCGCACTCATTATGAAAAAAAAAAATTGAAAATTAAAAGGTCAAAGCTGCAGCAGGAAAATTGTTTGTGGGGCGAAACAGTCGATACCAGATGCTACAAGTTTGCAGGAGACGAAATGGTAAAAGCTTTTAACGAGGCATGACAAAGAGAACGTCTTTTAAATATCATCGCTTGTTCCAGAATGCATGGAGGTTTTGGTTCTATCTAGTGTTAAGCCGGTACACATTACACAGGTTCGTATCGTAAAAGAACAAAGCACATCATATTCCTCGCTATGACAAATCGATGATATAGACTGTTTTACTTAAGTCAGTTGGGAATTGAATCTTCTATCTTGTCGAAAACTCTTGTAAAAAGCACATTTAAATACAAATCTTAAAACGGTCCCAGTTTGTTTATATGACGGAAATAGATTGGAACCTAAAATCCACACTAAACTTCAACTTGTTTGGAGTTTGTTAAGCGACGATCTTTACTAGAACCAGTTGTCATGTAACAATAGATGTTCATGCCGTGAAGAAGAAACCAAAAAACATTTTCTCTTAAACTATGCAATATATGATAGCCTCAGAAACGGAACAATAGGAGGCTCAGAAGTGCACAATTACAACGAAGATAAACACAATCATCGGAAAAGGAGCTAAACTAATGTAAACTTCAACGTGTTGTGATGCCAATATAAAAGCCAAACATTCCTTCTCGATTGTTGAATAATTTTTCTGGTGCTTGTTTCATTTCTTAGAAAAATAGCACACTGGATGATAAACACCATTTTTATCTTCTTGGATTAATACTGCTCCAACATCAGCATCACTTGCATCAACAGAAAGTTTAAATGATTAGTCACAAGTTGAAGCAGTAAGAACTGTTGTATGAACTTTAACTTATCAAAAGCTTCCTGATATATTTCAGTGCAATGAATTTTTTTTTTGCTCAATACATTTGTCATTGGTTCTGCAATTATAGAAAAATAGGAACGAAAGTTCCGATAATATCCAGCCATACCTAAAAATGACATCAGTTGCTTTGTACTGATATGCACAGGGAATAAAGAGATAGACCTGACCTTCGCATCTATAAATTTAACTTGTTTATGTCCCGCACTATGTCCTATAAATGTTTTACAAGCACGGCAAAACACTTTTGGATACATTAATTCTCAAACTTGCATCAGTGAGTCTGTCAAAGAATTTCCGAATTGTCGCTAAATGTTCTTTGCAAGGGTCATTGTGCATGATGACATCATTAGTATTAGCATCAGAATTATCTAGACCAGACTTAATCATGCTTATTATACGTTGCAAAGTACTTAGTGATACTTTATTTTGATAAAGTCTATCTGGAATCACTAATGCTGAAATTTATTTTGCCCTTTATGTCAGTGGAGTTTGCCAAATTCTGAAAGAGGTCAAATTTGGGGACATACTTTGCACTATTAATTTTATCAATACAGTCATCGATTATTGGTAATCAAAATGAATCTGTTATAGTCACACTATTGACTATCCTAAAAAAACAATATTCCCGGAGGGGGGTCTGGGGTCATAAGTCAATCCTTCTGGGGGAAAAAAAAGAAGTTTTTTTTTTTATCAATTGACACATGCTTAATGTCACATAGTCCAGCTGTGACCTTGACTGTGATTTTTACTCTGAAAAGAATAGTATAAACAAAGGTTGTGTACTAAAACTGTCACGAACTCTGAAACAGAGTCAGCAACTAGATGCAATGTTTCTTTCATACGCTCTTTACATCGAAAATAACAATAAAAAAAATAAAATCAGTCAGATCAAACGGAACGAAACTCCTTTATGAACAATATTTAATCCAGTTGACAATATTCAATTACAGTAGCATGTAATGTAATATTTTAAAAACAATTGTCTAACTATCAGATAAACAGTTAAATTACATATACATAAGAATCTGACAACCGAAACCTACATGCCTGGTAAAATATTGTCTGTGAAATTGAAGAGAAGCATCTTGATGATAGTAGTGTTGCAGGTAATACTAAAACTAGGCGTTCTCAGATCGGAGTATGACAGGTGTTAAAATGCTGCTGCTGCTGCTGCTGCTACTACTACTACTACTACTACTACTACTACTACTACTACTACTACTAAATTAAGCAAAGGTCTTTATGTAAATATTCTAAGGGGAGACTAAATATCTAATTGTTACAGATTGTGATATTGTTTCGTTTTGAGAGACTGGAGGTACAGCAGCGGGCATGCAAGATTTTGTCGTCACGTCAAAATCCCCATGTGTTTTAACTACAGAACCCAGTATTTGTTTTCCGTTTGTGTGCCCTCTTAGACCATTCAGCTCGGGTTGGATTCAGTTGGCACCACCTCGAGGGACAAGACCTCTGAAATGTAATTGTAGACTTGATATTTGCTAAGTTTGGTCCGTATTGCGGTTGTTTTGGTTAATCGTTCACATTCACAATTGAGTCTCGTCTGCTTAGGATAAATATTATTCGATTATGTCATTGGTAATATTTAAGATTTTAGCTCAGGCACACACACACACACACACACACACACACACACACACACACACACACGTGAGAGAGAGAGAGAGAGAGAGAGAGAGAGAGAGAGAGAGAGAGAGAGAGAGAGAGCATACCATTACTGTCTTCGCTGTATGTCCCTGTGCTAACGGAAAAACATGTATCTTTTTCAGTTCAACATTGTAATGCCTGTTTTGTGGACAATGCTACGAAAGGTAATTCCTACTCTATTATTTATTACAGAAAGTCTTTTGACGGGTGGGCTAATTGTAATTGTAAATAGTGACCATCTTTGTACTAACTTGAATCCTACGCGAACTATATACATTATTATGTGTTGCTCAAAAAATCGGATAAATCAGAAAATATATTAGGACCTTTGTCACGCTTTTTCTCGAGTACTCCATCTGTCATAAAGTGTCTAATATAACGTGTAATTTCTCTCCGAAAACGTCTCCATGGAGATTGAATTTACAAATTCATGGCAACGCTTTGAATGCTATCTGATATAACAAAAGTAAGATTTAAAATACCGTTACAAGTGAAAGAAAAATCATGGTATATAGTAATCATTAGAAACCTTTGTCCGACTTACGTTTCAGGACTGCATACTCTCGAAGTAGGTTGATTATATTGTAGAAATATCGCGAAACGCTGGAGATGAGTTTCTATACATCTAAGATTACTTATATATGTTATCTGAATGTGAAAATGCTTTGAAGTCCAATGTTTAGATGTATTTGTTTTTGAGACCATCAGATAAACCATTTGTATGAAGGAAAATATTTTAAAAGAATACCTCTGCCGAGCACTCAAAATAGCTTGCAGAAAGACGCACGCACACACACAGTATATATATATATATATATATATATATATATATATATATATATATATATATATATATATATATATAAATATATATATATATGGGAAGTAGTTAGAAGACACCTTCACTTTTGTTTAGAAATTGTTATTTGAAAATGGTCGATCGTCATCTGAGAACAGCGGTAATTTGAAGGCAAGACGTGCTGTGCCACTTTTAAAAAAGAGATTATCATTGTTTAGCTCTACCTGTAAATTTCAGGAGAAAAAAATACCTGACGGATAGTAGCCTTACTGGTCAGGAGACAGCTTTTATTAAATCTGCTAACCTGTATAATATTGAATGAGCATAAAACCTGATTTTCAATACAGCATTGCGTGATTGTTAAAGGGCCATCTCCATCAATACATGTTAATCGGATTAATCAGCTAAATATAAGATTAGTTTTGGGGTACTCATCATTCGGTCCTAATTCTCCTAGTTCTTACAAGGAATCACCCATGGCAGCACCTTTCTGAGTGTTGCCATGGTGATTAGAATTGATTGTAATTGGACCCAAAAATCTAATTTGAAATAGTAGTGTTATGTTCGGGACCGACGCATGGTACTCTAGTGATATAGTTTCATTGTTGGAGGCAATACGTATGCAAAAGGATGATTTTTAAATGAGACGAAGTTTGCAGTTTGACTGAAAAGAGGTATTCGAATTTTTGAAGACTGTGTTATTAAAGTTTTACTATAATTTCCAGTACGTGTGGGGTCTTTATATCATTGAAAACAGAAGTTTTCTCAACACATTGACTGATATATATAAATTACGTATTGAAAGATTGCCATTATCTTGCAGCAAATATGTTTTTTTTGCATGAATAACATTTAAAAATTGTGTGATATATTCAGTCCGTCCGTCTGTCTGGCCTTCAAAACTTCCGTCCTGCACACCATTGAACAGTAATATTCTTTATCCAGATGTGATGTGTTCTAGAGGACTTTTTTCAGATCCATAAACTGTGACCCAAAACCGGATCGAGGTCAACGATCTCACTTACATGGTAAACGTGTGTTTTAAAATAGAAATCGTTCATTATTAATTGAAAAAAGTACACCCAAGAATGAAGGAAAGCAACACAGTTGCGTGACAGATTTAATACCATCCTCTTCATCGTTTATTTTTTCGGAATCCCAAGTTGATCTGAGAAACGTTATGGCTAATGTCGTTGTCAACGTATGGGAACTGGCACCATGAAAAAGTTTTCTTAGAGTGAAGAGGTAGCACACATGATCTTGCTGGAAACCTTTAACGAACCTTCAAGGAAACCTTTACATATTTAAACAGTCATTTGATAATTTCGACCTATCACATGTACCATACAATTCTAGCTCATACAGTTTGTATTATTCTTTATTTCAGCTATTACAATGTGTACAGTGGGCAGTGCTATAGGATCTGCGATATTACTGACCACATCCAATGCATCTGTCAATACGTGTGTATGTACCATTGAGGCCAGTTTCGGATTTTTCTTGACCATTACATCTCAGCCAAATTCACCTGATTGTGGTACGAGAATAGACATTACAAATAATAGTGGAATTATCTCTAAGACTTTCCAATGTCAACAATTTCAGTTATATCAACCTATTGCAGTTCCCATCGTATCAGGAGAAGTCACCTTTCACAAGCAAAGCAACAGTACAGAGGACGACATGCGTTATTGCCTATGGTTTACAGGTATATCTAATGCGTCATTTATATTTATTATCACATTCTGCCCTCGCCCCACCCAACCCCATCCATATCCCGATTAGTATAAATAGAACTCGTCATAGCGGATATTTCATCTAGCTGAACATCATTGTCAACAGGCATAGCGATATTCCTGGCATAGTACTGTACCGATAATTAATGCCAGCGTGAGAAAATTCTTTCAGGACTCTGGGGCCGTAGAGCAAATTTCGGGTCACATCGAGCAGCAGAGAGGGTGAATCAGACAACTTTTACAGGCGTCGATTCGGTAATCTAAGGCTTCTTCGTAAATCGTAAAAAAAAAAGGCGTCGATTCGATAAATTGAGGCCTCCTCGATGAATTCGTCAATGACGCCATTGTCGTTGTCACTCACCCTCTCTGCTGCTATGGGTTAACCAAATATTTGATCGAGTCCGATACGATATCGTGTCCGAGGATCATGTAAATTTATTGTTATAAATCCATGCGGGGTTGACTGAGCGTTACTAAAGAAATTTTTAAATTGATTGAAGTCCATATCAGAGCACCATGTCTGCCAAATATTTCGTAGCGTATGTGTATCAACGCCGTTAAACACAGCAAGAATATTACAGTTATCTCTGATCACTTTTGGAATCTGAGTGTAGCGTTGAGTGACATATATCACGTCGGTGTTTTTGTGCCTGCCTCGGGAAAATATTCTAGCTGGGTTTTTTTGTTTATCTAACATGACATCATCGTATACAACTAAATTTTTGATACTTCCATCGAGGTCTTCTACTGATGGTGCCTCGTCAATATCGGTTATAAATTCAATAATACACTCGCCAGCAATCTCTGAAGCGTTTTCATTAAAATCTTTTAGCACTTCATAGCATCGTTGATCATCTACGCTAGGAGCAACTAAATACAACTTATCCCATTTCATCCATCTCATTATTAAATTGAGCAACAATTGCGTCTTGCCGGATCCAGATGGCCCGATTATAATTGCGCGGATAGAGTTTGGTAGCGCTGCATGATGCTTAACTGGTTCTTTTGTTTTAGTCGCTGAAAAATCAATTATATCCATATCTCTATACATAAATTATGGATCTATATTGTGTGAAGTGTAAAACGCGTACTAGCACAAATGATGTGACGACGGTTACATCTAAAAATAACAGATCTGCACTTACTGGTAGATGTGCAACATGTGGTACAAAAAAATTTAGATTTATTTCTATGAAATCCGGAAATGTTTTTAAAAAAAACGAGGAGGTGATATCGCAGCCAAATTGGCAAAGCTCCCTGGAACCCCATGGGCAAAGTACCCCGGAGAAAAGCACCTTCCAGGATATAGCTACTGTGGCCCCGGAACACGATTAGATATCAGACTTGATGATCAAAATCAACCCCGACCCGGCGAGTATCCGATAAACGCTATTGATAAGGCGTGTCATGCTCATGATGTTGCATATAAAAGCAGCAATCTGCAACACAGGCATCTCGCGGATGTGAAATTAATTCATGCGTTAAATGCTGTTCCTGATAAATCTTTGAAAGAAAAATTGGCTTCGTGGTTGGTAAAATCGGCTATGAAAGGCAAATTGATGATGGGCACTGGTAATTAATAATATGGAATCTATTTATTATTCTCCGAGGGGATACTGGAAGGGTAACGCTGCAATCAATAGACTCGCTAGCGCTGCAAAAGTGAAAAAGGCTACTGCGGCTAATTGGTTATCCAAACAGGCTATATGGCAAATTTATCTACCGCGTCCTAAACAAATTAATTTCTCGCATTTTGATGTTACCGGACCTAATGAAGTTCATCAAGCTGATTTATTGTTTTTACCACATGACAACGGTTACAAATACGCGCTAACCGTAGTTGACGTTGCGAGTCGATACAAACAAGCAGAACCGCTGAAAACAAAATCATCACCTGAAGTTGCTTCTGCATTTGAAAAGATTTATCGACGAGGCCCACTACGCTGGCCAAATCTGTTACAAGTTGATCCTGGCAAGGAATTTCAAGGCGCTGTTTTATCAGCGATGAAACATCACAATGTCACCATCAGACGAGGGCATACTGCGCTACATCGCGATCAGGCAATTGTTAAACGATTTAATCTGACTCTTGTGGAACGGTTATTTGGATATCAATACGCGAAGGAGTTTATTCAGGATAAAAGATCCCGTGAATGGGTTAAGAGATTACCAGCTGTGATTACCGCGCTCAATAACGAGATTACTCGAACAATTAACATGAAACCTGTCAACGCGATTAAGAAAGCGTCTATACCAAAAATGGAAATCCAAGGAATTTCACAAAAAGATTTCAAAGAACCAATTCTTGGTAGTAATGTCACTGTTAGGTATTTATATGAACCAGGAGAGCTTGAAGGGTGGTAAAAAAAGAGCTACTGATCCTATTTGGAGCGTCACTACGCATAAGATATCCGGTATAACACGATCTACGGGTGGAAACGCTAGCTTTTCTAGACCAGCAATATATAAACTAGATTCAACTGCTCCTCAGCGAGGATTTACTCGACAACAACTACAGGTAATTCCCGAGGATACTCAATTACCACCGCGTGGTCTTAACTAGCACCCCCCAGAGGCATTGTGCTGGCACCTCTTCGTCTGTTGCACTCAAGACAAGTCAGCATAACGTTATCGTTGGTATGACCAATGCTGCTATTCTTTCTGTCTACGGTAAATTGGCGAGGATCTTTATTCGACCAATTCCAACGCATTATGCAATTGCAACTCGCGCAGTGATTATTCTGTTGTTGCTTCAGCGTAATTATTAATTCAGCATCAATATCAAATTCTCTTTTATTTTTTTTATCCTGTTGTTTATAACCAGAGAGTTTTTTTCTGATTATATCCTTGATGTTGTCGGCGCTGATAATATCACTCATTGAAGTGTCATTATCGTCACTGACTTCGTCAAAAACAATTCTTCGGAGTTGATTTATTCTCCGTACTCGAGACACTGCAAGATAAACTAAATTTGACCACTCAATGCGATTATCTACTATCCAAACAATTGTGTCTGTGACAGTTAATCCTTGTGAAGAGTGTATTGTCGCTGCGTAACCTAACGTCCACGGGGATTTATCAGCACGCAATGCATCTTCGACGACGCTGATATCAACCAGCACAATATCATTTAATACTAAATTCTGCTTTTCACGTTGTCCAGGAATGTCAACGAAAATATTCTGCTTTCGTGTATCCGAAGGTCTATAACAGAGCGGTACTGGAAGTGTTGTAAATTTACGTTTATGTAATTCAAATAATTTCATCTGAAGTTTATCTCTGACTATTTTTCTACTTGCGATTATCAAATCATTTGGTCTCCACAACTCCCAAAAATCATTCATGGGAGTTTCTGAAATTATTTCACGTGCTATTTCACATTGGATTCTATCCGGTTGTAATCTGATTAGTTGTTTAAACTCACGTAATACTTCATCTAACGATCTAATGTCATCGTTCATCTCTTCGTAATGATCAACGTATGATTTTAGCCAGTCATGAGGAGGTTCGCCGACAAATGGTGGTGGTTGACCTTGATCGCCGCACATAATAATTTTTGTATTTTTCGTTGACAACCATTCAAGAAATGTTTTTATTACTTGTAACGGTACTGTACAAATTTCATCCCATAATATCACCGGTGGAATAAATTTCTGTCCCATTCTTTCAGGGGTCCATTTATCACCGCTCCATCGAAAGAAGCTGTGATAAGTACCAGAATTTTTTACATCTCGTTGTTTTATGTCTCTGGCAAGTTTATGAGTTGGTGTTAACGCATTCTTGTTGATTTTATCTTTGAATAAATTAATTACTCGTGTTGTCTTTCCTGATCCTCCACAACCATTCAAATAAACGGTTTTATATCGCGTAATCGGATCAGATATCGGTGGTGCATTAGAAAATTCTGATAATTGGTTGCTTTTCAAGTACTTTTCATCCATGGTAACATCTGCCGATTCACAATACTCATGTAGCGTCTCTTTTTTAAATCTCCAACATCCCCAATTTGCTTCCGGATCTGTGAATTTAGCTACATCTGATTTGTATTTCTCGTGGATATACATAGAATCAGTGGCTACTCTAACTGCGGTATTAGGAAATCTATTTATCATCGAAAATAAATTGATAGAAGCATAAGCTAGCATAGAACTTCTCAAATGCGTATATTGTTTAATATATCCATCACAATAGGTAACAATTGTACCTAATCGTCTTCCATCGGATAGGAAAGCGTCTTTACGATTTACAAGTTTTCCCTGTTTCGTTAAATCCGTTACAATAAAATCGTATTCAGCGATGTCTATGATCAACCGCGAAGAATATTTTGCATTGTCGTATCTTCCACCCTGGGTAAATTTACCGATTATTCTTCGTCCAAAATCTTTTGCTTGTTCTTTTTTAATTTCAAATAACTTCTTAGACCAATTCATGATTTGTTCTTCATTGAAATCTGGAAACTGTTTTCGCTGTTCGCTAATTATACGATCTAGATCGGGTTGTGGTAGCCAAACTTCTTTCTGAGCTCGATAGCATATAATAGCTTCGGAAACATTCAACGATATTAGCATATCACAATCAATCATATATCGTAGTAACACTATTGGCATCCAGGCCTTTTCAGATATATGTCTACCAAGCCAAACATAACTACACGGATGTAACCCTGTAGCGAATTCAAATGATATCACACGAGCGAATCCGGTTAAATCAAAATCAGGTAATGGCCCATTAATCGCAACACGAGTCATTTCATGTGTGGGGTGTCCAAATCGTTTAAAATAGTTACTACATTCTCCATACCCGAGGAAACTTCCAGGATAACACGCGGATATATCAATTGAAATCATACCGCCACGATGGTATTTTGTATTCCACAGTCCTCCATGACTAAATTCGACGCAACTCAATTTAACGTCCTCGAGAAAATCACTTTGTGTTGGACGCCATGAGTTTTTTTCTCTTGCGAAGCGAGCTACCACTGATAGAATAGTAAAACTATCCGTTAATAGTTTTTCATGTTAACTCTCCGGTGAAAAATCACTAGCGATTTTTCTCATTCTGTTATCTAATTCCTCAACGCGATATAATTCACCATTTGGTCTTACAAATTGATCAAATCCTATTTCGGGATCTTCATCACTTCTAAGTAACCACACTGACACAGGATCATCTTTACACAGCGTGTTAATAGCATCGAATAATTTCTCATTATAAAAAACATTCCCGACGAACTCCTTAGGGATATATCTCACGGTTCTATCTCGTGGAAATATTGTTACTGCAGGTGTCCACGCGTGTTTGTTATGATCAATAATTTGTATTGGCGCTCCTTGTGATTGATATTTCGGTTCGTATAATACTTCTCCGGTTATTGTCGTTACTGATATTGGGAATCTTAATGATGTTTCTAATTTAGCTATATCAGAAATCTTTGCACCGTGCTGTTTCACTGTCAGTTCCCATTCGGTTATTTTCCTACGTCGCAGATCAGTTAGTTTATTTCCTCGGGATGCATTTGTGAAGTGTTCCATTACCCGTGTTGCTACACAATTCAGTGAACTAGAATATTTCATAGGAGCTAGTTTTGCAATATCGGGTTTATCATTTAACGGATATATCCCATAAACAATTGCTGTTACAGGATAAGATCTTTCGTAGTATGGTTTGTCAATTCCAGTTAGAATTCCTGGTTTGGAATCTCTACTCACAATGACAGTTTTTTTATCCTTGAGGATTGGTTCAAATTTATCCCTGATAATCCATTTGCCTTCGACTTCGATAATGAACTTTATTCTGAAAAAATACTTCTGTTGGGAATTGCTTTGCAATGAAAATCCTTTGGATTTTACACCCTTGAATTTCCAGCTCCTTGGCGGGCCAAGGTGTGAAATTATCTCAGCTGCTCTTTTATCGTTCATAGTAGCATCGATGTTGGGTACATTCACATCTTTATAAATAATTCGAAATGTCGACCAACAGTATGCTGCACCGTCTCGGTAGAATTCATTAAAACACTCCCTGATTTTACCTAGTATAGTTCTATCACCGATTAGACGTTTTGGTGTATCAGAGACTCTATCGAGATTGAATTTATTATTTTTCCAAGGCTTAATTTTCAATAATCTTTGGAACTCCTTATTAAGATTGAATTTAGTATTTTTCCAGGGTTTTATTTTCGATAATCTCTTGAACTCCTTATCGAAATTGAATTTAGCATTTTTCCAGGGCTTAATTTTCGATAATCTTTGGAATTCTTTCATGGTATAATCAATGAATTTAGTATTTTTCCAAGGCTTAATTTTCGATAATCTCTTGAACTCCTTCATATTATAATTCAAACAAGTATTTAAATAGAAAAATATAGTATAATGAATCACTGCAAGTGGCTAATGATTGGATCAACAACCCCGTGTAACAAATCATGCAGAAGCGAATTCTGTGGGTATCATTTACAAAGCGTTCGCAACGGTTCTTTCGGTCCTCTCCCATGCCTCCAATGTGGGGCTGGGGTAAGGGGAAAATCGCAGTTGTGTCTTGCTTGTGGGGGTAAACGATACAGGGAACTAAAACGCTATTATGACAAACGAATAAAAAATGCAGTCATTGACCCTAACGATGACAAAATCATCAAAACCCCTCAATATTATATCCAGAGGTTTATAATTAAAGCAGATAATAAATGAGATAAGTAGTATTATTATACAAATGAGCCAAGATTTCAGACCACATCCAGTGCTTGTTAATTACGAAGCCTCCAGTGATGGTGTTGTTAGAAATTGCAGACTAAAAAGGCCGGTTGGATGGGTAAATAATATGGGATACCTGATGTTTACAGCCAGGGGGAAGAAATATCTCTGTCACAGAGCCATCTATGAAGCATTTTACGGATTAATCGAAGACGGATTTGTGATTGATCACATAAATGGCGTGAAGACTGATAATTGTCTTGAGAATCTTCAATCCATCTCGCAGCGCGATAACCTTTTAAAAAGCAACGCTGGTAGGTACTCAAAACGCCCTAGGGGGGTCAAATCGTTTGATTTAGAAACCAAAGAGGAGAAAATATTTCAATCAATAAATAAAGCTAGTAGATACTTTGACATTTGTAGGTCTTCAATACAATTTGTTGCAGAAAATATTACTGAATTAGCTCTGTCTAAAAAAAATGGTCATAAAATAAAATTCGTATACATCTGAAACGATTCAAGGGAGATAAATCCTTTATGGATAAATCCGCCGCAACTTACACTCTACCTACTAAGTTCCCTTGTATTATGACGTCAAAGGAATGTGTACCGTCTGCTATTACCTGTATACCTTGACTAGGCGCGCCGCACACGTGACTGTAATGAAGTATAACATAGTTTCGGTAGAGTTGTATTTTTATCAATTCTAAAACCTTTTCATTGTCGCTTGGCTAAAACTGCAATTTAAACAGTTGTCTCTTAAAGAAAGAATTAATAAATAAATAAAGAACTATTTCAGTGGCCACATAACCATCCAGGCATCAAAGTTCCTATATATTTATACTGTCACATAAATTAACAGTTCAAGTCGCATTTATTTGTACTTTAACCATAATTCCATGGTTCAAACTTTTCATAAGCATAACGTTCTTTATAATCCAGCGCAATACCTATGCGCTCAGCCGGAACAGTGTTTCCCATTCGTTGAAGTATGTGGACGTGGTTAAAATTCCTCTGTATACAGCTCTTTGTGATTTAATCGATAATGCATTTTGTCTAGAGAATTAGAACAGGGAAATATACGCTGTTATTTAACAACGGTATTATTGTTTTATTTAAAATATTTCTCATTTAAATGTTGCAGCATTAATAAGTAATTCAAGGAAATATACCACCCTTAATTAAGTATATATAAATTGTTTCCCACCCTGTATGATCAGTCACTGACGCAGGCATGCGTGACTGATATTTACATTATATTTTAAACAACAGTTAAATTATTATTCGTTTTGTGTACTTAGTATTTTATTTCCTAAATACGATGAATACAAATTGTCTATTTTAAAAATCTCTTATTGTTAAGTATAATCAGAAGATATATATATATTAAAAAATCTCTATTTTGTATGACGGTTCAGTAGCCTAAACGGTAGCGTGTTTGTCTTGTAAACACAGATCTATCAACTACGTGTTCGGTCCCCATAGCAGATACATTATTTGATGGCGAAACGGAAGATGGTTTTCTATTAATTGGGGAGGAGGGGCGGACCCCCTCAGCCAAACCAACATTGTAACTCATGCTATCGCATTCTCGGTAGCGTGGGTTGGTGTTTTTTCCAACTCATGCAACCATGAATTTAATTTCATGGGTTGCCATGTTGGTTTGGTTTACCACGCCCACGCCACAATAACATCCAATCAAACATATACCTTCTGAGAGATCTAATTCAGTGTTTGCTGAGTTAGACCCCTCGCCGGAGATTATGTGTTTGTGTCAAAGTAAAATTGGGTGTAAAATAAATGGTATAAATTGATGCAAAAAGCTCTACATTCACATGAGGAACCCCACAGGGTAGCACAGAATGGGCTACCGGCTAATAGAAACGGTGTTAGGGTCACAAAAGGGCATCCGAAATGGATAGCCAAAAGAAAAGAGCATCCGAAATGGATAGCCAAAGAAAAGGGCATCTGGAATGGATAGCCAAAAGAAAAGACCCTAACAAAGACACAAAGGCCTGAATAAGTGTCTCATGAATGAATAACCGTTTATTTTGCATTTTTTTCTAATAATTAGAGGTAAATATATTATATTTATATAAAAATATAAATAATGGATATCAAAGATGTAAATTCTATAATTGCTGAAATTTCAATTTTAAAAAAAAGAGGGATATTATTATCTAAAGATCTCGACTGTGACAGGATTGCCTCGGAATATGAAGACATTGAGTATCAGTCTAGTAAGGGTCGTTATGTTTTACCTAAGATGTACAGACTCGTGAAAGGAATTCAAAAGTCCATCTATGCTTGTTTGTACGGTAACGATATTGATGTATTTATAACGCTATTTAGCACCGTTGAAGCAATACGTCAAAAGCACGGCCAAGAGTATCAAAAACGAGCTGAAATTAGTTCTAAAGTTCGTGATCTTAGAAAAATATTAAACGAGGAAAAACCAGTATCTTAACCACGTGAGCGTTACTAAAACAAAAGGCTTTCAGTAAATAATTTAATTTTTTTTTTAGCGTTTTTTGTAACACTCACATGGGATTTTCTCCTGAAAGGATACTCAGCAGTTTGGGCTTGCTCATGCAGTTATGTGCGTACTGTATGATCTGGTTGTGATAGCAAGTAATCACCGCGACGCCTCCATTTTCACGTAGTTATTGTTGTTGCCGCGTCGTTAACAAAAATCGTTCATCTCCGTTCTCAGATATTACAATTCTGAAACCCCCAGCGATGTTATTTCTGAAACACTCGCGGATAGCGTCGTACAGTTTAACCTTGTCGGAGATGGATACGTTAGCTGGATGGTACATTATTTAATAACTCAGCTTTTAATTGTGATAGTTTCACATTTGAAAACTCAGTTCACAAACACTATATGGTAGGTGAATCGCTTACAACTAGATTAGCCCAAGAACGGCTAGCAGCAATTAAAAAGTTTATACCGGTTCGAGACAGACTTCGTGAGAAACTTCAACAACGACAACAAGCGCAGACTGACTTTTCTGTGTCAAGTGAACAACTGTTTACTCCGATAACAAGTGCGACCAAAGATGTGAAAACAGCAACTGAACGAGCAATATTAGGGGATATTCCTGAGGAAGGCAAGCGACGAGAAGTGCCTGTTCTTGGTGTGCTTGAAAAAAATTGCAGCAGAGACCGAACAAACAAAAAAGTCTTTAGAAACACTTCCAGTAGATATAGTAACTACTTCACGGCAACAACAAAAAAAAAAGAGCGAGTACTAGAAGAACTAGGTGCTATTGCAAGAAAACCAGAAAAAGAGGAAGAAAACGTTACTATAGAAAAAATATATTCACCGAAAAATATATTTACACACGATGTATACAAAAAAATTAAAAATTTTAAAGATAACAATGATTTAATTAATCTTACCGCGGGAAATTTTTCACTCGATCAAAGAGAAAGAGTTGTAAACAAAGGGTATAAAGAGTAGATAAAAAACGACGAGAATTGGATAAAAAAAATATACCTGGCAAACCGTGATAGATTTAAAATAATCACAGACAGTAACCGCAATGATTTTGAGAGTTTTAAAGACAAAGTATTGAGTATAATAGAAAAAATGAATCTAGTTGAAGAGGATGAAGAGGAGTCAACTGAAGATGAATATTCAGGTAGCGGCATAGTTGAAAACACTAGCGTTACTTGTCCTGGTAACATTCTTAGTGATATATCACGGCTGGAAGTTCTCATCGTGGGGAAGCGAGCCGGAAACAACTCTCCGGAAATAATTAATGAGGCAGCTGATATCTGTAGACGATTATTTGCCGGTGGTATCATGGACATTAATGTATATCGAGAACTCATTGCTGAATTAGTTGAAAATCACAAAGATACCCATGGTTATTACAGCGATTGATCACTAATTAAAAAACTACTAGTTTTATAACAAGATGATTATACACTACAACCATGATAAACCCGTAAGCGTCTACGTGGTGAACTCACGATTGCCTGTTTATAGAGCATATTACGGAGATGGTTTCGGCAATACCATTGCGGGGTTATTTACAAGAATGGCCCCAAAAGTGGCGCCGTTAGCTAAACAATTATCAATGAAAGCCATTGATATTATTCGTGATAAGGGAATCAGCGCTGTTGGAAATCTTGCAGGAAAGGCATTTTCTGCCGCGAAAGATAAAATAGCATCATTGGTGCGAAAGAAACCAACAGTGCTGCCATCAACTACAGTGATGCCTGCAAAAATCAGCAAGGCAATAAATAGCGCAGTGGAAGAAAAACTAGATTCGTTGGCTGCTTCGGTGACTCCGTCGCCATTGAAAGCTTCACCGGTAACAGATAGCTCTATCATGAACGCGATAGCAGGAAGTGGTTTGAAACGAAAACGAAAACGACGATGATTACAAAGAGTTTCACAATTGAAAACACTAGTATGTTAATAAAATGTTTAAACAACAAGCTGATCCGGCCTTCGATATAGAAGCCCCAGTACCCAAGGACAATTCCGTCCGCGATTATCAATACTATTCCTATCATGCAATACAACCCGACCTACGATCGCGAATTGAACTTCAAGTTCAAGATACCAGTAAATACTTTTTGCCATGTGAAGCATTTATCGAAGTAGAAGGAAAACTCGTAAGAAACGATGCTGCTCATAATGATCCACCATATGCAGATGATCCAAATATCCGAGTTGGTTTTGTCAACAATGGCATAATGGCGTTATTTGAAAGTGCAAGATATCTCATTGATGGAAAAGAAATTGAATCAATAGACCGTGAAGTTGATGTTGCAACAACAATAATCGGGCTAGCAAGATACTCCGATGATTATACAAGGTCGGCTGGTCCATCTATGATGTTTGCAAAAGATGCTACTGATAACGCTGACCACCTTCCATACATTAAAGTGTTAACAACAGGAGATAATGCAGAAGCCGATCAACAAGAAGCAGCTAATCCAGAACGTCGAGCTAGACCCGGAGCTGCGTTTGAAATTATAAAAGAAGTTAATGGTAATTCAATCTAGGGTTTGCAACACGAGTATCAATGTTGCAAAGACCACAACGATATTTTTCATGTGCGATTCCACTCCATCACATATTTGGATTCTGCAGAAATGTCAGAAAAGTCATCTATGGAGCCAAACACACAATCGCATTAGTACGAAAAGGCAATGACAACGAGGCAATTTGGCACGCTAATGGTGTCAATAATGGTAAAGTTGTTTTGAGTAAAATAGTATTGTGGATGCCAGTAATGACCCCATCAATTACCACGGAAGAGCGGCTACTTTCATTTATGGACGCAGGCGGCAAATCATTGCTAAGTTGGCTAACAACAACAACTGATGCCAAAGAGGATAATGTTAATGGTACATTTACATGGCATTTGGCATCAAAACAAGGCGTTTCAGCTCCACGTCATATATTTATAGCGCTGCAGAATCGGAATCGATTACGCTCCCAAGAACACAGTCATATGATATTTGATCGATTAGGGGTAAGTGAGGTTTCACTGAGAATAAACGGACAACAAGAACCATCTGAGGATATACAGCTTAATTACGAAAACAACCATATAGCACGTGTGTATCATCGGATGCTGTCATTTATGGCCAGTGATCAAAATGTTGATACTGGTTTACAAATATCGCAACTCGATTTTAAGAACTTGTATCCGATTTATTACTTTTCGCTGAACCATCTTGATTTAACAAGGCAATCCGTCGTTGACATACATTTTAGGGCTCGTATAGATCCTGGTGGTGTTGATTATAGAGCGGTTGCTGTTATTCTCAGCAACAAATCAATGTTGTTAGAAGGTGTTGGTGGACGAATGAGAATCATTGATGCACCAGTGGAAAATATGTAAATGAAACTTGAAAAGTTTCCAATTAGATCAATTGAAAGCATAAATGTGTTTTACAATAAAATGACATATAGTGTTGTTAGTGTCAAGCTGACTGATGGTCAGGTCAAGAAATTGCGATCAAAATCCGCTAAAGAATGTGGAACCACAATAACGTTAAAACCAGCGCAGATGTCCGGCGGTACACATAAAATATCACTGACGGATCGTCAAATAAAACATTTCAATGATGCGCTAAAGAATAAGAGAGGGGTTCAAATTGTATTTTCAAAGGCTGCAGTCGCTATCATGATAAAATCAGGTGGTATATTTCCATTGTTAGCTGCAATACCAGCATTGATTGCAGCGGCTGCCCCAGCAGTGGCGAAGGCGGCGGCGTTGGGACCCGTTGGGACCGCGGCAGCGATGGCGTTGAAAAAGGCAACTGGGAAAGGATATAAAAAAAAGGGAAAGGGGTTGTACCTACCAGGAACCCCGTATTCATGGTACAGCGGAAAGGGTCTAAGAATACCAGGAACGGTTTATTAGTTGAAAGCCCAATTTTTCCCATGTCCAATTTTGATTTAATTGATGCTGCTAAAAAACTAGCGATAAAAAACTTCAGAGGGGTTTTTATGAGAGATCAATTACCGAGAAAACCTAAACGCGTTGAAACCGGTATCATCAATCTTGATAACAGCAGTGGATCGGGAACTCATTGGGTTGCATACGCGATTGATCCACGTGGAATTGTCTATTTCGATTCATATGGGTTAGCCCCACCGAACGAGTTTTTGCGGTATATAAATTCTTCGATGAAACTCAAAGAATTTCCGATTTTTTATTCCACGCTGCCAACACAACAATTAAATGATCCACCGATATGCGGCCGTGAAGTATTAAATGTCCTCGCGGAGATTTCATCGTCACAGAAACCACCTCATCTGGTTGTAAATAAATACACGAGTGGGAAATTACAAGGTAATTTTAGAGAATCAATAAATTAAAAATACTAGAGTCTTTACAATAATGATTGATATTTGGGGACAATCTCTGTCAATGTCGGAACCCACCGCGGAAACATCTGCGGGTTCTATCGAGGATGTAAAAAAAATAATTGAAGATGAAATCGCTGAGACATTAAATTTAACAAGTGTTGACCCGAACGAAATAGTTGTATTTCAAGATAGCTAGGGTAAATTGAAAAGCAGTAATATATCCGTGAATGACATTTTGATACGGCAGCGCAACGCTGCTGAAAACTCTATTGCGCTGTATTGCAACGATGGACAACTTAAACCAGGCGAACTTGTGTCTACGATCACCGACGTGATTGACGCCCACGAAAGCATAATTGCCACCCGCGGCCGTGAGCTGGATGATCATATTCGAGGTTATAACAATTTTCGCAAAAATGTCGTACATAAATTCTTTGGGACCCCGCTTGTGGTTTGCATGACTCTCGCTGAAATTAAAACTTTCTATCGCTATTCTTTTTTAACAAGAACGCGGGGAGGATGATGAATGAAGATGAAATCAAGGCAAATTATCTCGATATTTACACAGATATTTCTAAACTAATAGAAAATCTTGAAAAGGTACAAAAACCCACTAACGACGTCATTGTTAAGTTTTTTGGAACCCCGCTTGTGGCTGGCATGACTCTCGCTGAAATTAGCGAGTTTATCGGCAAGCATACTCACAATGCCTACATCGCTAATAGTTTCTTTGGTGTCCCAGCTACATCTACGATAACTCTCAAAGATATTAATATGTTTATGGTGAAACAAACAACACTTAATACCATCGTTGATAAATTTTTAGGGAGAACACCTGTTTCTGAAACCACATCGTTGACAGGCCCGACTCTCGCTGAAGTTAAAAAAGCTATTGACGAACAAAAACGCACCAATGAAATGGTTAATAATTTCTTTGAGGGCTCTGAAAGTTACAATATCACGACGACATATTCTCAACTCAACGGGCATTATGGCACCCAAAAAGGTATAGAATCTAACTTACTTTTGATTTAATTTTTTAAACGCCGCGATGGAACGATGATGAAATATACCGAAATAAAAAAAACCTATCTCGACGTTTACGACGATATTCTTAAACTAAAAGAAGATTTTGAAAAGGTAAAGATTCCGCATCCACACGGAAGCATTAAAAATATCGTGTATATGGTCGATCATGGGACCTTTGATTGGATAAAAAACTCTAATGCTAAATTGAAAGTCAATATCGGGGAGTGGCCCCATGGTATCTACAGGATGACGTTAATCTCTAACAAGCAATTTGATATCATCGTGAGCGGTAAAACCTACTTTGGTGGCACCGCGACAGTAATTATCGGGGGTGAAGAAGAATTTGAGATTGTCGCGGTTGATAACACCATTAGAAAAGAAATAACATGGTGTTTAGAATTTGTAGGTGAAGTAAACTACCCCCTGATCTACTACCCGGAAGATGGTAAATAATTGAAAACACTAGCGGGTTTAAAATACCAATGTCAACAACAATGTCAATGAAATCAATTGAACCGATAATAGTCCCAGAGGTATCACAATCGCATCGATATCGATATGATACCGTGAAAGAGTTTTCCGCGAACTTGAAATCACTTTCTGATCGTTATCGTGAAAAAATGAAAAAATACCGACGCAGCATAGCAATCATCGACATCACCGTGTACTCGGTGTCCGGTGTGATGGCCAGCGCCGGGGTTATTTTGTCGACGGTGACCATGATGGCTCCGATTGCAGTTCCAATTGCTATCTCCGCGGCAACAACAATCGCGGCAGTCGCCACCGCGATAACTAAAAGGTTATCATCGTGTTTTCAGAAAAAACTCGCCGATTATACAGCTCGGTACCGGGTGGTATTTGACGCGTACTCGAAATTATCCGAGTTGATCACGCTGTCGATAGATAATTCGTTCATATCCGATGTTGAATTTTCCACGATGACCCAGTTGTATAACTCCGCGATGTTGAAATTGGAAATTGAAGACAGCGTTAACAATAATGTCACTCGAACTGCTTCAACGAATCGCGGAGAATACCACTCCGATACGAATAAACATGATATCAATAACATCAACAAACCCTGAATTTAGTGTGAACTTTCCTTCTCCGATTCCAGTGCGCGAGATCGCGCTGGCAAAATTACGAGTATATCATAGCTGGCCTAATATCAGATCGGTTGCATTTGGCGGTCAGCAACCCAATAACGCACTGGTATTCTCGTATAAGAATAAACCCGATGGTACTCCAGCGTGGGAAACTGTTTCGTTACCAACTGGGTCGTACCAAATTAAGCAAATCAATGCTGAAATTCAGCGTAGAATGAAATCAATCACTGAAAAGGAATCAAAAATAGCTATTAATCTTCATCAACCGACGCTCTCGTCGTCGATCGAAATAAGCACAGAGGGATACATTGTAGATATCTATAACAGCTCGTTAAGAACAGTGTTAGGATGGCCTGAAAAACCACCGGAAAAATCCACCACTCACTTAACCACGGACGTACAATCATATCATGAAATCAATCCCAGTTATCGAGATAATTTATCTGATATAAGAAAAGGAAAAATCGCCGATAGATTTATATTTACCAACAAAGACACATTGCAATGGGATTTTATCATTAAAAGAACAGCCGACTCATCTGTTACTATTTCATTTACGCTAACTGACGTCCGTGGATATTTTAATGAAATTAAACAATTATATGAAACACAACTAGAACAACTACGGAAAACAAAATCGCAAAAACACGTTGAAATAATAAATCAACTTATATCTGACATGGAATATATCTATGAACTAATTATTCAAACAATAATTAATGACAACAGCGACAGTAAACAACGATTCCTAACCGATTACAATATCACAGAAGACAATCTGCGTAATTTCAAGTTTCCCAAATACAACGCTGATGAACTAGCAAAAATTGTTAAAACCGATATCAAAGCGATACAAAAATCAGATTCAACTGTCCTCCTCAAATATAATAATGATCCAGATGGTGGCGGTAGGCATATTGCCCCGCATAATGTAAATATTTCAACGGTGATTGCGCTCAATTTAGTATGTGATGCAATCGAAGGAAGTTATCAAATTAATCTAGAGCAATCAAATCAAGCTCAGCAAGGATATATTCTTTATTCATTTGCACCAACAGCCCCTCCAGGATTCCTAATTATTGAAAACCCAATTAATCCTGTCTACATGCGATGCCATAATAATTCGTTAACGAGAATTAATTTCCGACTCACCGACCAGTCAAATAATTTAATTGATCTACAAGATGAGGTGCTAGCGATTAGTTTGTTTGTAAAATCCTAAAGACTCGATCAAATATTTGGTTAACCCATAGCAGCAGAGAGAGTGAGTGACAACGACAATGGCGTCATTGACGAATTCATCGAGGAGGCCTCAATTTATCGAATCGACGCCTTTTTTTTACGATTTACGAAGAAGCCTTAGATTACCGAATCGACGCCTGTAAAAGTTGTCTGATTCACCCTCTCTGCTGCTCATCGAATATGTAATATATCTAGATAAAACCAAGTCTGGACTTGTGGGTTGAACATACCGTAATTACTGCAATACAAACCTTCTTTTGAATTATGAGGTAAATCATTTGGTCTAATTACTAAAAAAGAGTGTGATAGATTTACCATGTGAGAAATATACATGGAACACACCTATCCCAGAAAAGTGTCATCAGTGACAATAAGGATGACGTCACTTTCGATATGTCATGAACACCAGCACTTAGTCAAATGGTTTTAATATTAATATTTAAAATGAAAAATGTTTTTTTTCTGCATGTTAACCAGAGCAATTTTTTTCAATTAATTGTTTTAAATTACACATTTTCTTTTCTATAAAAAAAACAAAGTTTCAGACAATATACTGTATTTGTTTTTACGGATACATTTAAACCGTTGAATCATTTGCTTTCCCCAACATCCTCTCTCTCGGTGAGAAAAGTTTTTAGAAAATAATTAGCACTATGCACTGGTGTGGGATAGGGAATCACACCCCCAGATTAGAATTGGATGATATGAACGAGGCTTTGCAAATGACCCACACACTAATTTTTAGCATATCGCTTGGTGGTTAGTTTACCTTATATAGCAATATAATATAGTTTTGATTGGTGCATTGCTACTCTCATTCTGGTAATGACGTTTTCACACACACAATATAACGTCGTCTTCCATATAATCTTTTATTTCAGAACGCAGGTTTTCATACACATTTCCAGCCACACATTAAATATTTTAGTGTAAACAAACTCTTATACATTCTTTTTAAGATCCAAAATGTTTCTTGCAATATTTTGATCCATTAATGGTTTAAGTGGAGTATTTTATGTTTTATTTCGTTAAATTATGATTGCACTACTATGTACATGCAAAAGAAGAAGGCTTAAAACAAGCTTAAATATGGAATGATAGGTCTGAAAAACACAATGGGATATATACTTTCTAAATGAAAAAGATGTTAGTTTCTAAGGTGTTACCACTAAAGAGATGATTGTTCTTAAACTGATTTATCTGAATATCTGACTATACGCTATATAATACATCACAATAGTTGTATATGTAGATTGGTGCAAAGTGGTTACGTTGGATACGATGTACAAGACTGAAGTACAACTGGGCGAGTTTGCCAGGTCCATTTTTCTTTGTAAGAGACAACAGCATCCAACAGTAAACACAGTACATTGTACTTAGTATATCTCCTCTATTTTGCAAGAGTAAAGTGACCATAAATTGCTTTATACAAAAACAAAATATCTAAACATTATACAAATATTATTTCAAACAGAATGTCTGTAGTGTGTCTAACTTAATGCATAAATATAGTGAACGAGGAAACATGTATTTACCCAAACTGTTCTCCAGGCGACGCTCACGCTTATGTCGAAAGCAAATTTTGTAGTAAATTATGTTTCTCCGAGAATACTTACCCGATCACATTACTTTAGGGATATTAGCCTGCTACCTCGCGAATCCAGCCCTACCAAAAGACGAAAATTCGTCTTTCCTGTCTATGTCATATAGACAAAGGGCAATAACTCTTGCCCCTTACCTCCCCTTGCTACCCGCTAGGTGTCGCTTCTTTAGTTTTTAAGCTGAGCGGTATATAAAACACGAGGATGCTCGCATGGCGGGGTGGTTGGGAGGGTTTCTTAGTAATGTGATCGGGTAAGTATTCTCGGAGAAACATAATTTACTACAAAATTTGCTTTCTCCTTTGAATACGTTCCCCGATCACATTACTTTAGGAGAATAAGTAATAGGAGGAGGGAATGCGGAGCATCCGACCTCCACCCCGGGTATCCTCTAGGGAATGATGGCTGGATTCCCCATGTGAATGATAACCCGGTATCCTAATTTTCAATCAGCAACACAGCCCAGGGTCACGTGATATGTGACCCCTTTATACGGTTAAGAAGATAGTTATTGAAATCTTCTTACCTACGAAAATTTATCTGGCGAATCCAGCGAAGCTAATAGGCTGTGCTGATTGTTGCACATGGGTCTGGTGGGCGTCTGGGCTGCCAACACCGGACCTACTAGAATCAATGTTTGCCTCTGCGAGTACAAACTTTAAGATAAAACTGTAGAAGGTTGACTCTGCATGTCAGCCAACAGCTTCTATAAGGTGACTGATTTGCGAATCCTCAGAGTACGCCGAGCGTATAACCCACTTCAGCCATGAAGCAAGGGCTTGAATGGTGATATCTCATGTCCCAGCTATCACCAGAAGAAAGAGGTGCTTGTATGTGACCTGACTCACCTCTATGCATTGAAATGGTGCTAGAGTGCACAAACAGGATCTTACATGGCTGTTGATCCTGACTTATCTATATAGAAAGCGAGCTAATGACGACTCGTTGATCGCCAATGTATGGTAATCTATTTTGGACTACGAAGCCTGGCTGCGTCAAGAGGACCATCAAACCCTCTGATCGGAACGGAAGAGAGTTCGGGTCACTAGAAAGGACATGTAACTCGCTCACCCTGCATGCTCAAGCTAAGACTATCAAGAAACCCAATTTGTATGATAGTAGCTTTAACTAATCGTGGGTTAAAGACTCAATACTGTCTGAATTGAGTCATGTTAAAACCCAGGACAGATTCCATTTGGAAACAGGGTGAGGGATATAAGTCGATTGAATTTTTAAAGTGTCTAAAAGATCTGACAAATCTTTGTCATGGCTGATAGCACATGTACCAGAATGGCGGAATGTGTCTGATATCATGGAGCGGTAGCATTTGATAATAACTGGAGCCAGCTGTTTCTCCTCGAAAAGCCAGAGAAAAGTTGGCCAGTTGAGGGATTGTGACACTCAGAGGAACAATGTGAATGATATGGTACCAGTCCCTGAAAACATGCCACTTGCCCTCGTAAACCTTCAGAGTAGAGGGCCTTCTTGCTCTCGAGATTCTCTCCGCAATCAAAGATTTAAATTGTTTGTCTTGCAAGGCTGTGTGGACAAGAGCCAAGCTTGAACATAAAGACGGTCCGGACAGGGGTGGAACACCCCTGGCCGCGGTTGCTTGCGAATACTTGTGCTGACTGTAATCTTCCTGGGTAGATCTATCGCCTAGATTGAGTAGATCGGAGACCCAGGAATTGTTCCATCTGAGAGGGGAAATCAGAACCATCTGACAGTTCTGACCCCTTAACTTCTGGATTAATTTCAGTACCAAGACCGTGAGAGGGTAGGAGAATGACCACAACCCTTCCCAGCTGATTGATCGAGCATCCACGACCCAAGCTTCTGGGTCTGGAACCTGTGAGATGAAAGGTGGACAACTTGCGATTCCACCTTGTTGCAAAAGATCAATCATCGGACGTCCCCAAAGTGTGTCAATTGGAAGAAAGTCCGATTGATGGAGTGACCATTCTGTGTGAATGACTAGATAGAGTGTCAGCCAAGACATTGAGTCTGCCAAGAATGTGTCGGAATTGTACATTGAGGTGGAGATTGTCGAACCAATGTATAAACTGCCAGCTCAGATTGCACAGGTCTGGTGATTGGTGTCCCCATGTTTTGAGGCAAGGCACCACCACAAAGTTGTCTGACATAATGAGGGCAGTTTGTAATAAGAGTTGATCCTACCCGAAATGAAAGGCGTTGATGACAGCCATTATTTCTGAAAGGTTGATGTGGAAAGGGCTCGCCCCTGGCACACCCGTGCCGCTGACAGTATCGAAGTCCGGCAACAGGTGGGCACCCCAACCGTAGGTACTAGTGGCGGAACATACCGTTATCCCCGCTTGGGGTATCTCCAGAGTAATCCTTGTGGACAGCCCACAGGGGTTGTGCCATTGACTCAAGAATGATCGTATCTCTGGCGTGAGCATGACTGTGGGATCGAAGGGACTTGAAAAGGGCGAAATTACGCTAGCAACGTCCTTTGTAAAGGGCGCATAAAAGGACGGCTGAGCGGAATCAAGTCTGCTGCCGCATTGAATAATCCGAGGATCTGCAACTCTCTTGCTAAATGCGCATCCTGTTGGAAACGGACTCTACGAGTGCAATATTCTGGATGATCGCAAACTCGAGGAAGCCTTACCAGATTCAGATCGGGAGAAACTCCACACCCAGATGGACCAAAAATCCGGATTGGACAATCAGACTTTATCCAGTTCACGAGAAAGCCTATATGATGTAAAGTGATATAAGATCGTTTCTGCCTTTGAGCAGAGTGGAACTTGACAGATGTTTCTGGAGGATGTCGTCCAAATATACTGCCGACGCCATAGATGAAGTCGAGCGGAACAGGGTGACGACGTAATCCATAACCTTGGTACTAGCCCAAGGGCTTAAGTTGAGGCCAAAAGGTATGACCTGGAACTGATAAACCAAGTCCCGACAAGCACAACGGAGAAATGTCCGCTACTCGTGGGATAGGGACGTGAAATGTGCGTCGGTCATATCTAGACTGACAGCATACCCGTCGGATGGTTTGATCACGCCATCGCCACATTGACTTTCAGAGTGGTTGAGGCGGCTCAGGTCGATGAACGGCCTCTGGATAAGAAACAGCCATGAATAAAACCCCAGCTATTGCAGGTTTATTAAGATATAAATATATATATATATATATATATATATATATATATAAAGGCATCCTTCTCCGGTCTGACGATACATCCATGAAGAGGGGGGAGGAGGACAGAGGAGGGGATGGATAAATGAAGTCCCAAGTCCCTCCGAAATGACCTGAATCACCCAAATGTTTTAAGGTAATAAAGTGGTCCAGTGGTCCTGAAATTGCAGGTGGCGGCTGCCCACAGGTAGGCAGTCCGCTGGCGGTGGGCAGGGTATGTCAACGTCTAGAGTTAGGAGGCGTGAAGGTGGAGAAACTTTGGTTCTTGCCGCCTCTGTATGGTTGCCGTCTAGCTTGATTAGACTGTTGACTCGCAGCATTGGGTTGGGATCTATATTACACATTTGATTATAAGGATCCCTTTTCCCCGGTCCGCCCATCATCCCTCCGCTGTGTCAGGGGATGATTGTTTCGAAACGCCTGCGAAAGTTGGGCGACGAGTTGGAGGGGCAGTTCCTGAGCTGCCTGCCTCCAAACTTTTTCAATTTTCCCCAAAGTGTAAAGGTGTCCCAAACTGAGACATCCGTAAAATCCGAGTACGATGGGGCCTGCGCGACGTGGACCACCTACATACGTCACGTCGTATCAGGTCGAAGTTGGCAGAAGCAGTCAACGCATTGGTCATAGAATGGTGAGCTGCCCTGTTAACAACTCTAGCAATCCAGGCCTTCACTTCACAAGCGTGGTCATGGCTGGATTTGCCTAGGGAGTTGGAATAAAAAATGGCTAGTGAAGTCAAGTCTAACAATGAAGACGTATCAACTACGTTTCGGACTAGCTTTGACGTGGCATTTGAGATCAGTACTGAAGGCGTCTGATGGAGTTTTCGTACCAGCTACACTAAAACGTCGCTGGAAGTTAGCTTCCTGAATTTTTTTTTTTTTCTCGACTGGCGAAGAAGCAGGAAGGACATCGTCTCTTCCTCCTCATTCAAGATCTACAGGTTTTTGCCTGAATTGTGTAGTCTTGAGTGGCAGTAGGAGGTTTTGGGCATTCTGAAGTTCCCAACAACCTATAAATCTTTTATTCTGCGGCCGTGGCGCTAAGCTCAGTCCGGTCCATGACCTGATCTGTGGACGGCTGAAAGTGTTTCGTCACACTCACTGTGCTGAGTCGTGTTCTGGTCAACTCAAGCATCCATTCGCAGCGGAATTGTCATCATTTTTAATATAAATCTCCATAATACTTGTGTAGTGCGGCCAGCACTGCCCGCCCATCTACCATTCGCTCAGAGGGAATGTTGGTTCTGGTAGAGCTTGCATATATGTACAGCATACCAGGTGACCTAGATGACGCAATTCTGTCATAATTGACACTTTCACTAAATCTCCCTTGTGGAGAAGCCGTGAACATATGGACGGCCGGCACTAACGGCTGATTGAACTGGCGAATGGTCGGCCTGAAAGTCCTGTTCTGGTAAAGCTGCCATATCTGGGTAGCGCATACCAAGTGGCATAGATAACTCAATTCCGTCATCTCTGATAATGTCACTAATTCTCCCTTGTTTTAAAATCACACCGTCACGTATTTGACGTGACGGGAGGTGTACATCGGCAATACCGACTGATTTGTCTGGTATATGGTCGGCCGGAATGTCGGCGAAGGTCCGGCTATGACCGGCACCTGCCTCTCGAATGGTCTGATTGGACGGATATTCATCTATAACATCTCTCTCATGGTAGTGATATGTAACCAGTAGTACAGATTGACTGACGGGTACATCACTATAATCTCCGTAAATCCGATGTACAGCCTGTGCAGGTTGATGCCGGCTGGAAGACCGGTGCCATTTGGGCTGAACAGTCGTTGCCGGATGGACGGCCGGTGCAGGTTGATGCCAGCTGGAAGGTTGGCTGGACGACCGGTGCCATTTGGGCTGAACGGTCGTTGCCGGATGGACGGCCGGTGCCGGTTGATGCCGTCTGGAAGGTCGGCTGGACGACCGGTGCCATTTGGGCTGAACGGTCGTTGCCGGATGGGCGGCCGGTGCCGGTTGATGCCGGCTGGAAGGTCGGATGGACGACCGGTGCCATTTGGGCTGAACGGTCGTTGCCGGGTGGACGGCCGGTGCCTGTTGATGCAGGCTGGAAGGTCGGCTGGCCAGCCGGTGCCATTTGGGCTGAACGGCCGGTGCCTGTTGATGCAAGCTGAAAGGTCGGCTGGCCGTCCGGTGCCATTTGGGCTAACGGACGGTGCCGGATGTACGGCTAGTGCCGGTTGGTGCCTGCTGAAGTGCCGGCTGAACTGACGGTGTCGGCTGGACGGCCGGCGAAAGTGCATAATAAAATGGATCCAATTGATCCAGCATAGACTCCATGCGTCCGGACTTACAGGCCCGAAAGCCATGCACGGACCTGCGGTGAAATTTACACCCACTAGGCAGCCTAAACCATGTCAACATAATTTCCTCCATTTCCACATTGCCAACACCCATTTTGCCATTCATGCCTTCGTTGTCGACTTTGCTACTGAAACGACAAAAGAAGAGAACAAAGCACAAATTAAAAAATTCAGCATATTATTAATTCGATAATACTATAACCGTTACTAACGGAGTAGTCAAATTATTCCGTGCCAGTTAACTCTTAATGACCACACTAGTTATCGCCGTGAGCGTGTTGCAATGGGTCGTTCAAGACGAAGTCTACTGAAACGAAAAAGATGATAAACAAAGCACATTTAGCAATTCAGCACGCTGTTAAGTCGCTATTACCATAACCGTAACTAACGGAGGAAGCGAAATGATTTAGTGTCGCGTGAACTCGTGACTACAACACGAAATTCGCCATTAAATAGTCGCAACTGGTCGTTCAGAGACGAAGTCTACTGAAACGGAAAAGAAGATAAACAATGCACAAATTAACAATTCAGCACGTTAAGTCGCTATTCCATAACCGTAACTAACGGAGGAAGCGAAATGATTAAGTGTCGCGTGAACTCGTGACTACAACACGAAGTCCGCCATTAAATAGTCGCAACATGGTCGTTCAAAGACTTTTTTGAAGTCTACTGAAACGTCAAAGAAGATAAATAAAGCACAAATTATCAATGCAGCACGTTATTAGTCGCTAATATCGTAAACGTTACATACGGAATAAGCGAAATTATTGAGTGCTACATGTATTACATGCTAGTACCGCCATAAGCGTGCTTTTTGACCACGTTGCAACCTGGTCCGAAGTCTAGAAAAGGTGACAAAGTCACTCAAATTGGAAAATATTGTAAAATAATGTATACAACCTGTAGAGGAATGATTATCCAACACAGTAATTCCAAATTTAACTTCGGATGGTCAGAATTTACACTAAGATGGCTTGGATTCATTGGAGGTCTAATTGTACGTGTTTTCACGTACAGCGAAGCTAAAAAACTAAAGAAGCGACACCTAGCGGGTAGCAAGGGGAGGTAAGGGGCAAGAGTTATTGCCCTTTGTCTATATGACATAGACAGGAAAGACGAATTTTCGTCTTTTGGTAGGGCTGGATTCGCGAGGTAGCAGGCTAATATCCCTAAAGTAATGTGATCGGGGAACGTATTCAAAGGAGAAACGGCACTGTCACTACAAGTTGATTTATGCCGCTTTTCTAAATATACTTATGCTCTTCTTTATATCTTATTTCAAATGGATTTAAAACATTTAACATAAAATACAGACATTTTAAAACATCGTACTAGCAAGTCTAGCACTATTGTTCTAACCTCCCCCGTCTTCTATCGCTGAAATTCAACAATGCAATGGCAGAAATGACTACTCAAAACGAGGCTGATCACATGGTAAACTGTTCTTTGTAGGCAGTAGCGATTTTTGCTACGTCACTTGGAAGTTTTTTGGCCTTGACGTTCTGCTGTGTCATGATAGAAGTACCTTGACGTCATTCTCAGTCGCAAGTAGCTTAATTAGTCGCATGTAAGCTAAAGAGTGTTCAATAAATGCTTGCCGCAGTAAGAAGGTGTACACTTCACTTCATCACACATACTATATTTGGATATGAAGTCACGTGAGGAATATACAATTATATCGGTTCTATGATTCTGGTCGGATATAAAACTGTCTGCATTGAATTTTCGGAGACGTGGACATAGTCTTTCTTGAAATAGTCGTAGTATTAATAAAAATCTGGATAATGACATTAAAACAATCATATATGGGTCATATTATATTGATAATATACAGTTTTAAAATAATCAAAGCCATTGGGTAACTTAAGCTGAACAGATGACATTTTTATTAATGTTTATCATCTAAGTTTGTAATTTTGCTTTATTTAATATGTCTAATAACAAAAATGAACAATTAACATTTCTTGTTATTGTAATTGCCGTCAAGACGCCATGCTAGGCAACTGATGCCTGACCATACATTGCAAAATTCTCTTAAACGAAAAATTTCACTACGTTATTCTGAAAATGTAGTCCAATAATATTGATAATTGTTATCGTGTTATTAATATTATTAATATATACTGTAACAGAACTGTAACCGAGTGGGTATTGGATTCAACACATAATTCAAACACAATGTGTGAAAGATGAAAATGTATTAACTTAATAAGTATAGAAAAATGTATGATGTGAAAATACAATGATTCTCAAACACGCTCAATATACAATTAATTCAATCACTCTATACTATCACACATTGAAAATAAACCAATAATATTATATACAGCTTCAGAAAACCTCAGTTTTAAATAATAGAACACAATAAGATAATCATATAGTTTCAAATATAGACAAGGCTTGGGATTCAAACAATCTCAAGTTTTCAAATACGTTAAAAAATGTTCTGCACTGTCAGTAAGATTCACAAATCTCCTGGAATTCATCTAAGATTCTAAATAATCATATGTAAATACAAATATACAAATTTAAACAACAATTGGAATAAACATATGCTTCTTCACCCTTGAACAGTCGCACGATTCATCCACCGATAAACCGCACAGTTTCACCACCTTCCTTGGGTTGACCAGTTCTTTTGTATCGGCCGCTAACCTTTTCATGGATTCACTACATGCACAGTCAGTCATACGTATACACGTACAGATAGCATACAGCACTCATGTATTAGCTACGTCTGCAGTCGTGGCTTCACCACATGTACAGACATACGTACATACATATAGACATCTAGATAGCTCGTTACATCACCTCGTAACCACGTTACTTCGTAACCACGTAACCACCTCGTAACCTTGTAATCTTGTAATCTTGCAAGCTACAACAAAATCAAACTGGTAATAATAATGAGTTCTGAAAATGCTAATATATTAAACTCTTAAAAACAACTTGAAATTAACAGTTCACAACGTTTCAAATATGCGTTGTAATAAATGAATCATAGCACGATATTACAACATAAATTCAATGAACTTCGCACATCAAATAAAATAAATTTAACACTCACCCCTATGGCTTTTAGAAATACCACGTGAAAATACGTGCTCTCTTCACTAAATCCAATTGATCACTGTCTCGTTTATACCTTAATCTTGCTTAATTCAAAGGACAGTGAGTAATATTCACGGTAAAATACCCGTGCATATCGTGATAATGATATTTGCAGCCGCAACTAGTTTACGGCGGCGCGAGACATGTTTGTTTCGTCGCTCGTCTGAAAAAAAAAAAATCCACCTGTTAATCCCAGACAGCGCCGCACGCACGCGCAACACAAATAATCAAATATGTCTCAAGCAAAACAAAAGTTTTTTTCTTTATAATTCTGTGACATATGCTTATTTTTGTCTGCGTTAACTTTACATTGTCAGAATCGTGCAATATTTTACGATATTGCACAACTTGATATTGCACTCACGTGCACGATACGTGTGCCCAGTAATGTATTAGGAACTAGTAACGACTTGGTAAACAGATCATGTACACTCATGCAGTAGACACGTTACGTTAAATTTGTTTCTGAATAACTAAAGCAGATGTTTCCTCGACTGACACATACCAGCTACTTTGCCACATTCCACGTTACATTATTTGTTACAGTGTTTCGGATTTAGGTTAGCTATAGACGCCAGAAAGGTCATACAATTGCTGGTTACCTACAAATAGCATGCAAGTGACAAGGTATACGCGTGTCTTCTTTAACTGGTAATAAAAATGGCTAACAATATACTTGCAGTTTTACATCCCGAATTTCCTCAAACTGTAGTTTCTTAGTTCTGCAATTCCAAATTAAATGAGCCATGCCATTGGTTCTAAAGCGTGATTACACATATTGAACTTGTAGGGTGATTTCGACTATATTCCAAGTGAAACTCCATCCCCCTGACTGCACTCAAAATGAAATAAACAGTATATTACATAACGTCGTTTTGATAAATACTATTGAAACACTTATATATTTCCACATTATGGTTCCAAACATTCAATGACAGAATATAAACATTCTTTCGGATGTCAACATGCTGCTCCTTTGCTGCTGAAATTAAATGTAAATCATGTAGAATTGTCATATATTAATCCAGCCATTATCACGAAATTTAGCAGAATCGATAAAAATACCAGACTAAATGGAAACGTTGTTGCAATGCGCGATCATTCACAGCATTAATCTAAATTTCAATTTTAAGTAGACCAAAAGGCTATTTTCTTTCGAAAGTTAAGTCTAGCGCGCGACAAAGTTCAAATTTATGTAGGCGGAGTCATGTGCGTATTAATAATGTTCTTGTTGTGTAATGATGACTCTGTGCTTGTGTATTTCGTTTGAAATACGACATATAATTGGTTACTTTGTTTATTATAGTGAATGTTTGTTTAATTAGCGTTATCTAGAGTACGAAAATGAGCATATAATAAAACTGTATCTGTATATGTATGGGAAAATATGTGCTCGTTTCGTCGGATAGATATACCGCACTCCCAAGGTTGTGTTTTATGTCCATCCGAAAAATTCGTTTTTATTTTCCCATACAAATGTAGTAGCCTTTAGCTATAAATTTGTGTTCATTTAAATCAAGATTTAAGGACCTGGTCGGATAATTTAAATCATTTGCTCGCCATAGCTCGGATAATAATTGTATTCTACTCTTTTCAAACGGAGAATTGTCTATTTATCAAGTATAAATTACAAACATTGAAATTTCAATAAATTTGTGTACATAGATTACAGCCATTATAAGAATCTGAAGCCAGTTGCCTATTTTTTAAATTTAAATACACATTTAAAGAAATTTTTAAGAAAATCGTCGATTTATCAAACAATATAGATTACACACGATGAAAAGTTAAACTAAATAATCTATTTTATCAAACACAGTTTATATCATTATTATTATTTGAACGAACCTGTCTGTGTATCAAACATGGTTACATACATTGAAATTTGAGTAAAACTGTCTACGTATTAAACATGGAAACACATTGAAATTTGAGTTAAAGAATATCTATTTATCGAAAATAGATTGCAGACTTTTATATTTGAAGCAAATTGTGGGCAAACACTTATTATATGCAACAAAAATCGTTAATCCAGATTAGCGTTAAAAATTGGAGAGATGCAATTTTTTAAACAATAATCTTAATAAATATTCATATAAACACATTTATTCCTTCTTCTGGTCGCATAAACATCGTTAATTAAACATAATAGTGATGAATAATATGTCATTTATGTAGTAATATATAAATTCTGATTACTAATTATGTCAGTTATGTAGTACTCAAGAAATATTGATTACTAATTATGTCAGTTATGAAGTACTCAATAAATACGTATTACCAATTATGTCTTTTATGCAGTAGTCAATAAATACTGATTACAAATTATGTCAGTTATGTGGTATTCGATAAACACTGATTACTAATTATGTCAATTTATTCCTTCAAAATACACCTTACTAATTATGTCAGTTATGTGGTATTCGATAAATGCTGATTACTAATTCTGTCAGTTATATAGTACTCAATAAAAGTGAGCTACTAGCATACGAGTGTATGAAGTTTAGACATTAACAGTAACTACAGTTTTACTTGAATCAGTATATCTGTAAAACATGATTTTTGGTAAATTTTTCACAGAATCGTCATATACTTGACGTAAGCATGGTATTAGTAGACTTTACCATTAACATTTCAGTGAAAGTTTTGGGTTGAAGTTTTTGCTAGTCAGGTACGATGATAGGTGGGAGAATAACACAGGAAAGTACTTGAGACACCGGCTTCCGCTCAGCACAGTTTTTAAACATCATCGTTGACAAAGCAATGTAATTGAGCTCTAATGCCCAAACGGTGTATTGCTATAATTTGATATACCAAGTCTAGTAAAAAGTATGTCTGTATGGTGTATTGCTATCAGTTGATATTCCAAGCCTAGTAAAAAATATGTCCGTATGGTGTATTGCTATAAGTTGATATACCAAGTCTAGTGAAAAGCATGTCTGTATGGTGTATTGCTATCAGTTGATATACCGATATTAGCAATATAATGTCCGTACTGTGTATTGCTAAAATGTGATAGACAAATGCAAGTAATTAAATGTCCGTACGGTGAATTGCTATACATTGCTATCTCAATGCTATTAATAAAATGACCATACGATGTATTGCTATAATTTGATATAAAATAGCTTGCAATAAAATGTCTCTACTGTATATTGCTATAATTTGAAATATCAATACTAGCAATAAAATGTTCATACGGTGTACTGCTATAATTAGATATACGATTGCTAGCAGTAAAACTTGTATACTGTTTATTCCTATATTTTGATATACCAATGCTAGCAATAAACATCACATGCTATACATTTCAATCCTTAATGCTCCATAGGTTCTTCAGTCACTATCAGTTGCTATGGAACCGACTCACAACCTCCTACCACTACCACCACAGAACCAACATCTACCACCACTGTGAGAAGCTCAACGGCAACCTCAACTACTGCAGTTCCAACAACTACCGGGATCATAGCTACTCCAGCGACCACTGCAACACAACAGCTACCAACTACAACCACGTCTGTAATTAGCTACGGGACATCCATGTCCACCACGGCGATGACCTCCGGCACAACTAATCACCAAGGCGACACTAATAACATGACTGTTGGTAGGAAAAATAATGACCTTGATTTAGGTTAGTATTATACGGTTAAAGGTTTACATTTATGGTGAAATTTATTCGTTTCGATCTTTTGATTTGCTACTACTAATACCATTACTACAACAAATAATGATCATAAACATCATTATAAATGGCATAGGTAGGCGTAGTCAGGTACTTGTGTGAATCTAATGTACCTAGCAACGCCACTACTGATTGTGCAGGTTCATGATAGCGTCATCTTCATCGTCAATATCGCTTCATTCGTCTATACTCCAGTCTTACCCTTTATTTATCAGACATATGTGGCGTATACCACTCATTGAAACGTTGCCAAATAATATAAAATCTGTATACCTCCATTTTCATTGTCAGAAAATTTGTTTCAACCTACTGAAGCTGCATATAACAATGGTTAAATGAATTGCTCAATAATTAAAAAATAATTGTCAGTACCTTAGAGAATAGCTTTCATTAAGGCTATACGCAAGAGACTGTTGGCCTATTGAGCGATCTAAGCAATATCCTTCTAGCTGGATATATTTATTTATTTATTTATTTATTTATTTGAGCAGCAGGGTGCGAACAGACCTCTTGCTGAAACGCAATTTTTGAAGAAAGAAAGCGTTCTACGAAAGTGAAAAAATATAAGGTGTAAGGTCAATAACGCCAAATCGAAGCCTCTAACTGACCGAGAGTTTCCGTAAATGGGTTAGCTTATTTTGTTACCTTATCTTTTGTCGTTAGTCTTTTTCAAAATTTGTATGTTCGTCCGTTTACCCACTGGACGTTTCATTGAGGTCCCGCCATCTCTGCTGCTGTAATTAGATCATTATTATATAAATATAATGGCGCCATATTGGGAGTCTTGTACATCTAGGTTAGTTTGAGAATGATAGAATCAAATAAGAAATTTCTTCCAGTCAGTTATTCTGTCAAACAAAATTTACAAGAACGTCGGGAGTCTCAGGTGGAATTTGTAGAAACTGCAGAACGATTATTTAATCCGGTTATGAAGGCTTCCGAAAGAGTTAGAGAGGCTACCAAAGGTCTTCTTCCCACATTAGAACAAACCGCTACAGCCACTGGAAACAATAGCAGAAAGAACTAAGAAAACGAAACTACTTTTACTAGATTTTCCAGCTGAAATAGCCGCTGCTCAATCACTTGTCAGAGTCAAGGAATAAATACTTGAAGCCATCGACCAAGGTCGTGCTGAAATAGATGATATTAAAGGCCGTATAATAAAAGCAAAACGAGCAAGAATCAGAACTAAATCATTTGACAAATGTCTTGATACGAGTTCCTACATGGAAAGTTGATTGCCGCGCTTAGTTATGATAATAAAAAAAATATTTCTGCGTACGCTAATAATTATATAAGTCGTGAATCCTGGTACAATTGGATTTATAAAATATATTACAAAGTTGATAAGATCGAAAAGAATAATCCAAGATATGTTTAATTTATTGATGGGACACAAAATATCTTACAATTATCACAATCACAGCAGCCATTCCAAACAGTAAGTAAAAAAGAAAAGGAAGATCTGGAATTTGAGAAGTTAGACGAAGGAAAGAGTTATGTTTCTCACCAAGTTAGAAAAAGCAGAAGAAACAACTGAAAGTGGTATTTCTACTCAAGGAAGTGGTCTTAATACTAGTCATAACAAAATTCCTTTCCGATGTTGAATGATTGATATTTGTCAAAGAATATTTACAGGCGGTATCATGGACATAAATGTTTATCGATCTCTCATCCATGAAATTGCTGATAACTATGATAGTGGTAAGATAAATCAATAATAAATAAAATGATTATACACAATGCTCAACGTGGACCGATTATGGTCAGAGTGATATATTCGTGATTACCTACTTATAAAGCGATTTCGGGTGATGGTCTGGGTGATGTTGTCGAATTGTTTTATAGAAGGATAGCCCCAAAGGCAAAAACGATTGCAAAACAATTAGAATTGACGTTGTTGTGTTAAAGCTCATGCTGCTATTGGTAATGTTTCCAGTAAAGCGTTTTTAGCAATGTAGGATAGACTAGCAATGTTAATATGACAAAACCCACAGCCAGTAAAATTACCCGGTACCGACATTATGCCTGCAAATGTCAATAAAATAATAAAACAGGCTGAAAATGAAAACAAAAATACAGAATTGGCTGGACAGATGCTAGAAAAAGAAAACCTTGCAAAAGTTGGCTGGAGAAGCAGTAAAAATTAAAAAATATAAGTCTGATAGCAGGATGTGACCTTCATGTTTAAACGTATATTCGATCCAACGCTTGACATGGACGCACAGATTCTCAAAGATGGCTCAATACGCGATTAACAATAGTATTAGTATTAAGCACGACAACCAAATAAGCGTAGTCGAATTTAATTACAAGTTCAAGACACTAGTAATTATTTCTTACCTGCTGCAGTGTTTATTGAAGTAGAAGGAGAACTTTAAGAGACGTCGTCTCCATTACACCATAAGGAGTTAATTATGTTTTTGGTTTTGGTAATAACGGCATAATGGCGTTATTCAGAAGTGCTGTATAAATGATTGATGGAAGAGAAATTGTAACAATTCAGGATAACGTTGACGTTGCCACAATGACATTGGGTCTATCAAGATGTTTGCCAAGGATAATTCTGACGAACATGATGGCACACCGTATAATATAAGGCGATCAAAAGACCGTGTTGTTCCTGCTGCTGATGATAATAAAGAAGACATTATTAATGTCAATCCAGATTACAATTTGGCTTTCAGAGCACGCCAGTTAATGTTTAAAGGTGATCGTAAAAGATTTTCACGTGCAATTGCACTGTCACATACTTTTGGATTTTGTACAAATGTTTGGAGAAGTTGATTTTGGAGCCAAGTATACAATGTTACTTATAAAAAGGACGACGATACGGTTGCTACCTGGCGCGTGTACCATAAACGCTCGCTTTTAAGTGGAGTCAGCTGATAAATGCAAAGAAACCAGAATTGCCATAACATAATGCTGCTGCTGTAACGGAAAATTTTTTAAAATTTCATTGTTTGATGCCGATAATGACTCCAATACTCACTGATGAACACAAATTACTTTCTTTCATGTGTTCAGGTGGTAAATCATTGTTATCAATGGATAACAGTAACTACAAACAGTGTTCAATGTGCTGTCGATGGTGTATTCACATGGCATATAACATCCCAGCAGGTTGTTTCTACACCAAGGCATATTTTCATTGCTTTACAAAATGTTGCAAGGTTCAAATCTCAAGAACATAGTCCTATGGCATTTGACAATCTCGTTGTTTCTAAAGTTTCTTTAAGAAGAAACGGACATGATGAACATCTGATCATTTTGATCATGTAGCAAGTGTATTTCATCGGTTAATGACTTTTATGGGACGTGATACAAATATAGTTACCGATTTAAAAATATCAAAATTAGATTTCACAACATTGTATCTAATCTATTTTTTTTTCGTTGGAACATATTTATATAGTTAGACAATATGTCATTGATTTACACTTTCGAGCGCGTGTAAACCCAGGTGGTGGTGTTAATGAGCGTCATTGATACCCCAGTAGAAAACATGTAATTAAATCGCTCATGATATTATAAAAATATCAAATAGTCACATTAAGGTCATCTTGAATCCTGGTCATGTGGAAACATTACAATTAAAACTTGCAAGTAAATGCAAACAAACATAACACTGAAGAAGGATCAAATTGCTAGTGGTGATCAGAACAAATTATTCTTAACTAAGACTCAGCTCCAACATTTAACAAAGCCTTAAAATTAAGTACAGGTGTTCAACGCCATCTTTATCGGAATTCATTTAAAGACTCGATTAAAACAGGTGGTATATTTCCACTCGTCGCAGATTTGCTAGCGTTAATAAGTGCTGAAGCTCTAACCATTACAAACACAGCTACAATTGGAGTTTTATGGGGTACAGCCGGATAGGTTGGTAGTATGCTTGTTGATAAAATAACAGGAAAATGATTTAAACAAAGATGAAAAGGACACAAATTACCAGGCACTCATCGTTATGGAAATGACTAACACTTCCATGGTCACTTCGTTGATATTTCCAATGTCTAATTTTGATTTAATTAATGCTGCTGAAAAAGTACTTAAAAAGCATTATAGGTGGGGTTTTTTGCGTGATCAATTACCTAACCAGCATATTTAAGTTAAAACCGGCATAATTTATCTCGATAATATTTCTTATTTCTGGTCCAGGAACTCATTGGGTTGCATTCGCAGTTGATCAACGTGGAGCTTCCTCTAAACAAAAACATACAAATGACATAATATCGCACGAACATAAAAATAAAATAGTGATGAAATATCAGAATTACTAAATCTTGAACATGAAGATCCAAACAAAGCTGTTGTATTTCATTAAAAGAAGGTACGATTGAAAACGTGCAATCTTTCATTACAAGATATTATCGTCAGAATTAATGTAGCAACCGAAAACATCATAACTGTGTTTGATAATAGTGGAAAAACTAACCGGTGTTATGTCAACATTATTAGATAATATTCACAATAGGGTACAAAAATTCTCTCAATATGACTAATAATATAATTACTGGTGATGGAGAACCAAAATCGAACGATGACGCTGCAAGGAAGAAATGCGGCAATGACAAAGACTTCCCAATGATAAATTCATTAACAGCAATCAATAATGAAGTAATCAATCTTAGATCTGATTATACAGCTCATAATAGCACGTTCTGGAATTTTCGTAGAGTCGTAAACAGAAACATGAATGAATTTGTCGGAAATTCAGCAGTTGTTGATATTAAATATTTTATTTAAAAAAGATTACCGACAAGTTAGTATATACGGTAGCGTATGGATCAGTATTACGGTCGCCACTCAATAGATCCATTAAACATTGCTCTGAGGTTACCGTTATATGCTGTTTCGCAGTACTAGGTGTTGTATTTACTACTACAATACCACGACGTTAGCCTCTAACAAAAGCTTATGGATTTATGTTAGTGATATTGGAAAATAAAAGACGAAGTAACATTTGAAGTGGAACCGGAAGAAAAAATAATCGGCTAGATTATTCATTGGTGTCTTGAAGTTATCGCTAAACTACCACCTACTTAGTACAAGGAGCTGCCCAATCAACGTGCAACAGTGCAGGTATAATCAGGTGCGTGAATGGAAAACTGAACTAGAAATATATGGTTTATGAGTATACAGAAAAAGTAAAAATGGTTACTGCAAACGTGTAGTTGTTGATTAAACTGTATATTCAGCGTATGCTGTTATCGCTGGAACCGGCGTATTGCTATCAACAATGACTATGACATCACGAGCAGTTGTAACAATTTGTGTTTAAGCTGCAACAACAATTGCTGTTATTCTTAATATCATTGCCAAACAAAATATATACATGTAGCGAAAGTAAATTACATGAGTATATAATAAACTCGCACACAGCAACTCCAGCATAATCCAAATTATCTTCGTTGATATTATCAGGTCTTTGTGATGGAATAATATCAGATACTGAGTTTAAAGAAATAATCAAGATTTACAACGAGGCATTGACTACGTCTGATTTAGAAGAAAAACTATTGATACTAATGTTATCATCGCAAGAACTACCGCAACAGGTCGTCTTTAATGCGACTGCATAAAATCTACGATGATATCAGCAAGTTCGGCCAATCCTGAATTTAGCGTCATTTTTCCAACTTTTATTCCAGTAAAATAGATTGTGCTTGCATCGAGTACATCATAGTTGGCCAGCTACTATATCAAAGTCATTCAGTGGATTACATTTGAATAACACTTTGGTACATGCAAACAATGACAAATCAGATGGAACCCCTGAAAGGCATATTGTCAATATTCCAATTATCAAATCGAAAATTCTAGCGCAGAAAATAATCTATAACAGGAAGAGAGTCAAACATAGCAATAACAGTTCAAGAACCGACATTGTCAGCTGCGATAGAAATAAATGAAACGGATTATGCTGTAGCAATTTATGATGGCCTGACGTTCTACCAAAATATCAGGACAACCGGAACTAACAAGAGATGATTTTATCAGAGGTGAAACAATCGCGTTTATAAAATATCCAGATTACCGAGAAAACATCCTATGGAAGGAAATCCCCCAGACAGATTTATTTTACTCACCGTGATTGTGCCAGATGCGTATACAATATCGAACTTGTTGGTGATTAGCGAATTTATTTTCAAATCATTTTTCGGTGAGGTTAATCATGGACAGGTAGACAATTGGTTTCCATTTACATTCACGAATATCCCAATGACGATTCTAAACGGAAGCTCGTAGAAACGGTACAACATGCACTCAATGTGTTATACGTTTTTGAGTCTGGCATGATGCTATTGTAAAAATAGCGATTCAATATCTTTGTGATGGCAATTTATCGTATAAACAGATGTTCCTCAGACGCTAAGCGATCACAGAAGTATATCTAGCAAAGTTTAAGCTACGAGGATGTAACGTCGACGATCTAAGTAAAAACATGAAAATGTCCTGAATGAACATTTGTCTAAAATACTTAAGGCATAGAGAAAAATAGCCCCACCAGCGGTAACTCGCATACATAGCAATGCATCGTACGGAGGCGGCCGCCATGTTTTCACCAGGAATTGTCAAAATAGAGTCAATAATCGAGGTCAATATTGCTATGTCATGTCGTTGATGGAAGTTATCAGGTTAAATTTGAGAAATCCAGTCAAGTTTGGGCTGGATAAGTTATATATATGTGTGTGTGTGTGTGTGTGTGTGTGCGATTAGGATTTGTAACGTAGCTTTAACTATATTTCAGTCATATCTCTACAATGTCTGCAATGAGGCAGTTTATAGTGATGTCTAGCACTGGGGCATCATGCCGCATACATGTAGCATGATTTCCCACCCAGCCCCATTATCCTGACACCAGGCCGACCAGTCCTTACACTAACCTCTTAATGCTGAGCGCCAAGCGAGGCAGTTGTTATTACCATTTGTGTAAGTTTATGGAATGACTCGGCCGGGGATCGAACCTACGACCTCCCGCTTCCTCGGCGGACGCTCTAACCACTAGGCCACTGTAGCGGTTGGATAAATCCTTATATATTTACTCCGCAAGTACCTACTGGAAATTCGGTTCTACAAGAATTCATTAATCCAAATTATCTACGATGTCGTAATTCGCTATTTTCACGGATACATTTCAAACATACTGATCAGAGCGGACTCTTGCCTTGACTTGGGTAGGAAATTTCTGAATATAAATCTCTACATAAAATCTTAAAGAGTTTTAATCAAGTTGGTGATTAACGGATTAATCAAGGTGATATATTATATAATGTATCAACACTTGAGCGTTGTTATACAGAATAAAGAGGCGCTTGCAAATGCCATCAGAACAACATGTGCACTGGCCTCGGTCGTGGCAGACAAATTTATTGTTGACATAATTATTGATGAAGACTGCAATGAAGAATTTTCGTTGACATAGGAACAGATAAATAAGCGAGAACATATTTTTATAATATTGAGACCAGATTCTAAAATATGCGTATTCCTCCATTAAATTTGATCAGATTAACAAAATATTATCTAATTCTTCGGATAGATGGGTATAATACCCATAATTTTTCAGATTATCCAACAAGTTCATCAAATTGATGGGTATTTTAATACACAAAATAATAAAAATCTCATCGAAAAAATTAAATTACGCACCATCAAATAATATATAATTATAATTTTACTGACTTTTGTTAATTTTTTGGACTAAATTATTCTAAAAAGAATGAAATTCAGATAGATTTCATAAATTGATAGGGTAAATAATACTAAAAATAATGAAAGTCAGTTAGATTTCATAATTTGATAGAGTAAATAGTACTAAAAATAATGAAAATCAGTTAGATTTCATAAATTGATAGGGTAAAAAAATACTAAAAATAATGAAAATCAGTTAGATTTCATAATTTGATAGGGTAAATAGTACTAAAAATAATGAAATTCAGATAGATTTCATAAATTGATAGGGTAACAAATACTAAAAATAATGAAAATCAGTTAGGTTTCATAATTTGATAGGGTAAATAGTACTAAAAATAATGAAAATCAGTTAGATTTCATAAATTGATAGGGTAAAAAAATACTAAAAATAATGAAAATCAGTTAGATTTCATAATTTGATTGGGTAAATAGTACTAAAAATAATGAAAATCAGATTTCATAATTTGATAGGGTAAAAACTACTAAAAATAATGAAAATCAGTTAGATTTCATAATTTGATAGGGTAAATAGTACTAAATATAATGAAATTCAGATAGATTTCATAAATTGATAGGGTAACAAATACTAAAAATAATGAAAATCAGTTAGATTTCATAAATTGATAGGGTAAAAAATACTAAAAATAATGAAAATCAGTTAGATTTCATAAATTGATAGGGTAAATAATACTAAAAATAATGAAAATCAGTTAGATTTCATAATTTGATTGGGTAAATAGTACTAAAAATAATGAAAATCAGTTAGATTTCATAAATTGATAGGGTAAATAGTACTAAAAATAATGAAAATCAGTTAGATTTCATAAATTAATAGGATAAATAATACTAAAAATAATGAAAATCAGTCAGATTACATAATTTGATTGGGTAAAAAATACTAAAAATAATGAAAATCAGTTAGATTTCATAAATTAATAGGATAAATAATACTAAAAATAATGAAAATCAGTTAGATTTCATAATTTGATAGGGTAAATAGTACTAAAAATAATGAAAATCAGTTAGATTTCATAATTTGATGGGAAAAAAATACTAAAAATAATGAAAATCAGTTAGATTTCATAATTTGATAGGGTAACAAATACTAAAAATAATGAAAATCAGTTAGATTTCATAATTTGATAGGGTAAAAAAATACTAAAAATAATGAAAATCAGTTAGATTTCATAATTTGATAGGGTAAATAGTACTAAAAATAATGAAAATCAGTTAGATTTCATAATTTGATAGGGTAAATAGTACTAAAAATAATGAAAATCAGTTAGATTTCATAAATTGATAGGGTAAAAAATACTAAAAATAATGAAAATCAGTTAGATTTCATAAATTGATAGGGTAAATAGTACTAAAAATAATGAAAATCAGTTAGATTTCATAATTTGATAGGGTAAATAGTACTAAAAATAATGAAAATCAGTTAGATTTCATAAATTGATAGGGTAAATAGTACTAAAAATAATGAAAATCAGTTAGATTTCATAAATTGATAGGGTAAATAGTACTAAAAATAATGAAAATCAGTTAGATTTCATAATTTGATTGGGTAAAAAATACTAAAAATAATGAAAATCAGTTAGATTTCATAAATTGATAGGGTAAATAATACTAAAAATAATGAAAATCAGTTAGATTTCATAAATTGATAGGGTAAAAAATACTAAAAATAATGAAAATCAGTTAGATTTCATAATTTGATAGGGTAAAAAATACTAAAAATAATGAAAATTAGTTAGATTTCATAAATTGATAGGGTAAATAATACTAAAAATAATGAAAATCAGTTAGATTTCATAATTTGTTAGGGTAAATAGTACTAAAAATAATGAAAATCAGTTAGATTTCATAAATTGATAGGGTAAAAAATACTAAAAATAATGAAAATCAGTTAGATTTCATAAATTGATAGGGTAAAAAATACTAAAAATAATGAAAATCAGTTAGATTTCATAAATTGATAGGGTAAATAGTACTAAAAATAATGAAAATCAGTTAGATTTCATAAATTGATAGGGTAAATAATACTAAAAATAATGAAAATCAGTTAGATTTCATAAATTGATAGGGTAAAAAATACTAAAAATAATGAAAATCAGTTAGATTTCATAATTTGATAGGGTAAAAAATACTAAAAATAATGAAAATTAGTTAGATTTCATAAATTAATAGGGTAAATAGTACTAAAAATAATGAAAATCAGTTAGATTTCATAAGTTAATAGGGTAAATAATACTAAAAATAATGAAAATCAGTTAGATTTCATAAATTGATAGGGTAAATAATACTAAAAATAATGAAAATCAGTTAGATTTCATAAATTGATAGGGTAAATAATACTAAAAATAATGAAAATCAGTTAGATTTCATAAATTGATAGGGTAAATAGTACTAAAAATAATGAAAATCAGTTAGATTTCATAAATTGATAGGGTAAAAAATACTAAAAATAATGGAAATCAGTTAGATTTCATAATTTGATAGGGTAAATAGTACTAAAAATAATGAAAATCAGTTAGATTTCATAAATTGATAGGGTAAAAAATACTAAAAATAATGAAAATCAGTTAGATTTCATAAATTAATAGGGTGAATAGTACTAAAAATAATGAAAATCAGTTAGATTTCATAAGTTAATAGGGTAAATAATACTAAAAGTAATGAAAATCAGTTAGATTTCATAAATTGATAGGGTAAATAATACTAAAAACAATGAAAATCAGTTAGATTTCATAAATTGATAGGGTAAATAGTACTAAAAACAATGAAAATCAGTTAGATTTTATAAATTGATAGGGTAAATAGTACTAAAAATAATGAAAATCAGTTAGATTTCATAAGTTAATAGGGTAAATAATACTAAAAATAATGAAAATCAGTTAGATTCCATAAATTGATAGGGTAAATAGTACTAAAATTATGAAAATCAGTTAGATTTCATAAATTGATAGGGTAAATAATTCTGAAAATAATGAAAATCAGTTAGATTTCATAAATTGATAGGGTAAAAAATACTAAAAATAATGAAAATCAGTTAGATTTCATAATTTGATAGGGTAAATAGTACTAAAAATAATGAAAATCAGTTAGATTTCATAATTTGAAGCAGCAGGAAGGCTGACGGTGACAAAATCGTCACCATTTTGCAACTTTAAGTCTCCATTTCCGATTCTGAGACTTAACAAAAAATCGCTAACTCGTATTTTGGCAATTGGACACCTAATGATTTTTCCCACCGTCCACCAAATCTGCTACTTAATGATTTTTGTCTCTAACTAGTGAACAATCATTAAGAATATATTCGATCAAGTCCGATCCGAGTATATACTTAAGGTTACTCAAACATTTTCGTGTTTTTTTAAAAGTATTTTATGTTTTTGTTATATAGGTATGCCAATAAAATCTACTCCATTATCTGAAAAAGATATCGAAGATATTATTGCGATGAAAGGTAAAATTCCCATATCGGAAATTAAGGCAAAATATCATATCGGGTTGCAACGAGTATACTCGATTTGGGGTGGTCCAATACATAAACCAGTAAACAATAAAATATTAAATCGTATGTTTGATATTATCGAAAACTCTCAGGTGTACACGAGAGAGCCAAAAAAAATTCCAGAGGTAATTTTTCACGGAGGAGGAAATGAAAATTCGGAGAATGGAAATACAAGTATTTCTGCACCAGAGATTTTACCGTGTCAAAAATGTATAGACGTTGAGGCAAAAGAACAATCTTATCAACAACATATAGAATCATTAAAAAGACAACATCAACAATATATAGATTTGTTAAAAAATAAAGAACAACAACAACAACAATATACAGATTCATTACTTACCCAAAATCGTAATTTATCCTCAAGTTTAGATTTATTACAAAATAAAAATTATGATTTGTCTGAGCAGTTACAAGAACTTAAAAAATCAGGTGGTGGTGATATTATTGACGAGATTAATTCATTAAAATCAACCAATCAAGAACAATCTGATGAGATTAATTCATTAAAATTAGAAATTGAAAATTCTTATACTTCTAATGACGAGTTTAATAAGGTTGTTGAGTTAAATCAATGGCAAAGTAATAAATTAAAAAAATTTAAATCTGCTATTCAAGAACAATCTAGTAAGATTGATTCGTTAAAATCGACCAATCAGGAATACATTAATAAAATTAATTTATTAAATTCAAATACTTCCAATAACCCTAAAATTATTGAGTTAACCAATAAGATAGCAGAACTTAATAAGGAACTAAAAGATGTTAAAATAGAGCGTAGTAATGAAGAGGATGAAAAACTCATTTCTCAAAAAGAAAATAGAGAATTAAAGAAAAAATTAAAAGAGTTTACTAGATATTCTATTTGGTAGATTTGATAAAAATCTTTAAGATCTCACATATAGACTAATAATTAACTCTTCACCGCGTAGATCTATCAAATTGTTTGCTTGATCGGTAAGTTTAAAATTAATTCTAGTTAGTAAATTATTATGGGTTCGCATATAAACAAGATTAGTTGGATCTTCTATTAACAAGTAACCAGGAGGAACTGTGGGGGCAAAGGAATATAAAATATATCCTTGTTGAGCTTGATTTGTTCTTGTTAAATCAATTTGATAACCTCCTTCAACGGCGTCACATATTAAATTTATTGCAATTACCGAAGATATATTTACATTACCAGGTGCAATATGTCTTCCACTCCCTTCTACTCCGTTATTATGTTTAAGAATTACTTCTAATTTTTGTTTTTCTTTAGCCCAATCATCATGAATTTTCTTAAATCCTAGATTAATGAAGGTTTTCAAATTATCTTTTAAGTTGATGTGTTTATATGGATTTAATGCAAATGTTGGATTTTTAGTTATCATATCCTTATAAACTCTCGCAAACTCTGTTCGTGAATCATCAGTATTTTCTTCAGTTTTAAGTTGTTCAAGTCGTGTATTAAATGTTTCCATATCTTTAATGATTTTATTAACTCGAGATACTGTTTTAATAAAATCAGATTTAGAACTGTGGATGATCCTGATTTTATGATTGGAATAATAATGCCACATAACATCAAAATTATTTTGTATAGTGTCTAGAACTCCTCTAATTATAATAACACCGTCTTTATTTTTAACGCTTGATGGTTTAATTGTTACAGATTTTATCATATCAGAAAATCTTTGATAAGGTGGAATATTATATGGAATGGTTTTACCGGATTTATCTGTTATATATGATCTAATTACTGGTGGGTTATCCCTAGGGTCATAATTTTCTTCTATCTCATCAGTCATATAATCAGATATTATAGGTTCTGGTATATCAAATTTTTCAATAGGTGATTCATTAGGCCAACCTAATACTGTTCTTATACTACTATTATAAATATCTACAGAGTATCCATCTGCGACTGTAATTGTTGACGATAATGTAGGTTGATGAACGTCAATCACTATTTTTTTTTCTTCTTTAGTGATAGATTTTATTTTACGATCAAATTCATCTCTGATTTCTTCAATTTCATATGAGCCGGTTGGTAAGTATACAATTTTCCAGTCTGGAGTGCCATCTTCTTTATTTTTATTTGCAAACATTAGTGAATTGTTTGGTTGTTGTTCATTATATGTTGTCGATCTAATATTAGGCCAACTATTATACACCCGCAATTTAGCTAGCGCGAGTTCTCTCACTGAAATTGGAGAAGGAAAATTTACACTAAATTCGGGTTTTTTTGTTGATATTATAATCGTCTCTGTTTTAACAGGAGTAGTGTTTTCTACTATTTGCTGAAGTAATTCCTGCTGCATTATTGTAAAATATTTTTAAAATTCCAATTGTAAAATCTAAATTAGATTTTGAAATTTAATCAGTATCATATTTTACATCTTCCGAATAAGTCGTAACACTGTAATTACCTTCTGTTAGGAATATTACAGAGTCCTCCGAATTTGGAGGAGAATCCAACCAACCTAATACACTTCTAATACTACTTTGGTAGATGTCAACAACAAGTTCCGGGGTTATTATAAATATATTTCCAGGAGATATTATAATCTTCGGTACAAAATCCTCTGCATTTTCACCCATAGTCAAGGACATATTATTATTTAGTTGTTTATTAAGTTCTTTCATTGTATATTCACCTGGCGATATTCCGACGGTATACCACTCGATTGGAGATTTCCAAGAAAAAACAATCGAATTATTTTCTTTGGTTATTTGATATTTTTTGACTGAGGTCATTATGTATATTGTCAGTATTTAATTTCTTCATTGCGGAATTATAACGATCAGTAATATGAGAAAATTCTTCTTCGGTTATTTCACTATCGCTTATTGCCTTAGAAATCAATGCTGTTATCTCGGAATATGTGCTAGTTGCTGTGGCCAATTTTATTGTGTAATCACGTAACTTATGTGAAGAACATGATGAGATTTTATTTGACACCCCGGTAAATATACCTGTAAGGGTTGTTACCGCAGAAATAATAATTGGAATTACAACCGGAGCTGTCATAGTGACGGATGACAACACTATTCCAGTGCCTACAATGACCCCTGACACAGTATAAACAGTTATATCTAATACTGTTATTCTTCGTTGATATTTCTTCTTTTTGATAGTATAAGTGTCCATGAGATCCTGCAATTGTTGTTGATATTTCGATACAGTATCATAACGATACTGGGATGGTGAAACATCAAGAGGTGGAAATTTTTTTGGTGGCATTTATTTGAAAATGTTTTATGTTAATAAATCGATTTCCTTTTAAAGTATTGATACATATTCAAAAATCCATCTTATTCGTGCTCTAAGTATATTACGAGTATCAACAGGTAGGCAATCAAAACTAACCATATTAAATATTGAAAGAGAACGATCCCTGTCTTCTGCTAGATCATCAACAGGAATTAATACAGTATTAATTCCTCGATAGGTTGTATTAGAATAAGTCGCTGTAATATTAAATTGATGTTCAGAAACTATTGAAAGTCTATAAATTCCATTAAATCCATTTTGACCTAATGAGAAAAACACTGAGAAAGGTGACCTCTCTCCACTAATATATTCACCTGATCCTTTTTCAAAAACATATGTAAGATTTTTAATATCACTCGCGTTATTAGGTATTTTTACTTTATCAGTGATTGTTTTAAGATCCTCAATTGATTTTTTATTAATCGCGATTAAATCTGAAGTTGATTTAGTATCACGGACAACACCTAACCGGGAATTAATCGCAGTTATATCGTCGCTGGATTTTTGTTGCTTAGTTGTAATATCCGTAAGTGTTGTTGTAATATCATCCGGTTTAACATTTTTTTTACCAAAGAATTTCTCAATTGCGTTATCGGTGGCATTAAAGTTTCTCCGGAGTGAAACAAAATTAGTTATGTGAGCATCATATTCAGCCCGTAATTGCGCTAAATTATCTATCGCCGCTTTGACATACGCGATTTGTACACCTAATGTGTTTCGTGGAACACCAAAGAATTTATTTAAATCGGTATTAATAGATGTTATTTGATGACCAATTTGGTTTATTTCACTAAATTTATCTGTTATTGTTGTAATGGTTTCACCAGCTGCGAGCTTACCTTTTTGGAATACCACAATAGAGTCGTCGGGAGCAGTTGGTTGTTTCGTTAAGATATCATCAAGTGATAGATTACTTGATTTTAATTTTCCTTGACGATCTTCAAAAACAACTAATTCTTCAGGGTCAATATTTACTAGGTTAAAATTACTAGCAAGTTCATCCCTAATTATTTTTTTTACACTGTCATCAATGGTTTTATCCTCTTTTTTCTCTCTCTTGCGTGATCTTCCCCAAATATCGACAGACATTATATAAATCTTTTTTAGATTTTTCAATTGTTAAAATTTTATGAATTTTTAATTCGAGAAACACTAGCGTTTCTACCGCTAGTATATTCATTTACAGTTATATGTGGTGGTTTCTTTGATGATGAAATTTTCGTTAACACATTTAATACTTCATTACCGCAGATTGGTGGATCACCTAAAGTCTGTGTCGGTAATGTTGAGTGCCAAATTGGAAATTTGTATTTTGTCTGTAATTTGTTTACGTATTTATAAAACTCAATTGGTGGTGGTAACCCGTATGAGTCAAAATAAACAATTTCTCGCGGACTAATTGTGTACCCAACCCAATGGGTTCCAGGTCCATTGCTATTATCTAGATTGATAATTCCGGTTTCTGGAATTTGTGGATGATTCGGTAATTGATCTCTCATAAATACACCTCTGAAATGTTTTATTGGGTATTTAGTGGATTTAGATTTTTCAACTGCGTCAATCAAATCAAAATTTGACATCGGTGTGAAAATGCTTGTATTTTGATCTACATTGGTCGTCCCAATCGAAGACCTTTTCCGGTTGGTGGTCGTCCTAGTCTTAGTCCTTTTCCTCTTTTTTTTTGTCCTACTCCTTGTCCAGTTATCTTTTTTACAGCCATTCCTGCAGCGGTTCCGGCAGCTCCTAGTGCTACAGCTTTTGCGAGTGCTGGTGCGCCTGCTGCAATCAACCCTGGAATCATAGCGAGTAATGGAAATATACCACCGGTTTTAATCATATTAGCAATTGCACCTTTAGAAAGTTCAAGTTGAACACCTTTCTTATTCTTAACTGCGTCATTTAAATTTTTTACTTGTCGATCTGTCAGTGACAACTTATGTGTTCCCCCGGTCAACTGTGCTAGTTTTAGTGTTATTGTGGTTCCACATTCTTTTGCAGATTTTGATTTTAATTTCTTTACTTGACCCTCAGTCAGTGATACATTTACAGTGTTATATGGCATTTATTGTAAAACACACTGTAATTTTTAATTGTAAAATAAAAATTCAAAATCTTAAGATTTTTAAAGATTTTTAAAGAATTTTTCACTTACAGATTTAGAAAATCTTACAGATTTTCCACTGGTGCATCAACGAGTCTCATTCGTCCGCCAGCTCCTTCGAGTAGCATTGATTTATCACTAAGAATTACAGCTACTGCCCTGTAATCAGCACCAGCTGGTGCTATACGGGCTCGGAAATATATGTCAACGAGGGATTGTCTCATCATATCAAGATGTGTTAACGAAAAGTAATAAATTGGATATAAACTCTTAAAATCCAATTGTGATATTTGCAGACCGGTATCAACATTTTGATCACGACTCATAAATGATAACAATCGCTGATAAACTCTAGCAACATTATTTTCTTCGTAATTTAGTTGTATATCTTCGGCTGGTTCTTGTTGTCCATTTATTCTCAGTGATACTTCCTTGACTCCTAGTTGATCAAATATCATATGGGAATGTTCTTGACTATTTAACCGATCTCGACGTTGTAGCGCAATAAATATATGACGTGGTGCTGAAACCCCACTTTTAGACGCCAGATGCCACGTAAATGTATCAGCGACATTATCTTCTTTGGCGTCTGTAGACACAGTTAGCCAATGTAGCAGAGTTTTCCCACCTGTTTCCATAAATGATATCAATCTTTGCTCAGCTGCTATAGACGGTGTCATCACAGGCATCCAGAGAGTCAATTTACTCAAATTAACTTTACCGGCAGCACCACCGGTACGCCAAATTGCGGCATTATCATCACCACGTCGTGTCAACGCAATTGTATGTTTTGCTCCGTAAATAACTTTTCTAACATTTCTACAAAATCCAAATATATGATGGAGTGGAATTGCGCAAGAGAATTTTCGTCGTTCCCCCTGTAACATTCCTACACGAGTTGCAAATCCCAGATTGAATCTATTGCTATCAGATTTTACAATATCGAATACACCCGCTGGTCTGGCTTCGTGATAAGCATCATCTGGTTGTGGATCAGATGCAGTGTCTCGAGGTGTTCTAATTTTAATATACTTATCAGTTTCAGCGTGATCAGAGGTATCTTTCGCGAACATCATTGATGGCCCGGCTGATCTTGTAAAATCGTCTGAGTATCTTGCTAGTCCGACTATCGTTGTTGCGATATCAACTTCGTTTTCGATTGATTCAATTTCTTTTCCATCGAGGAGATATCGTGCGCTTTCAAATAGCGCCATCACACCATTATTAACAAATCCAACTTTAACATCAGCTGCGTAAGGTGTATTATTAGCTAATACAATTTCTCCCTCAATTTCAATAAACGCCTCACAAGGCTAAAAGTATTTACTGGTATCGTGAACTTGAAGTTCAATTCGAGCTCGTGCTTTAGGATCTATTGCGTGATAAGCGTAGAATTGATAATTCCCCACCGAATCATTTTTTAACACCGGGGCATCTATGTCAAAGGCGGGATCATTTTGTTGTTTATACATTATATAAAAATACATGTATTTTCAAATAAAAAATTCATAGAATTTTGAATTTTTAAAGAATTTTTATTTACATTATCTCCGCCGCCCAGTTTTAAGTCTATTTCCGGAAATGGAAATTCCACTTCCCGGAAGCCCACTTCCGGCAATCATATTAGCAATGTTAGAGATGCTAGCATCTCTAGGGCTACTCAAAACTTCGGGAAGATTTTCTAGTCGTTGTTGTACCGCCTTGTTAATTACTTTACTAACTGCTGCTGGCATCACAGTCGTGGATGGTAGAATCACTGGTGGTGGTTTTCGTTTCGGTAGTAGTGAAACTATTTTATTCTTTACAGCAGTAAATGCTTTTCCAGCGAGATCCCCAACAACACCTAATCCTTTATCCTTAATAACTTCAATTGCTTTCATTCCAGCTTGTTTAGCAAGAGGTAAAACTTTTGGCGCGATTCTACCAAATAATCCCATAATTGTATTTCCTAACCCATCTCCGTAATACGCTCGATACACCGGGTACCTAGAATTTACTACATAAACAGGTGTTGGTTTATCGTGATTATAGTGAATTATCATGTTATAAAATTACTGGTGTTTTTAATTCAGAAATGTTTTTACATTTCTAATTTTAATCACTGTGATAACGAGAATTTTCAACAAGTTCCTCAATAAGTTCTCGGTATGTGTGGATGTCCATGACACGACCTTGAAATAATCGCCGACAGATATCAGCGGCTTCATTTGTAATTTCCGGAGAATTATTTCCAGCTCGTTTTCCACCAATAAGAACCTCTAATCGTGATACATCATTGATGACGCTGTTTGGACAGGGACAATTATTAGAAACGCTTGTATTTTCAGTTCCGAGATCTTTCAGATTTTTATTTCCAATTCCACTACCGGTTGTCTTAGGGTTAACTAAATCATTAAATTCTTTAGTTAAATTTTTATTAAATCTATCACGTTTTCTATTTGCTAAAAACACTTTTCTTTCCCAAGTCTCCCTATTTGTTATTTTTTTAAAATAAACTGAGTTTAAATAATCACCTCTAGATTTAAAATTATTTTTAATAAAATTAGCTAATTCAGTATCATTATCAATCCCTCTAATTTCGTTTAATGCTTTCTCAGTAAATATTTTTTCAGATGTGAGATCACTATCAGCGGGTTCAGTAACATAGGGTTCATCTGGATCAAATTCGATTGCTTGGGGATCAATGAATTCAGGTGTTGGTGGAATAGTAGATTCGCGCTCTGCTTGTCGTTGTTTTATCATTTTCGTTTGTTCTTGCACTATATTACCAGGAAGGGCTTTTAAAATATCTGTAGTTTGCTGTTGAAGTGCTAGTAGATTTTGGGAAGCCTCCACAGTCTTCTTGGCTGATTTCTTAACCGACTTCTTTACATCACTTGTCGCCGTTATTACAGGCTTAAATAATTGTTCACTTCCGACAGTAAAATCATCTTGAGCCGCTTGTCGTTGTTGAAGTTGGCGTCGTACTGAGTCTCTGACTGGGATAAATTTCTTAATCGCTGCTAATCTTTCTCTAGCTAGTCTGGTTGTGAGTGATTCAGAAATCATTTATTATATAAAAATTATCTGTAATTTTTCAATTACGAAATCTGAAAGATTTCTAAGGCTGATATTAGTTTATTTTATAAATATTTTTTTTATTTTATTTTGCCGGATTTTGTTAAATTTTAGTCATTTTTGACCGATTTTACGCTATTTTTGACCGATTTTACGCTGTTTTTGACTGATTTTAACTAGAAACCGGAGGGTTAAGTAGTCGATTTTTAATGTTAATTTCCCATATGTTTTTCCACCTAAAATTGAATTTTTCAGTTTTGAAACTCATTTTTTAAAGTTTTTTGATAATTTTTGATGATTTTAGATGAATTTTGATGATTTTAGATAGATTTTACTCACTAGAAACCGGAGGGTTAACCAGTCGATTTTTAATGTTAATTTCCCATATGTTTTTCCACCTAAAACTGAATTTTTTTAATTTAGAAATTAATTTTAATTTTATATATATATAATGAACAAAACAATCGTCGACGAAATCGTAACGCAACTTAACCGCATCAACGGAATCCCGGAAATCACTGCAATAGTAGCACAAAAAAAAAATACAACACTTTAACGCTGATTACATTGTAGATGAATTCCGTAAAATTGAATCTGCACGTGTTAAGGATTATCCAACGTATCGATCGGAGTATCGTATAGTAAAGACGCTGATACGACAACGTAATATCATAATCTATTATCTTAAAAAATTCGGTAGTGATAATGTGTTAGTTGAACTTGTTGCTCTTAGTCAACTTCTTCATCCGTTATTGAAAGCGGTGGGAGATGTATTTGAGGAAGAAAAAAATATAGCTCAGTTTGCTGAACAATTTGATAACAGCTGTATGTGAAAATTCATTTTGAATCTTTAATCTTTCAGATTTCTGTCTTCGAATTTCTGATTTCTGTAAATTATTTTTTTACCCCCAACAAAATGAAACTCTACAATCGAATCTATCAGAATATGATGATGAAATCAAATAATTAGCTATATGTCTTACAGATGCTGGATCAATATTAAAAAACCTCGCTGCTGAGCTTATTGACGGAAAATCTGTAATTTCATCACCAGTGATTTTATCACTGTAAAAGGCAATAACTGGTCTTGGGGTGCGAGGTTTACGATTATAAGTCATATTAAGATTATTTTCTCGTGGTGTTACAATTCTTAAGTTATCAATATGATTATTTAATTTATTTCGATCTATATGATCCACTACACATCCCTCAGGAATTTCTCCGATAAAAGTTTCAATAATAAATCTATGAGCGAGATAACTCTTTATCTTTTTTCCTTCTAGGTGTATACAAATACGTAAATAACCAAACTTATCAACAACTCCAATTTCTCTTCTTAATCGCTTATTTCTAACATCTCCATCAGCCGAAGCTTCGTATTGTACGTAAATTGGATGCGGGCGGTATTCGTTCGTCATTATATATTATACAGGAATTTATTTGTCTAAATGTTATTTCACTTTGGTTTGTTTATATAATCTTCCGGGGTCTGAATAACCGGGGTTCTGTGATTAACATGAGTATAAACATCATAGTACCGTTTTAACTCTCTGTATTTTTTTCCGCCGTGTTCCAGGCATAATTCTGTTTTACCGCGGACCCCTACACCACACACGATACAAGGTTTAGGTCCTGTACTACCACGACGAATTAATACTTGATGCTGTCCGCAGTATTCCTTTTTCGATTTTTTATTACATGTGTCCGTCGAACCGATTAGCAACCACTTACAATTATACATTATATAACTACGCATATATTTAATTAAATTTTAAACAATTGTTTTAATTATTTTTTTGAATTAGATATTTGCTTTAATATAATGAGTAGAAATTATTTTTCACTCGATGCAAGATCTGGATTTTCACTAAGAGGACTTGATAGAGAACTTAAAAAATTAAGAAAACTCGCCATGAAAGAGTTTCGCCTTGACGGAGCTGAAAATATGTTCACAAGTTTACGAACAGTGATAAATGACCGGTTTTATGACGGCACAATAGATGAGGTTCGTGCAATGAATATAATATCACAGCTAGGTAATTACAGATACTACTGCAGAATAAAATGGATAAAATATGACGATGAAACTCATCGTTGGATTATCCAAGATAATTATAACCCTGTAATGAAAGATGGTAAAAATATAATATTCAGTAGTGATATGAACTCTGGGTTGTTAGTTGGAATTGATAGCCATTATTATAATAAAGCTTATCCCGTAACTGTTGTGATGTACGGGTTATACAGAATTCACACAGATATTGATCACGATAGAATGTATCCAATGAGAAAATCATCGGTGATAAATTGTGTGGCAGAGCGAGTTATGGAACATTTTAAAAATTCTTCACGAGGAAATGGATTAACTAAACAACGAGAAGAAAAGATAATGAGTTGGGGAGGACGGATGATAGAAAAAGGCGGAGCTACAATTAGTGATGTTGCCAAGTTAGAAACGTCTTTAAGATACCCAATTACAATTAAGTCAATAAGCGGGGAAATATTAAAAGATTGTAAATATAAGTCAAATAAAGTACCAATTGAAATGATTGATCACAGCGGACATGCTTGGAATCTTGGTGTTACTGAATTTCCACGGTCGAAGGTTGTAAGATATATAAAAGAATTTAATGGAAATATATTTGATACTTTTGCGGCAGTACACAAAGACGATCCAATTGGAGTATGGTTATTTAAGAGTGATGAAGATCCTGAAATGGGATTTGATCAATTTGTGAAAACTAATGGAGAATTATATCGTCCTGAAGAATTAAATAATCGTATGAGAGATGTTACAAAGAATTTCGTAGAAACCTTTGATGAAAATATATTATGTAATTCTTTTACAGTATCATCGGTGGCAGCCTATTACGCTCGTGAAAAGAATTCTTGGCGAAAAACCCCAAAAATGTTTCTTAATGATGTAAAATTAAGTTGTATTGAATACGGACACGGCGGATTGTGGAATACTAAATACGATATTAATAATCTAATATCTGCTGACATGAACGCTAGTTATCCTGGAGGGTTTTTAGGGATGGGAGAATGTAACGAATATTTTAAACGTTTTGGACATCCCACACATGAGATGACAAGAGTTGCCATAAACGGAGATTTGCCTGATTTTGATTTACCAGGATTTGCTAAGGTTATTGCGTTTAAACTTCGCGATGGATTACATCCTTGTAGTTATTTATGGCTTGGTAAACATATATCTGAGAAAATGTGGATGCCTATTGTACTGTTGCGATATATGCTTGATAGTGGTATGTTGATAATGTTGAAGGTTAGTGAAGCAATAATAAGTTATAAATCACAAAAAGATGTTTGGTTACCAACACCAGATTTAGATAAAGAGATTGAAAAAGTAAAAAAGAATTTTCCAGAATACAGCGAAGAGCGAATTATGGAAACTGCTAAACAAATGTATTGTGATAGAGAGAAATCAGCAAAGGATTTAGGACGAAAAATCATTGGAAAGTTTACTCAAGGTGGAAGATTTAATAATACTAGAACTTCTTCTAGATTAGTAATTGACCCGATTGAAGAACAAATTATTATTAAAAATCTTACTGATACTAATAGATTTGTAACGAGTAGAAAGGCATTATTATCAAACGGAAAAGAATACGGTACTGTTATAACTTACATAGATGGAGAAAGCCCTCAATATTCATATTTAAGATCTTCCATGTTAGCGTATACAAGTATTAATTTATTTTCGATGATAAATAGATTTCCAGATATCGCTGTAAGAGTTGCAACAGATTCTATGTATTTTCATAAGAAACATATTGATGCTGTTACACCGTATTTAGGTGAAAACGCTGGCGTTTCATGTTGGGGAACTTGGAGAATTAAAAAAGAGCGATTACATTGTTATAACCATCATGTACATGTTGAGATACTTGATAGTTACCGCAAAAATATTAAAATTGAATTTTCTAGTGCTCCATCTGTATTTGATCCGATAACTCGCTATCAGATAATTTATTTAAATGGATTAGGAGGGTCTGGAAAGACTGAAAGAGTTATTAGACTATATAAAGATTTTGGTATAATAGCGCTAACACATTCTCATGCATTAGCAAAATCCTTAAGAGAACGTGGAATTCCAGCTAAAACTTATCATAGTTTCTTTAGGTGGAAAGGTGATGCGTGGACCCCAGAACGAATGGGTAATAAATATATTTCACTGGTGATATTATGGGATGAAATATGTACAGTACCATTAAAAACGCTAAAACAGTTTCTAGGTTGGTTACGTACGAAGAATGTTAAGATAATATTTTGTGGAGATGACGGTCAACCACCACCGTTTTGCGGAGAATCACCTCATGAGTGGTTGAAAGCTAATGTTGATTACTATGAAGAAATCACAGATGATTATAGATCACTAGATGAAGAAATAAAAGATTTAAAATCTAGAATCCGCCGGCAATCTGATTACGAGCAGTGTAGAATTCTCAGAGAAGTTATTGATGAAACTCCTGAAGAAGATTTTTGGGAATCTTGGAAACCGGCTGATATAGTATTTGCAAGTAGAAAAATAATCCGTGATGATATTCAGCGACGATTATTTGAGATACATAAAGAGAAGTTTCCTAATGAAAAAGTACCGCTATGTTACAGACCGTCTGATACACGACAACAAAATATTGATGTTGATATACCTGGAAGAATTGCAGGCAATTCTAGTAAAGAAAAATTAGTGTTAAACGAAATTGTACACGTAGACATTGATGTAGTTGAAAATGCGTTACAGGCTGAAAATTCACCTTGGATATTAGGATACGCCGCCACAATACACTCATCACAAGGATTAACTATTGAGGATACAACTATCTGGATCGTAGATAATCGTATTGAGTGGTCAAATTTAGTTTATTTAGCGGTATCTAGAGCTAGACGAATAAATCAATTGAGAAGAGTTATCATCGAAGATAACGCGAACAGCTCTGATGTTGATATTTACATTGTTGAGAAAAAATTATCGGGATATCGACAACAAGATAAGGAAAAAAACAGAAATTTTAATATTAACTCAAAACTAATTTTATCACTGAAAACGCAACAAAATAATCACTGCGCTACTTGCAACTGTTGTCTACGATGGAGATTTCATCCCAGAGATAGTTATCAATTTACTGTGGATAGAATTGATAATAATTTAGGACATATTATTGGTAATGTGAGATTAACATGTCTCGCGTGTAATATACGTCACGCTAACTAATTTTTCGTGGTGGTAATTGAGTATCATCAGGAATAACTTGTAGTTGTTCGCGTGTAAATCCTCGCTGAGGTGCGGATGAATCTAATCTATAAATTGCTGGTCTAGAAGAAGATCGTGTCGACGATGATATTTTATGTGTAGTGATACTCCAAATAGGATCAGTGGCTCTTGCGCCACCACCTTCGAGTTCACCTGGCTCATATAAATATCTTACAGTGACGTTACTAAGAATTGGTTGGTTAATATAAGAATTATTTGTAATTTTAATACCAGGTACATACTCTTTTTTTATTGCGATGTTAGGTTTGATGCCAATCATTCGAGTTATTTCGTTATTTAACGCAGATACTACTTTTGGTAACCTTGAAACCCATTCACGAGAGCGAGTTTCTTGAGTAAATTCTTTTGCGTATTGATATCCAAATAATCGCTCAGCGAGAGTTCTATTAAATCTCTCTACAATTGCCTGATCGCGATGTATTGCAGTATGTCCTCGTCTGATGGTGACATTATGAGTTTTCATCGTAGATGTAACAACACCTTGAAATTCCTTACCCGGATCAACTTGTAATAGATTTGGCCATTTTAGTGGACCTTTACGATAAATCTTTTCAAATGCATCGGAGACTTCTTTTGACGACTTTGTTTTTAATGGTATTGCTTGTTTATATCTACTAGCGATATCAACTACAGTTAATGCATATTTGTAACCGTTGTCATACGGCAGAAATAGTATATCAGCTTGATGAACTTCATTTGGTACAAAAACATCAAAATGAGAATAATTAATTTTTTTAGGACCCGGAAGATAAATTTGCCATAACGCCTGTTTAGATAACCAATCTTTCGCGGTTTTATATTTCACTGATGCGGCACTAGCGAGTTTTTTAATTGCTGCGTAACCTTTCCAGTAGCCAGTAGGTGAGTAATAAATAGATTCCATGTATAAAACATTAATGTTTTTAAATACTTTTAGATTTTCAATTACCAAATAATATTTTACCTTTCATAGCGGTTTTTATCAATACTGAAGCTAACTTTTCTTTTAATTTTTTATCTGGAATTGCATCTATCGCGTGAATTAATTTTACATCTGCGAGATGACGTTGTTGAAGATCATTACTTTTATATGCTATATCATGAACACGACAAGCTTCATCGATGGTGTTGATTGGATCTTCACCTGGATTTGGTTGATCATTTTCGTTGAGTCTGATATCTAATCGGGTTCCTGGTCCGCAATAACTATATCCTGGAATATGTTTTTCACCTGGATACTTAGCCCAAGGAAGTCCTGGAAGATTACTTAAACGGTTGGCGATATCTCTACCTGTTTTTTTTTTTATAAATCTAAATTTTTTTATGCCACAAATTTCACAGTTACCGGCTGTGGCTAATCTATTATTTTTTGTAGTAACTGTTGTTTCGTTGATTGTTGGTGTACGTTTCTTACATTTCACACAATATAAATCCATAACTTTTATAGTAAATAAACGCATATCAATAAATGGAAGTGATTGATTTTAGCGCTACAAAGAAAAAACAACCTGTAAAACATCATCAGATGCTACCGAATTCTATCAGAATGATTATTATTGGACCGTCAGGAAGTGGAAAAACTCAGTTATTGTTGACGTTGATAATGAAACATTTAAAATGGGATAAGTTGTATTTAGTTGCACCAAGTGTAGATGATCAACACTGTTATAACGTGTTAAAAGAATATAACGAAAATGCATCTGAAATTGCTGGAGAAGATGTTGTTAATATAATAACTGATATTGATGAAGCTCCATCTGTAGAAGATTTAGATGGAAGTGTTAATAATCTTGTGGTATACGATGATGTTATGTTAGATAAACAGAAAAATCCTGCAAGAATTTTCTCACGCGGACGCCATAAAAACGCAGATGTTATTTATGTAACTCAGAGATATACACAAATTCCTAAAGTAATTCGCGATAATTGTAACCTGCTAAGTGTGTTTAACGGTGTTGATACTCATACCATCAGAAATATTTGGCTAACTTGGTGTTCTGATATGGATTTTAATCAATTTAAAAACTTTTTCAGTAATGCTCAGAGAACTCCTCATGGATTTGTCACAATAGCGATACATGATCCGCGGACACGATATCGGATCGGACTTGATCGAATATATTCTTAATGATTGTTCACTAGTTAGAGACAAAAATCATTAAGTAGAAGATTTGGTGAACGGTGGGAAAAATCATTAGGTGTCCAAATGCCAAAATACGAGTTAGCGATTTTTTGTTAAGTCTCAGAATCGGAAATGGAGACTTAAAGTTGCAAAATGGTGACGATTTGGTCACCGTCAGCCTTCCTGCTGCTTTTGATAGGGTAAAAAATACTAAAAATAATGAAAATCAGTTAGATTTCATAATTTGATAGGGTAAATAATACTAAAAATAATGAAAATCAGTTAGATTTCATAAATTGATAGGGTAAATAGTACTAAAAATAATGAAAATCAGTTAGATTTCATAAGTTAATAGGGTAAATAATACTAAAAATAATGAAAATCAGTTAGATTTCATAAATTGATAGGGTAAATAGTACTAAAAATAATGAAAATCAGTTAGATTTTATAAGTTAATAGGGTAAATAATACTAAAAATAATGAAAATCAGTTAGAATTCATAAATTGATAGGGTAAATAGTACTAAAAATAATGAAAATCAGTTAGATTTCATAAGTTAATAGGGTAAATAATACTAAAAGTAATGAAAATCAGTTAGATTTCATAAATTGATAGGGTAAATAATACTAAAAACAATGAAAATCAGTTAGATTTCATAAATTGATAGGGTAAATAGTACTAAAAATAATGAAAATCAGTTAGATTTCATAAGTTGATAGGGTAAATAATACTAAAAATAATGAAAATCAGTTAGATTCCATAAATTGATAGGGTAAATAGTACTAAAAATAATGAAAATCAGTTAGATTTCATAAATTGATAGGGTAAATAATACTAAAAATAATGAAAATCAGTTAGATTTCATAAATTGATAGGGTAAAAAATACTAAAAATAATGAAAATCAGTTAGATTTCATAATTTGATAGGGTAAATAGTACTAAAAATAATGAAAATCAGTTAGATTTCATAATTTGATAGGGTAAAAAATACTAAAAATAATGAAAATCAGTTAGATCTCATAATTTGATAGGGTAAATAATACTAAAAATAATGAAAATCAGTTAGATTTCATAAATTGATAGGGTAAATAGTACTAAAAATAATGAAAATCAGTTAGATTTCATAAGTTAATAGGGTAAATAATACTAAAAATAATGAAAATCAGTTAGATTTCATAAATTGATAGGGTAAATAGTACTAAAAATAATGAAAATCAGTTAGATTTTATAAGTTAATAGGGTAAATAATACTAAAAATAATGAAAATCAGTGAGATTTCATAAATTGATAGGGTAAATAGTACTAAAAATAATGAAAATCAGTTAGATTTCATAAATTGATAGGGTAAAAAATACTAAAAATAATGAAAATTATTTAGATTTCATAAATTAATAGGGTAAATAGTACTAAAAATAATGAAAATCAGTTAGATTTCATAAGTTAATAGGGTAAATAATACTAAAAATAATGAAAATCAGTTAGATTTCATAAATTGATAGGGTAAATAGTACTAAAAATAATGAAAATCAGTTAGATTTCATAAATTGATAGGGTAAAAAATACTAAAAATAATGAAAATCAGTTAGATTTCATTATTTGATAGGGTAAATAGTACTAAAAATAATGAAAATCAGTTAGATTTCATAATTTGATAGGGTAAAAAATACTAAAAACAATGAAAATCAGTTAGATTTCATAATTTGATAGGGTAAATAGTGCTAAAAATAATGAAAATCAGTTAGATTTCATAAATTGATAGGGTAAAAAATACTAAAAATAATGAAAATCAGTTAGTTTTCATAAATTGATAGGGTAAATAGTACTAAAAATAATGAAAATCAGTTAGATTTCATAAATTGATAGGGTAAATAATACTAAAAATAATGAAAATCAGTTAGATTTCATAAATTGATAGTGTAGATAATACTAAAAATAATGAATTCAGATAGATTTCATAAATTGATAGGGTAGATAATACTAAATAATATGAAAATCAGATAGATTTCATAAATTGATAGGGTAAATAATACTAAAAATAATGAAAATCAGTTAGATTTCATAAATTGATAGGGTAGATAATACTAAAAATAATGAAATCCAGATAGATTTCATAAATTGATAGGTTAAATAGTACTAAAAGAATGAAAATCAGTTAGATTTCATAAATTGATAGGGTAAATAATACTAAAAATAATGAAAATCAGTTAGATTTCATAAATTGATAGGGTAGATAATACTAAAAATAATGAAATTCAGATAGATTTCATAAATTGATAGGGTAGATAATATTAAAAATAATGAAAATCAGATAGATTTCATAAATTGATAGGGTAAATAGTACTAAAAATAATGAAAATCAGTTAGATTTCATAAATTGATAGGGTAAATAATACTAAAAATAATGAAAATCAGGATTTGTTATTGGGTGGGGTAAATAGTACTACCGAAAATGAAATTCCTACTGCGAAACAGATAACTACATTTAAAAGAAAATATTAGATTAAAAAATATGGTGTTATCTGAATACTTCGCACGGTATTACCAATATGTACAACACATTGTTGCTAGGTATTTTGTACGGTATCCTGGGAGATAATGTCATCTATTTACCAGTTGGATACTGCTGTATATTGTTTACATTTGCAGAAATTAATAACAGCAGTAACCTAAATATTTTATCGACTCAATATAATAAGTGTAGAACAAAACATTTGAATAAGAAAAAAAAATAGAATTTGAACCTGATAAAAGTGCATGACATCTGGCATTGTTTACCACAAGTCCAAATATGTTTCACAAAGGTGGGTCAAAGTTAGGTCTTATGATGTTATCAGTGTTTATTGAAGGCAGTACAAATATTTTTAATAATTGACTCCAGTGATTTATCGAAATTATTTGTCTAGGATATACACTAACTCAGAGACAAATATAAAACAAACGAAAATAGTACTCATCTTGATGTAAGATTAAAAACTCAGATTATATAAATTTAAGCGTCGATCCCTCACATATAGTATGTTGCAATATCCGTAATTTACTGATCTTCGACGCTGCGAAAACTCGAAAATCCAGAAGAAACCAGCAGCCATGGATGGGCAAACACTTATTCTTGTGTTTCTGGACCAAAGCTCCAACCATTCAACCGGGGTAGTGATCTAAGTATATTTACGGGTTCGTATATGGGAGGTGACGTCATAACAATTTCATAGGTATAACTAGCGGCCTCAGGTTGTGAGATAAGGGTAATGCCAAGTGATGCATTACTTAATGGGGTTAAAGAAAACTATCCACGCGTACACAAAAAGTTTTATTTCGAGACATTGAATATATATATATATATATATATATATATATATATATATATATATATATATATATATATATATATATATATATATATATATATATGTATATATATATGTATATATAAATATGAAAATTAAAATGATAATTCCTACAGCTAATTGCTGTTAATCAGTAACGACAAAAAGTATAAATTTAAAGCTTACTTCATGCTACTCTGAACAATTGTTTTCAAGGAAATCTCTGTTGACAGTACTTCTGGTACTGGATATCCGTGTTGAAAGTACTTCTGGTACTGGATTGTTGAAAGTACTTTTGGTACTAGAATTCCGTGTTGAAAATACTTCTGCTACTAGAATTCCATGCTGAAAGTACTTTTGGTACTGGAATTTCATGTTGAGATTACTTCTGGTATAGGAATTCCATGTTGAAAGTACTTCTGGTCCTAGATCCATGCGGAGTGTACTTCCGGTACTGAAATATCCATACTGAGAGTGTTTCTAGTACTAACATGTTGTCACTATTATTTTCAATACAGCATTTATTTGAATATATTGTTACATTGGTTAGGGTAAATATAGATGACTGAAACGTGTATTAGCCAAATAGAGTAGATGTTTAGTTCTTTGAAAGATAAAGTAAAATAATGTCATTTCCTTCTCAATTTTGCAGCCGTAATCATTGCACCTACACTTGGCGTTATCGGTGTCATTGCGGTAGTTATCATCATCTTCCTTCTTTGTCGAAGGTAAGAACTGTTTCATCATATATTAACTTCTGTTCTTTAAGCTAAACATGATCCTTGTTTCCTGTCCTTTCTTTGCAACATGTTTGAAACTAAAATAAATCAGACTAGAATGTATAGATCCTCTTACAAAAATTATACATAACGTTACTCTACAAGAAGTTTATCTGTAGAAAAAATATACAGAATATTGTATTTGACCCAGTCATATTTTTAATAAAATTGATAACTCGTGTTTAACGGATGGTGATTGTTTCAGAATGGTTTATTTCATTTTAGACACATCAGGAATTCTAGCAAGATGCAGATGGGAAAAGATGAGAGTAATAATAACTTTGCTACCTTATCGATCCATACAGAGGAAGGTTCACAATTTGGTGGCTTGAATAACATACGCATCATAACCGTACCCGTGGCTCATGAGGTAGGTTATGAAGGTATTATGTTTGAGAACACCACCCATGATGATACTGCAAGCCATTCTGGTCCTAAAAGCATCCGTTCGCAAAGGTCAAATGAACAAGGCGTTGGAAGTGTGCAGGTCAGCATAAACCAACCAGAATCCGTTGACCATATTGAAACTGATAAAGGGGACATGTATGCAGTTGTCAAGAGAAAGCATGACGCTGATGATATTCAACATCTACGGAAAAGCGTCATTCCTAACAGTCACGAAAATCTCTATGAAGCCTTAGAAATGAAACAAAATCAGCAAGAACCATCTACGCATTTACAGTTACGTAAAAACGCTAAGCATCAAAGACCAAATAGCGCAACGAATGGTTCCATCTTGAATACCAGTTCCAGATCAGACACGTATAATTCTTACTCCAAGTCTTCCGGAATGAAACCCATGGCTCTGAAGATAAAAGAAAAAGAGCAATTAGATCAGCAAGATAAATCCTTGAATTCGGGAGATACTTACGACAATGCATCTTTTGGACAAAATAACAATTCACACATAATAACAGAGTTGTAGAACTCTCAGAAAAGATAAAAGTATCAAAATGGAAAACAGTAACTTTAGTGAAGAACATTACAGTAAAATACATCCGATGAAGAATGTTTCTGTTTTCTTCGCCCAAACTTTCTGCATTTTCTTGAAAACGTTTGCAAATACATGTATAAGGAATCATTAAAAGATTGAGTCTTTTCCTCCAAAATAAGTTCAGACCAGATGTCAGGTTAATGTGAAAATGCAAAAAAATCCAGAGCTCAAAACTCACAGAATAGGCGAGAAATATTTATATTTTTATGTTGTAAATATTCCTTAAGATATTGAGAATATTCTTATTTCAAAAAGCACGTGTGATATTGAAATTATCATCATTATGTCACATATATCGTCACATATATGCAAGAGTCACGTCACAATTTTAATTATCATCCAACAATCATTTTCTACTCTCACATCATTACACATATTTGCAAAATTGCTTTCCTCTTAAAGTTAAAAGCATTGTGTGATAAGTGGATGCCTTGTTTACACTTTTATAAAGAGCACAAAAGCCAAATGCAACATCGATCCAGATCTGCCGATGCATATTAAGCCAGAAAATAAGAAGTTATGATATTTGCAGTCATATATAGCATGAACGCAATATACAATAATCTATCATGATATAATGTAACTACCATTGTGTAATGCCGTAATTTGCCATGGTATAATATCGTAATCCACCCAGGTATAAGCTGTAATCTACTTTGGTATAATTCCGTAAACTACCGTTATGTAATTCCGTCATCTACAATGGTGTAATGCCGAAATCTATAGTGGTGTGATGCCGTAATATATTTTGGTGTAATGCCGTAATCCACCTTGGTCTAATGCCGTAATTTATCATGGTGTAACGCCGTGATGCCTTTATCTACCATGGTAAAATGCCATAATCGACAATAGTATATTGCTGTAATCTACTGTTGTATTATGTTGTATATTAATATTGGATATTTCGTGATTTAATATGTTATAATGCTGTAATCCATCATGGTAGATTAACGTAATCTGCCATGGCATAAGACGCTGGCTGATCAGTCTACGCTCCTTGTAATTTTGTGCGTATTATATAATGCAAAATATGGCCTCGTGCAACGCCCGGTGTGCTCCAAACATATGCTGAGCACCAGACACGATCGAGCTCGAATTTAGAATCCCATAATTGGATGTCATACTCTAATTGCTTCTACGTCATAGCAATTTAGCGGTCTATTTAATGGAACCTAATTTAGCGATCTATTTAGAGACCCATGTTTAACAAATCCAAAACTAATATTTATGTACTTCTGGCTTTATTCTATTAAAGTTATAGACTGTCCAAGTGTTGAAAGTTTGAGATTGAGCTTGAGGGTCTTGCTGGAAATCTTTACAAGTATTGTTTATCATCTCTGTTTTCGGTTGAAAGATAATTTATTAATTGCAGTATTTATATTGAACTATTTAGTATGCCAATTTGTATTGATAATGGTAGCTTTAAGCAGAAGACCGTGTCATGCCGTTTGACTTTTTTTTATAAGGACTCCGTGTAATTATGTATTGTCTTCGAAGCCATTGTTTTATATAAACAGGTACTTGCAACCACCTGACCTGTTCTAGTACCCAAGTGACATGTTTTTGATGATTCTTATGATTGTTATGATGGTATATTGTAATGTCTTTGTCCGTCTGTACATTCCTACGCAGGTAACTATGCCCTGATCTCAACAGTTTTATCTGTGTAAAGCTTGAAAACCACGCTGCATTACAATGGACTGTAGTGTGATCTGTGTAAAGCTTGAAGAACACACTGCATTTCAATGGACTGTAGTGTGATCTGTGTAAAGCTTGAAGAACACACTGCATTTCAATGGACTGTAGTGTGATCTGTGTAAAGTTTGAAGACCACACTGCATTTCAATGGACTGTAGTGTGGTGCCTACGTTAATGAATAGCTAGGTCACATTCAACTTCTGCTATCAATATTTGACTGATTTATGGCCCCTTTTTTATCCTATCTTATTGGAGGAGATATCTGTGTCCATAGAACATAATGCACAGTTAGGTAATGATACATTATTTAGAAAACACTTCCTCGATGTAGCTCTATATGTTTCAGTTATCTCCCTTGCAAACGTAATTTGTAAAGATAGCATTTCCTGAGCATGTGTTACAAAGATAGTGTGAACATCAGTTTTTGTCATTGTGGTTTTCAATACTCAATGTGAACATCAGTTCTTGTCATTGTGGTTTTCAATACTCAATGTGAACATCAGTTCTTGTCATTGTGGTTTTCAATACTCAATATGAACACCAGTATTACCAAAGACACTAGATAGACAATGACAACAATTTCGTTTGAATGCGATGGCTAGCTAAGATTATATTTAAACGAACAATCATTGATATTTAACAAATAAAGTTCATTTATTTTAAGAACATCTTCGGATCATGTAATGTATTATGTATAGTTCATTGGAATGTTAATATTAAGAAATGACATGTTATTAATTTATTGTATAGTGAGATGTGATGCTATGTATTGAATCTAGCTTACCTTTCTGTATTGAAATTTTAGCGACATGGATACTTATGTATCTTCTTATACTATTTATATTCCTATTTGCACAGAAAATATTGGATGAGAGACCGCTGTATTATTGTTTTTTCATTTTGTTTCCTGCATGAATTGCATGTTTTTGAAAATGTTTCAGAGATGTTGATACATTTGTAAAAAATATAAATTACTGCATTTGTATGGGAAAATATGAAACAAATTTTCTGATGGAAATACTGCACCTTTTGGGAGTTCAATATTTCCAGTTTATTTTTTCCAATACAAATGCAGTAACTATTTTATTATATGCTACTTTTTCGTATTCTACCTAAGGCTTAATTGTATATGCAAAATGCATTACAAGAAACATAGTAACTGAATGTATGCTTTATTAAATCACAAGCACAGATTCATCATTACACAACAACAACATTATTAATGCGCACATAGCTCCGCCCTGATAGACATAACTTTCAAAAGTAAATGGCGTTTTAGTCTACTTAAACTTGAAATTTAGAGTCATATTGTAAATGAATACGCATTGCAACAACTTTTCCATTCTATATGGAATGAATAGAATGTATTATGTATGTCGATTCTACGAAAGTTCGTGTTTATAGACTGGATTTATCTCAGCCAATTCCACATAAAACACATCGGATTTCAGCATCTGTAAGCATGTTGCTGTTTTGTCATTGAATGTTTGAAATCATAATGTGGGAAACGTATGAAATATTTTAAATACAATTATTAAAAGGACGTTATCGAATATAATGTTAATTGCATGTTCAGTGCAGTAAGGGGATGAAATTGCACTTGAAATATTGTAGAAATTAGAGTAGGAATTCGAAATGCGTAATCAAGCCTGATACCACATGACATATTTCGTAAAATCGGATTCGCAGAACTAAGAAAGCACATTTTGAGAAAATGCAGGATTTAAAACTAAGTATATATACTTGCCATTCTTGTCACTTGCATGTTGTTTGTAGGAATCCTGAAATTTTATGACATGTCTGGTGTATATCACTAGCCTAAATCCAAAACAATGAATCAAGAAAGTTAACCCATAATGTGGAAAGCAGCTGGTACGTGGCAGTCCACGAAAACATCTGCTTTATTTCATTCAGAAACAAATTTAATCAACCAAAACGTAACGCAACTAAGACGTGAGTGTACAGGATTGGTTTACCAAGTAGTTCCTAATACACTATTGGGTACACGTGATTGTAATATGAAGTGCGCGTGAGTGCAATATCGTAAAATACTGAACGATTCTGAGAATATAAAGGTAACGGAGAAAGAAATGAGCATATTATAGTATGGAACATTAAACGATTATATTCAACTCTTTACAGGTCATTATTGTTCTAGAATTTGTTGATTTGAGAATATAACGGCAAATAATTTAATTTCAAAATGTAATGATGTTATCTACTGTATATGAAATATACTTTTTCTATCTCATATTGGTTAGTATCTTGTTTCAACGTGATATAATCATTGCAAGGAAAATAAATTTCCAAATCAGAAATCTGACTTTAAAAAATATTATTACCAAGTACTTTACAGAAAGGTCAACCCACCCACTCCCAATACCCTACGTTTTCTTATTTCTATAAATCTTTTTAACATAACATAATAACGTTTATTGATATGTATGACAGGTTGTTAACTAGGTCTCTTCATCGCTTTTCTAACAAAGAGTGTATGCGACCTGTTTTATTGACTGATCTACTTCTCAGTAAAAATCATATCAATCTTAAATGTGTTTATGTATAATATGACTGTCTCACTGCATACATACATACATACATACATACATACATACATACATACATACATACATACATACATACATACATACATACATACATGAGGATGATGATGTTTGTCCATCGATGTCGATGAGGACCATTCAATGTCATCGATTCATTGAGAGTGGGTCCGGAGATGGCTGATCAGTCGTATCCGGGCCCGGAATAGTCTGTTGCAGTGGGAACATGGATGTGCAGGTTGGTTGACTGTGAATTGCAGAACTACTGTTCCTGGATTTGCGCAGATCACGTTTCTCAGCTGCGTCCACCAGTCTTTTGTGCTCAAAGGCTGCCGCACCGGCATTAACTTGACTGCGCCAAGCAGATCGATCAGCAGCGACTCTCTCCCAGCTGTCAGGATTAATGCCTATGTTCTTTAGCGAGACTTTGAGGGTGTCCTTGTACCTCTTTTTTTGACCGCCATGAGATCTTTTGCTCTGCTGCAGTTCTCCATAGAAGATTGTCTTGGGTAGGCGTTCTGTCGGCATGCGGACGACATGGCCAGCCCATCGGAATTGTGTCTTGCACAGCATGGTGTGGATGCTTGTCATGCCAGCCTGCGTGAGCACCTCTGTGTCCGGCACCCTATTCTGCCATCTAATTTTCAATAATTTTCTCAGGGAGCTCATGTGGAAGTGGTTTAGTTTCTTAACATGGCGGCTATACAGAGTCCAGGTCTCGCAAGCATAGAGGAGGGTGGGGAGAACAACCGCTGCGTAGACTTTTAGTTTGGTGGCAAGCCTGATGCCTCTCCTGTCCCAGACATTAGAGCGGAGTCTGCCAACAGCTACACTGGCTTTGGCAATCCTTGTATTGACATCGTCATCAATGTGAACTGCTTGTGAGAGAGTGCTGGCGAGGTATGTAAACCTGTCTACATTTCTGAGCTTTTGGCCATTGACAGTGATAGATGGTTCCAGGTAATCTTTTCCAGGGGCTGGCTGATGCAGAACCTCTGTCTTGCTGGTAGAGATGGTGAGTCCGAAGTTAGTGCACTCTGTGGAAAACAGGTCCATGTTCTGTTGCATGCCTGCCTCCTTGTTGGAATTGAGGGCACAGTCATCTGCAAACAGGAGGTCGCGAATGTTCGCAATTTGGACTTTGGATTTGGTTTGAAGCCGCCTCAGGTTGAATAACAACTCATCCATACGGTAACAGAGACCTACTCCCACATCACTGTCCTTGAAAGCATCCATCAACATTGCGGAGAACATGAGGCTGAATAGAGTGGGGGCTAAAACGCATCCTCGTTTCACACCATTCGTGACTGCAAAGGGTTCCGAGTAGTTACCCTGGTCCTGAACTCTGGCAAGCATGCCGTCATGAAAATGCCTCACAATTTCAATGAAGACCTCTGGACATCCAAATGTGGCCATGATTTTCCAAAGGCCTTCCCTGCTGACAGTGTCGAATGCCTTAGTCAGGTCTACGAAGGTTGTGTATAGCTTGACATTTTGCTCAAGACACTTTTCTTGCAACTGCCTGGCAGCAAAGATCATGTCGATGGTGCCTCTCTCCTTTCTAAAGACACACTGACTTTCTGGTAGTAGGCCACGATCAAGGTGATCTGTGAGTATGTTCAGCAGTAGCCTGGCGAGGATCTTACCTGCGATGCAGAGTAGAACGATTCCTCTATGGTTGTCGCAGGATTGGCGATTGCCTTTGAGTTTGTAAATATGAACGATGTATGCATCTTTGAATTCCTGTGGTATGCGTTTCTGCTTCCACATCCCACAGAACATCTCTGTTAGTCTTTCCACTAGCTTAGGCCCACCAGACTTGTAGATCTCAGCTGGGATGGAGTCTGATCCTGGAACTTTTTCACTAGACAGGAGCTCAATGGCTTTATGAGTTTCAAGCACTGTTGGAGGGTCAGCCAGTCTCTCGTTGATCTCCACCTGTGGTAGACGGTTGATAGCTTCATCATTGATGGAAGAGGGTCTGTTGACAACACCGTCAAAGTATTCCGCCCAGCGTTCCAGTATCTTCTCCTTCTCGGTTATCAGAGTGCTGCCATCTGTGCTCAATAGAGGGGCTGTGCCTGCTGTTACTGGGCCATAAACATCACGAAGAGCGCTATAGAAATTCTTCATGTCGTGTCTGTCGGCAAAGGATTAGATATTATCAGCCTTTCGGCTCAGCCATGTGTCCTGCATCTTGCGCAGTTTTTTCTGCACAGATTGGAGGATCCTGCTGAATGCATCTTGCTATGCAGCGGACTTGGGGTCGATGTTGTACGCACGATGGAGACGATGCTTCTCCTCTAGCAGGTACTGTATTTCTTCACAGTTCTCGTCAAACCAGTCTTGGTGCTTTCGCGCAGTTATGCCAAGGGTTTCAGATGCGGTAGAGTACACCAGATGTTTGAAGGCCGCCCAGCATTTCTCTACTTCGTTGGTGTCAGAGTATGTGGTTTCTAGCTGGCTTTTTATAGCTGTAGACAGAGCATGCTCAGTGTTGCATAATTTCAACCTGGAGATATTGAGCCGCTTTGGGACTTTGATTTCCTGTGGACATCTGGGAGGTTTAATTCTGAGATTCATCTTGGAAATCAGCAGCCTGTGGTCTGTCCAGCAGTCAGCACCACACATGGCTTTAGTCACCCGGACAACCTGCCTGTCAGTCCCACGTACTAAGATGTAGTCGATCATATGTCAATGCTTAGACGGTGGGTGCATCCAAGTTGTTTTATTACGGTTCTGCAGAAGGAATACAGTGTTTGTGATCAGAAGATCGTTAGTTGCACACAACCTCAAGAGCAGTAGTCCATTGCTGTTGCAGTTGCCAATGTCATGTCTACCAATAACTCCCTTCCACGAGATATGGTCCGCGTCAACTTTGGCGTTAAAATTATCAAGAATGATTAGTTTATCTGACTTTGGTACCGAAGCAATTTGGGCTTCCAGATCGTCGTAGAACTTGTCTTTGGCCTCCTCCGAGCTTGTCATGGTTGGTGCATAAGCACTAATGAGTGTGGCCTGCTTTTCCATGTAATGGTAGCCTCATTATTATTAATCTGTCATTAAATCCTTTGGTAAGGTAGAGATCTTATTCACCAAACTAGACTTGACTGCGAAACCAACTCCAGCCTCACGACGTTCATCAGTGCCACGTCCACTCCAGAAAAAGGTGTATCCAGCTCCAACTTCAGTCAGCTGGCCCTCGTCGGCCAAGCGAGTTTCACTCAGTGCTGCTATCTCTATCTTGTAGCGAGCAAGTTCTCTTGCAATCAGGGCAGTTCTTCTCTCCGGTCTGTCAGCCTCTGCACGATCCAGTAGAGTGCGTATGTTCCACGCACCAAGAGTGAGTGGAACCTTTTGGGTTTTCTTTGTGTTTCGACCGCAAGAATGGGATGGTCGGGGTGGTTGAAGCAGGCTTTTTTTTGGACACCTTTTCTAGACCCTTCCTCAGGATACGGAGATAAGCAGCGCTATCCTAAAAAGGTCTGCTTAGTCGCTCAGATGGCTGCCGAGATCCATTTCTGCTTCAGGTCAATGGAAGACGACCATATGGCCTGAGCCGCCTGCGTGCAGGTCTGCCACTACGGCTGCCAGTGCATCCACACCTGCCGCGTCGCAGCTCGCCCATCTCCACAGGACTTGGAACAAATGATGATGATGACGACATGAATGACTTGCGCGTGAATTGGATTAATGTGAGGGAGAGTTGCGCTACGTCAGCCTCACTCTCTCGTCCAGGCCCCATTTTCTCCAGTGGCATGACGTAGCTAAGACGGTTGGAAAGTAGACTGGATGCAGTGGATGACCAAGGCGTCCTACGTGTCTTACCGTGCTCCTAGCGCTCCACAACGCTTTGCTGGGTCCGTCTTTCTGCCCTTTGACCAGCTGGTGGTTCCTCCGCGCAGTTCGCCGGGTCCAGTCTTCACATTCGAGGAGTGACAATCCCTGACTCACAGAAGGTTTGAGACCTGCCGGTTACCCTCAACCTGGTTTAGCCGGCCAGTCGAAGCCGTTGCCCGTGGTGTGGCCGCTGTGCATGCTACAGCTTCTTGGAGCCACAGGTGAGAGCTGGGTGCCAAGTGAGGACCAAAGGTGGACTATCTACCCCCAAGAGGATACGACTGCTACTCCCACCAGAGGTGCTACCCTTCCATGAGCACCCCTTACACCACAATACATACATACATACATACATACATACATACATACATACATACATACATACATACATACATACATACATACATACATACATACATACATACATACATACATACATACATAGATGCATACATACATACATACATACATACATACATACATACATACATACATACATACATACATACATACATACATACATACATGACAATATATGCACAACATGGACACATTTATCGATATAAAACATACGTTCAGTAACCTATATAAAACTATTCGTAACAGGCAAAACCACCCATGACAGACACGATTGTTTACCATGAGAATGATCTGCAAGGTAACGTTTTCAGTCAGACCTGTATTATGAAGTGAAACTATACTACACAATCATCAAGGTTATTGAGTTCAATCGATTTGACGAGGACTTCTTTAGTCATTTGAGGGATGGAGAGGCTGGTTCTGTTTTGTGCGCTCGAAGGTGGCTGATGAGGCCAACCATTGCACGGAATCTTGGTTTGCATGAGCGACAGGCCATGAGCAGACATTTCCAAGAGGGTTGATAGCACGTGCACCTGCTATCCTGCTAGATTCGCACAATTTGGAGTCTTTGTGCACAAAGGAATGCCAAGTGACTCGATCGCTTGCTCTTTGCTCCAAAGAATCAGGGTTTATGGTGAATGCTTTAAATGCAGCTTTAAGATTGTATTTCGTCTGACCTCCGTGGGATTGCTGTCCTTGTTGTAGCTCGCCATAACAGAGTCTCTTTTCCAGCCAACGTTCCCGCCCAATTTAGCTGGCACTGCATCAGGATGGTTTAAACGCTGGGGAGACCTGCTTGTGTGAATACCTCAGTGTCTGACACCTTGTCATGCACTTGATGTTAAGGATGTTCCTGAGACATAGGATGTGAAAGTGGTTCAGCTTCCTGACGTGGCTTTGGCACACTGTCTACGTTTCGCATGCGTGAAGTAGTATGGGAAGCACAACTGCCATGTAAGTTTGGTCTGGATGCTGATGAATCTTCTATTCCAGACGTTGGCATACCATCCGCCGAAGGTTGCGTTGGCTTCGGCAATGTGAAGGTTCACCTCATCGTCCATCCTCTCTGTCTCCGAAAGCATTAGTCAACATGGCAGATAAAGTTTCTCATTCAGCTTAATCTTGTCGCAGTTCTCTTCAAACCAGCCTCGATACTTTCCGGTTGAGGGTCCTAGGATTTCTGAAGCCGTGATATAGACCAGCTCTCTGAATATCGCCCAGTCTGCCTCCACATTCAGATTGTCAAGAGCGGTGGATTTCAGACATTAATCCAGAGCATCCATTAGAGACTGTTTGGAACTGGTGCATTTCAGTTTGATAATGTTCAGTCGTTAAGAAGCCTTCCTTACCTGAAGGCGTCTACTGAACTTAATCCAGATGTTGATCTTGGTGATAATATGATGGTTATCTTTACAGCAGTCAGCACCGTATAAGGAATTGGTCACACGCACATCCAGCCTGTCGCTCTTCGTGACGATGATGTAGTCGATGAGATGCCAGTACTTAGATCGTAGGTGCATCCATGATATCCGGTTACTAGTAGGGAGGTGGAAGACTGTATTGGTAATCGGCAAATGTTCTGCTCTCCGTGACGCGTTGCAGTGAATCGCTTTTCTGCCCGTTGATCAGCTGGTGGTTCTCTGCAGAGGCCGACAAATCCAGTCTTCACATGCTATATAGACAAAGCCTAACTTACTACAGAGGGTTTACGACAAGTCAGCTACCCTCAGCCTGGTTTAATCGGCCAGTCGAGCCCGTGTTCCGGGATGTTGCCGCTGCACATTAAACTGTTTCTTGGAGCCACAGGTGAGAGCTGAGTGTCAAGTGGGGGCCAAATGAAGGTGAGTTACGTTCAAAGGAATACGACCGCTTAGCCAGCCGTTACCCCCTCCCAGAACACCACATACATCCCATATATATATATATATATATATATATATATATATATATATATATATATATATATATATATATATATATATATAAAATAAAGTTTGTCTTTTCTTACTCATTAAATTTATCGGGGCCACATCGCTGATATTCTCTTATCATACCAGAAAACGTATATATATATATATATATATATATATATATATATACAGAGAGAGAGAGAGAGAGAGAGAGAGAGAGAGAGAGAGAGAGAGAGAGAGAGAGAGAGAGAGAGAGAGAGAGAGAGAGAGAGAGAGAGAGAAGAGAGAGAGACGGGAATATAGCATATGGTTAAATAAAACTTAAACCACAGTTTCGTTAGAATGCATTATGAAGATATATTAAAGAGACTAAAAAAATGCTATACACGTTTTCAGGTATGATAAGAGAATATCAGCGATGTGGCCCCGATAAATTTAATGAGTAAGAAAAGACAAACTTTATTTTATGATAGTGCAAAGCTAAATGAAACTCCCGACATTGACTAAATATGAAACGAGTGAATGCTCCTGACATTTATTACGACTGAATAATCTTGAAGGTGACTTTGAGTGAATACTCGGAGGACACAGTAACTAAGATCTCCGTCAGTTAAACGTTCTGGGCATTTATATATATTTATTATATGATATTTATGATTTCTATGTAGACAAACCTGCATTAAAACCATTCGTCCATTAGTTTATTGGGGTCATTTTGACCAAGGTAATTTTGTCTTCGTCCCCATTGAAGTCCAAATACAAGATTATATGACCTTTCATTAATCGATTGGTAATATAAAACATCATTTAGCCGTCATATCTTATTCAATTTGTAAAGTTTCATAATTCAAAGAAATTCCATTTTGAACAGGAAATAATTTGATGTGTTAATGTTTGAAATGCTTCGGGATGAATTTTACGTCCTTTATGCCAGATATTAAACTAAAGTAATATTTTCTCTTATATTCCTCTAAAAGGAATGTTTTCGTGTTCCGCCAAGCTCAGTAATTTTGTGAATGTTTGTATTAGTTATAGAAGTCATATATTTTGCTCACTATTTTGATATCATCAATGTATCTGTTCTAAAGGTATGTGTCGCTCATCATTTTCGATTTAAGTGGAACTTGTTTATGAAGTTAGGATTATGTCAGGCCAAATTAAACGCATTGTTCGTTTCCACTGATACAAATGATGCGATCTGCACCGTTGTGGATAATTAGTAAAGGATCAAATCGGTATCAAATGATTAAACCATTTGTATATGTTATTTGTATGAGTATATTTGCAAGGTTTGCTAAATGTGTTTGTTGCAGACAGATCGGTTAATAGTCATTTAAAGCAAAACAGGGCATAACGGTGTTGGATGTCGGTTGTGGGTGAATAGTTTAAATAGGTGCTCATGTGTTTAGTATGTTTGTATTGTTAGCTTATTATCAAGTTGGGTCTGGTTATGAGAGACGGACACGTTGGATTTAGTAGATTGATGCCAAAATTGACCATTATTATTATTATTTGTAAGTTCATATTGAGTGACCAATTTATATGCAAGGTTCATATACAGTGACCAATTTGAGTATGATGCATTCCATGTAAGGTTCATATTGAGTGACTAATTTAATAATGATTCATTCCACATAAGGTTCATATAGAGAGATAAATTTCATTATGATACATTCATTGTAAGTTCATATTGAGTGACCAATTTAAGTATGATTCATTCCACATAAGGTTCATATAGAGAGATAAATTTCATTATGACACATTCATTGTAAGTTCATATTGAGTGACCAATTTGATTATGATACATTCCATGTAAGGTTCATATAGAGTGACCAATTTAATTTTGATACATTTCATGTAAGATTTATATCGAGGGACCAATTTAAATATGATACATCTGCATAAGATTCATATAGACTGATACATTTTATTTTTATACATTCATTGTAAGTTCATATTGTGTGACCAATTTAATTATGATTCATTCCATATAAGGTTCACACAGAGTGACCAATGTAATTATGATACATTACATGTAAGGTTCATATAGAGTGCCCAATTTAATTATGATACATTCCTTGTAAGGTTCATATAGAGTAACCAATGTAATTATGATACATTACATGTAAGGTTCATATAGAGTGCCCAATTTAATTATGATACATTCCTTGTACGGTTCATATAGAGTGACCAATGTAATTATGATACATTACATGTAAGATTCATATAGAGTGACCAATTTAATTATGATACATTCCTTGTACGGTTCATATAGAGTGACCAATGTAATTATGATACATTACATGTAAGATTCATATAGAGTGACCAATTTAATTATGATACATTCCTTGTACGGTTCATATAGAGTGACCAATGTAATTATGATACATTACATGTAAGATTCATATAGAGTGACCAATTTAATTATGATACATTACATATAGATAATTTAAGCATGATACATTCCATATAAGGTTCATATAGAGTGACAGATTTAATTTCGTTTATGAAAATACCAGTTTTTTTAGTAGGTGAATCAGAATTAAGCTAAAAGATTCGGAATTTGAATTAGAGATGGAAATGTCTACCCTTATACAATTTACGGTGTCATCTTTAAGATTTATTAGATGTATCTAATTAAAATGACTGGAATCATAAACAAATATCCCATCGCTGATTCAGTCTGCTCCTTTCTTTCTCTCCAAACAGTTAATATCAATGATAATTCAGGAATAATCAATTGTCTAAGAGAATACAGATATCGATATTGCTAGGAATTATTGATTTACAATATGTAGACCCCTATCTTGAACTTTAACACCAAAGGGAGAGTCATAGGCCGTAAGTTACCAGCAATATAATTTGAACATATTGAACGGGACTGATTAATGAGGGACAGGTTCAGATGGGGACTACTGCCTTATATTATTTAACACAATCAGTACATTCTCAAAAGGTATGATGCCTTGCGACACAGCAACACCAACTTAGCTGACAAAAGTCAGATTCAATGTTAATATTCGGATCCGCACTCTTTACGGTTGTGGGTCCGGAACGCAAACCATACCGCGGCTCCGCAATGGACGTTTGCATTCAAAGAAGATACATCTTATGGCGAAATGAAGGTGCTGATTATGAGTATGTCACCACCATGACAGCCAGACTTAGATACTTAACAAAAGCTTCATATGTCACTGAAGCTAATAAGATTTATTATGACTTACTGTGGGATACAATCTGTTATTAATAGGTTATATAATATATCATGACCTTCTGAGTAGTACGGCTTCTCATTGAAACCTATGGAATCTATCATGACTTTCTGAGTGGTACGGCTTGTCATTGAAACCTATGGAATCTATCAAGACATTCTGAGTAATACAGTTTGTTATTGAATGGCTATGGAATCAATCATGACATTCTGAGTGGTACGGTTTGTTATTGAACGGCTATGAAATCTATCATGAATTTCTGAGTGAGACGGTTTGTTAATGAATGGCTATAGAATCTATTATGACTTTCTGAGTGGTACGGTTTGTTATTGAATGGCTATGAAATCTTTCATGACTTTCTGAGTGGTACGGTTTGTTATTGAATGGCTGTGGAATCTATCATGACTTTCTGAGTTATACAGTTTGTTGTTATTGAATGGCTATGGGATCTTTCATGACTTTCTGAGTGGTACGGTTTGTTATTGAATGGCTATGGAATCTATCATGTCTTTCTGAGTGGTACAGTTTGTTATTGAATGGCTATGGAATCTATCATGACATTCTGAGTGGTACGGTTTGTTATTGAACGGCTATAGAATCTATCAAGGCTTTCTGAATTATACAGTTTGCTATTGAATGGCCATGGAATCTATCATTACATTTTGAGTGATACGGTTTGTTATTGAATGGCTATTGAATCTATCACGACTTTCTGAGTGGTACGGTTTGTTATTGAATGGCTATGGAATCTATCATGACATTCTGAGTGGTACGGTTTGTTATTGAATGGCTATCGTTAGTTATTGAAAGCCTATTGAATCTTTCGTGACTTTCTAATATATGTTTTGTCATTTCACGTTGTCTATTATACTATTTGCAATTGCAACAATGTCTGTTGTACAAGGTGCTAAAACTCTGTAATTAAATCTCTGTTACAGCCATATATATCTAAATCGAATAGTTCAAGCACTTTTCGATAATTGTTAAAGGTATCGCATGATATAGGGAAAAAACGTGTATTTGCCAGGTACCCACGTATCATCACTTCCCAGCCAAGTATGCACGTATCACCAAATTTCATAAATGTGTTCGCTTATCTTCTCGGACAGCTACCTATATATCTGGATTTACTTGAGGATAAAACAATGAAGGAATCCATCTTAAACGTCATTGTTTGCTTCAAAACGTAATGCAATATTGTTAGATACTATGAAGAAACAGTGGAAACTTCACTCCATGTGCTGCCATATTTATTAAAAGTCAAGCCAATATTTGATTGAAGGGAACGTCAAAGTTTGCCCGTGCGTAGCTTTACTTGAGGCATCATGGCCTTAAATCAAATGGTACGTTTTAAGATGCGATTGTTTAAAACAGGGGATGCCTCTATTGCAGTATGCGTAGCTCGCTACATAATAATAGTCGGGCGTATTATGTATTATTTATTATGGACAAAACTTGTATATATACATTTAGTATTAAAGCAGAACACAGCATAATAATTGACAAATTTCCAGTTGAGTAACAAAACTATCCATACGACAATATAAGCTGGATTTAAATTCAATCTGTACCACTAATTAGATCTTTATCAGCCATATTGGCCCGCGTGTATTGATATCAGAAAACTGTATTTTATGTCTCTGTATGGTAGAACACATTGTGAGAATTTTTGTTCTCAGTAGTATGTAAATATAATTAACAAAGGCAGGTGCTTTGTTAATCATTTTAAGGGTCATCGGGAGGAATGATAGATAATACCGCCTGTGAGATTCAACTGTTTTAGCACGAAGTTGGTTCTTTGCTTTGGATAGATTACTTTACAATGTAAATACATATATCTATCACTATACAGTAATGTCTTAACTGGCCATGGATGCGGTAAATACATTAGGAAGTGCACATGCATTGATTTTATTTGTTCAGTATTGAACTTCAGGAAGATTCTGACGCTGACATCTCGCCACACCTGCACAACTGAATACACAGTGTCACTTCAGGTAAGAAGCACTTAAAACACACGCTTTCATTATACACATTACATTGATTTACCCACGTCTTCAATTTAATTTAATTCAGCTGTCTTGAATATTTAGGTTATGTAAAGAAAGAAATAATCAGAATTGATGACATACGTAGGACTCGAATCTCAGTTTCTGCGAGATTCAAATGAAATGATTGTCAAGAAAAAGCTTCCCATTACACAGAAGAATCATGATTGTTATTAGGAGTGAAAAAATAGAGTTCTTTTTCAATTAGAGTTTTCATATATTGATCGGCCTTGAACAATGTGGATTTTTATGTCCGCCATTTAACACGTCACACTTATTGATGGGTCCTGACTTTCTTAGACTCGCCATTTAACACTTTAAAATTATTGATTGGAACCTGAATTATATAATTCCTTATACACGGCATTTAAACATCAAAAATTATGAATAGGTCCTGAACTATATAGGTTCTCATATAAGCCATTAAAATCATTCCAATTATTGATTGGGCTCTAAACTATATACTTTCTTATGATTCACCATTTAATATTATCAGTGTACATATGTCTTATAAATACTATCAATATACTATCCGATATTACCGTACCATTACATATACCTTACTGTCAATGTACTATCCTATATTACCTTAACATGATTTACTAAGATGATATCATTTAAAAGTGTCTACGTATTTCGGGCGTCAATCTATAACTGATATCAGGATTTAGGAAGGTTAATAGTGTATAAAAAATAGTACTCATGCAACCAGAGATATCGATTTGTCACAAATATCGAACTTTTGCTATTAGCCTTCACTTTTCATATTTCTTTTCTCTAATTATGGTCTATTTTTTTTAGACGATATATACTTCCGGAGATTGCTTAATGACACAAGATGAGAAATAAACAACACACAAAACACGAGTGTACACATTACCTGCCTTGTATGTACCTATGTTGGTAAGTAAGTAAGTAAGTAAGTAAGTAAGTAAGTAAGTAAGTAAGTAAGTGAGTATGTATGTATGTATGTATGTATGTATGTATGTATGTATGTATGTATGTATGTATGTATGTATGTATGTATGTATGTATGTTTTCGGCGCAACTGCCGTTTTCTCATGACCATAATATATATCATGGTTAGTGAAATATAAGCTTTCCAGGACTCTCTTCATGTTGCATTTTTCGATAACGCGTATGTATATTTCCCTTTGAAGGATTCGCTACATGATAAAAAATGTTTAATTCGTAACTAAATTTCCCTTTGCAGGACTCGCTACATGTTATATTTCTCGTTAAAACATATGAATATTTCACTTTGCAGATTCCCAACATGATGTATTTATCAATAATACATATGTAAATTTCCCTTTTTATTCGAGATTCACACTTTTGCTTGAAGAATTTGAGTTTCTATGAAATATTCAAGTAATTTGTTTCCTAAATTAAACGCGTTTTGCAAACCGATGCATGATTTATTTTTGCATTAGGTCAATTAGAACACAGATGTATGAATTTTTTGTATTAAGTTATTTTGACAAGAAATCCATTGTTTTCTTTATTACGTCATTGTAAACACTGATGTATGCTCTTTTATTAAGTCATGCGATGATTGATACATGAACTTTCTATTGTAATAGCCATCGTAATCAGCGATGATTTCTTCTAATGTAATAAGTCATCGCAATCAGCGATGAATTATTCTATTGTAATAAGTCATCGTAATCAGCGATGAATTATTCTATTGTAATAAGTCATCGTAATCAGCGATGCATTCTTCTGGTGCATGAATTCATGATTCCTTTTTTAATTTTTGTAATTAGGTTTTGAAAATATTCCAAATATTGACTTACAGAAAAATATAGCGATGGAATAAACTTTACTTTTATATAAGTACCGTTCCGGTGACCTAGTGGTTAGAGCATCCGTGGGAGTTTATGGGTCTGATTACCGGCCGAGTCATACCAAAGACTAAAATGGTACTAACAGCTGCCTCGCTTGGCGCTCAGCATTAAGTGGTTAGTTTTAGGACTGGTCGGCCTGATGTTAGGATAATGTGCTGGGTGTTACATCATTATACCTGTCTGCGGCATGATGCCCCAGTGCTAGACATCACTATAAACTGCAACAATACAGACACCGTAGTGATATGCTTCAGCTACGTTAAAAATCCAAATCACACACACACACACACACACACACACACACACACACACACACACACACACACGTAAACAAAGAATTACAACTTTATCAATTTTCAAACCAAAATCAAATTTGCAAAAAAACTACAGATGTTTTCTATGCCGTCTTTTGATTCAATTATTTTAAAAGATCACTTGGAATTTACAGGGAGAAATTATACACTTTAATTTACAAGGAGAAATTGTACACTTGAATTTACAGGTAGAAATTGTACACTTGAGTCCTTCTAGGCCTGGAACTTATAAATGTAGTTTGGATTATATTTGATGTTATGATGAATAGTGATAAGAAACATGATTCGAAGTTTATTTTTAAATCGACCCTCCCTTCCACGTTTTGAAATCTTACGGTGTCGTGTTTAATCTTGTGAAAGGATATGTTGGTGATACACAAGGGATATGTTAACTTGTCGTGCTGATTTATTATAATAGCTGTATTTAGTTGTTTGTTCTCTGGAAATTAATAAAGAAAATAACCGAAGTAATCAAACAGTGCTGTACCTTCAACAGATTATACGCAGGTTTCAAGGTGTTTTTTTTTCTTCAGTTTTATACAAATTATTGGAAGGGAATCAAATACATAGTAATTGATTCCGTCAATCGATATTATTTGATTACGTCCATTGATATCAACGCAACGTCGCACATTACTGAACATTGTATTATGAGCTAAACTAAATCCGCTGGAGGCGTGTTAAACGTTTAACCTTTTGCCTGAATCTAACTACATTTTTGTCTATCGATCCGTTCCATCGTCAGGCTAGATGTACAAACACAGAGCCTTTAGATTAAGTAATAATAATAATAATAATAATAATAATAATAATAATAATAATAATAATAATATTAATAATAATAATAATAAATGACGACTTAATGAAGTGCTTAGTCCTTTTGTAATAAATACAAAAACATTAAGCCCTTTACAACATCAAGTTATAACGAAGAACAGTCTGTATACATACAACATAAAATACATGAAGATGTCACAAAAGCAATATTAAAACCCCAAACGAATTATGACATAAAATATTAACATGAAACACACAAATAGGTTTACACAAACTATCCTAATTGGGTATAATGAGATTGCAATGTTGTTTGAATCTAAACATAATGACCATTGAATGAATGTCAAATTTATTCTTGCTGATGGAAAACTATGCATCACGAGAGCACATTTGAATGTGAGCATGGTCTCTTTTTTGTCTGAGATCAAACGCTCTTGAATATGAGCATGGTCTCTTTGTGTCTGAGATCAAGCACTCTACACGCAATCACGGTCTCTTTGTGTCTGTGATCAAGCACTCTGGAATGTGATCAATGTCTGTATTTGAGATCAAACACTCTACATGCGATCACGATCTCTTTGTATCTGAGATCAAGCACTCTACAATCGATCACGGTCTCTTTGTGTCTGAGATCAAGCACTCTTGCATGTGATCATGTTCTCTTTGTATTTGAGATGTAACACTCTACCTGCGATCATGGTCTCTTTGTATCTGAGATCAAACACGCTACATGCGATCACGGTCTCTTTGTGTCTGAGATCAAGCACTCTTGAATGTGATCATGGTCTCTTTATATTTGAGATCAAACACTCTAAATGCGATCATTGTCTCTTTGTATCTGAGATCAAACACTCTTGAATGCGATCATGGTCTCTTTTGTATCTGAGATCAAACATTCTAAATGCGATCAAGGTCTCTTTGTATCTGAGAATTGAATTTGATTATGCACTTTTTGTATCTGAGATCATGAGGCAGCTCATTCCAGGTTAATGGACCCTGATATGCAAGTGAAGTTTGTATTTTAATCAGTGTAAGTAGTGGTTTTAATTGATAGATAGATATATAGATAGTTAGATAGATAGATAGATAGATAGATAGATAGATAGATAGATAGATAGATAGATAGATAGATAGATAGATAGATAGATAGATATATATTGTATATGGTATGGTGAGTTATGATATTATATATGTAAGATATTATATTATGATTTAAATGAACTATATACAATATGCTTTCTAATTTCCTACAGAAACAGTGATGTGCATAATTGACAAGATTGTCCAGAGAGTAGATTTGTAATTTCCAACATACATATATGAAATTCAGTTAAAATAAGTAACCAGTCAAACCTATCTTTTCGATAGCCAGATAGTGATTACATGAGTTTGTGATCTAAAAATCATATAGTTCGTTCTAGTAATCCTGACAAACATTGTAGCAAATATGAGAACGGCTCGTAGCCATGCAAATATCTTCCACAAATAATGGATGCATTTGGACCACAAAATAAGGAAAACTATGAAACCCTGGAAAAGAAAAAGAAGGTGGGAAATTATCTTCTTGGTCACGTGATCGGAGAGGGAGCTTTCTCGAAAGTGCGACAGGGACTGCACATTATTGCTAGAGAGAAGGTATGTAACAAATGCCGTGGATCAACCACTTAACTATGCAAGCGGCGTACACGAATTTAACTTTAAAACTACTTGACTATCATATAGTTAAAGTAAATTACACACACACACACACACACACACACACACACACACACATTATGCATATTAAACTCTCAGCTTTCACAGATATACCTAACTGTAGATGTAACGATACAATTAGTATTGGCTAATAAACTATTCCTCCGTTAAATGATGAATCGTACATTCTCTTTGAAGTTATAGTGGATTGTTGTTTTAATGAAATTTTCAAAATTATCTTTAGACAAACCTCTCTTTTATAACTCCACGTCGTTGTTGAGTATGATATAGCAGTATCTAGTGTATGTATGGAATATTGTAATGCGTCATAATGTATACAGCCAGTATGGAAATATTTAGTAACCTTAAGTGAATTCAATTGATGTGAACTCTAGTAAATATAAGTGAATTCAATTGATGTGAACTCTAGTAAATATAAGTGTATTCAATTGATGTGAACTCTAGTAAATATAAGTGAATTCAATTGATGTGAACTCTAGTAAATATAAGTGTATTCAGTTGATGTGAACTCTAGTAAATATAAGTGGATTCAATTGATGTGAACTCTAGTAAATATAAGTGAATTCAATTGATGTGAACTCTAGTAAATATAAGTGGATTCAATTGATGTGAACTCTAGTAAATATAAGTGAATTCAATTGATGTGAACTCTAGTAAATATAAGTGTATTCAATTGATGTGAACTCTAGTAAATATAAGTGGATTCAATTGATGTGAACTCTAGTAAATATAAGTGAATTCAATTGATGTGAACTCTAGTAAATATAAGTGTATTCAATTGATGTGAACTCTAGTAAATATAAGTGAATTCAATTGATGTGAACTCTAGTAAATATAAGTGTATTCAATTGATGTGAACTCTAGTAAATATAAGTGTATTCAATTGATGTGAACTCTAAGTAAATATACGTGGATAGTTTTCAATAGTCAAATTCGATGTGATCAGCTTGTGCCTATACTGAAAACTTTGTTGTCACAACCTAGCATGGATAAAGAAGAACCAAACTGAGAAAAAGTTTGATAAACATTGTTTTACGTTTGTTCCTATATTCTTTATATTCAGGTTGCAGTGAAAATTGTCCCAAAGAAGGCGTTGCTTCTGCGGGACTACTTGAAAAAGAACATCCGTCGAGAAGTCATAATGTTACAGAGACTTGATCATCCGAATATCATTCGCCTGTACGAGATAATGGAGACGAGCAACAGCTACTATCTCGTCATGGAGCTGGCTGGGGGCGGAGAATTCATCAAATTCCTGGCTGGAAAGTGGGTTTCATTTCATGCCATTCATGCTTCATACTCTTATTGCTGCCAGTCAGGAATGAGAGTTAAATAACCAGTCTAAGTCGGGTGTTTCTTATGCACAACATTCGTCATATCATTGGTTTAATGTGAAGTCTGCATACGTAAAATCTTCGACCGTATCTTTCATTATTTAAAGTAAAGACTTCAGGATTTGTTTCCTCCTACGTATTTGTCCCACATTTTTACATCCGGAACTAAAGTCACCTTATATAAATTACCAAAGATTGTACATCATAAACATAGCTTTATAAGATGATACAAGATTAAGGTTTTCTCCAGGTTGAACTCGAGTACTAAATCCGGTGTTGTGGCAATGACATTATAATACAAAATGTCTCTATAAAATAATTTTCATCAGTGATGGCGCAATGGCATTGTAGTAAAAAAAAATGTTTCTATCACATAATTTTAACTCGTTCTAATTAAACACTTATTTCTCCCAAATGCGCAAACAGCACGAAAAGTGGTCTTGATAATGAAATTAAGCTGTGATTTATTTTTTTAAATTAGAGTTGTGCACGGTTATTTCTTCCTTCTTGCGTGGTACTTCATGCTTGTATCTTGGAGGGAAATGTATTTGCTAAGTACGACGTAAGAGTTCTATACAGGGATACGTGCATTTTATATGTGAAAGGAAACTTTGTATTTAGAACTCGCTGTAACCACATACTCTATACTTGAATGCTCTTCATGGACATCTAGTATTCTCAGGCTGTATGTATATCACGACAGCCAGTATTAGCTAGCACTACTAAGGTAATACATCCCGTGGACTGGTATTAGTTAGCCCTACTCCAACTGTTGTCATATAAACTCTAAATAGCTAGCCCAATTCAGACTGCATATGATAACCCTAACCCTAGCCCTACTCCAACTGTTGTCATATTAACTCTAAATAGCTAGCCCAATTCAGAATGTATATGATGTGGACTCGTATTAGCGAGCCCTAATCAACAAATATATCCTATAGGCTCATATTAACTACCCATAATCAAGCAATACAGTGTGGACTTATATTAGTTAGCCCTATTAAGATTGTACATCCTATTAACTCGTATTAACTACCCATAATCAGGCAATACACAGTGTGGACATATTAGTTAGCCCTATTCAGATTGTACATCCTATGGACTCATATTAACTACCATAATCTGGCAATAAACAGTGTGGATTTATATAAGTTAGCCCTACTCAGATGTACATCATATGGACTCGTAATATCTAGTCCTAATTTGGCGGTACATTATGTTTGCTGTATTAGCTAGCACAGGGCCCAAAGTATATGAAACATAGTTTCATGTGAATGTATTTGTCCCTACTCCCTTCTACTACCGTTCATATAAGGGATAAAAAAGAAATAGGGTTAAGTTAAACAGTAGTTATATTAACAAACATAACGGATATTTGTTATTTAAAATCGAAAAAGATAGACGTGGAAATTGAAATGAAACCTTAAAACTACTAATTATGGTAAATACAGAAAACTACATTTCAATTTTTATTTTTTAATGGCTGTAAGTATTAACGCCCACTAATGAATTCCCTCGTACCTCATCTGTATTCCAATTTTTCCTATAGAACCCTTATTTTGTGGAAGCTGAGGGTCACAGGCTTACAGCAAGCTCGAAGTATTTAAGGAATTTATTCTTGTTAATTCTACTTTATTATTGTAATTTATTTGCTATGTTATTTTGTAAAGTAATATAATATATTTAACATTTATCTCAACGTTCGCATAAATCTTAACTTTGGAACAGTTATTTGTTGACTCAACTTTTATATGCTATATTGCAATTTTGGATTTACGACCGATTATACTTTCATCTGTCTTAATAAAGGAAAGTCTTGGAAGAATGGGAATGCCGAAAGTTCATGAGAGAAATAGCGTCAGCCTTGGATCACATGCACATCTCAAATATTGTACATAGGTAAATGTTTTTTTCTATTAATTTGAAATGGACAAGTACACTGTTGTATATTTAATCATGATTTGCGACCATTTGGTCATTTTTAAAGAGAAAAAAGTTGCAATACTTAACCTAATTATTTGAAAGCACGTAAACTCGAGCGACGCTCTAAATATTTATGACTGATTAACCTCTGTGAAATAATACCACGTGATGTCCTGTAAATGTATTACAATGGAATGCCTTATCGCTATATCACAATGTATTTCCCTTTAACCTTACATCTGTAGTACAATATAATGCCCTGTAACCGTACATCTGTAGTACAATGTAATGCACTATAACCGTACATCTGTAGTACAATGTAATGCCCTATAACCGTACATATGTACTACAATGTAATGCACTATAAACGTACATCTGTAGTATAATGTAATGTCCTGAGCAGCAGAGAGGGTGAACCCTACAACGTTTTTAGACAAATTTTGATTGAAATCCTAAAACGAGCCGTCCTATAATCTCATTTTAATCTCATTTTAAACAACGTTTTGAAACAAAATTCGATTGAAATCCTTAAAACGATCCTTCCCTACGAAATCTCATTTTAACTAAAAAAATGAAAACGGAGATTTTACGATTTTTTAATCAATTTTTTGATTGAAATCCTAAAACGAGCCGTCCTATAATCTCATTTTAACCAAAAAAAACCATCTCAGGGGAAAACCCTACAACGTTTTCAGACAAAAAATTTATTGAAATCTTAACGAGCTTTCCCTACGAAATCTCATTTTAATAAAAAAAATGAAAACGGAGATTTTACGATTTTTTAATCAATTTTGGTCGCAACTTGTTGTCATCCACCCTCTCTGCTGCTACAGGTTAACAAAAATAATAAATGATTTTAACCGAATATTTGATCAAGTCCGATACGATATCGTGTCCGAGGATCATGCAAATTTATTGTTGCGAATCCGTGCGGAGTCGACTGAGCATTACTAAAGAAATCTCGAAATTGATTGAAGTCCATATCAGAGCACCATGTCTGCCAAATATTTCTAAGAGTATGAGTATCAACTCCGTTGAATACAGCAAGAATATTGCAGTTATCTCTGATGACTTTTGGAACCTGAGTGTAGCGTTGAGTGACATATATCACGTCAGTGTTTTTGTGACGCCCACGGGAAAATATTCTAGCAGGATTTTTTTGTTTATCCAACATTATATCGTCGTATACGACTAAATTGTTAATATCTCCATCAATATCATCAATACTCGGTGCTTCATCGATATCGGTTATAAAATCAATGGCGTTCTCACCCTTAATTTCTGAAGCGTTTTCATTAAAATCTTTTAGCACTTCATAACATCGTTGATCATCTGCGCTAGGGGCAATTAAATACAACTTATCCCACTTCATCCATCTCATTATTAAATTGAGCAACAATTGCGTTTTACCGGATCCAGATGGCCCGATTATAATCATCCGGATAGAGTTTGGTAGCGCTGCATGATGCTTAACTGGTTCTCTTGTTTTAGTCGCTGAAAAATCAATTATATCCATATTTCTATACATAAATTATGGATCTATATTGTATGAAGTGTAAAACGCGTACTAGCACAAATGATGTGACGACGGTTACAACTAAAAATAACAGATCAGCACTTACTGGTAGATGTGCAACATGTGGTATTAAGAAGTTCAGATTTGTTTCTACAAAATCAAAGATTTTACAATCCGGAGATGTTTTTAAAAAAAACGAGGAGGTGATATCGCAGCCAAATTGGCAAAGCTCCCTGGAACCCCATGGGTAAAATACCCCGGAGAAAAGCACCTTCCCGGATATAGCTACTGTGGACCGGGAACCAGACTTGATATCAGACTCAATAATCAAAATCAGTCCCGACCCGGTGAAGAACCAATAAACGCCATTGATAAGGCCTGTCACCTTCATGATGTTGCTTATAAAAGCAGCAATCTGCAACACAGGCATCTCGCAGATGTGAAATTAATTCATGCGTTAAATGCTATTCCTGATAAATCCTTCAAAGAAAAATTGGCTTCATTTTTAATAAAATCGGCTATGAAAAGTAAATTGATGTTAGGTGCCGGTAATTAATAATATGGAATCAATTTATTATTCCCCAAGAGGATACTGGAGGGGTAAATCAGCAGTCCATAAACTCGCTAGCGCTGCAAAAGTGAAAAAAACCACTGCGGCTAATTGGTTATCCAAACAGGCACTATGGCAAATTTATCTACCACCGCCTAAACAAATTCAATTCTCGCATTTTGATGTGACCGCTCCTAATGAAGTTCATCAGGCTGATATATTATTTCTGCCACATGATCGTGGTTACAAATACGCATTAACCGTAGTTGATATTGCAAGTCGATACAAAGAAGCAGAACCGTTAAGAACAAAATCAGCCACTGAAGTCGCTTCTGCATTTGAAAGGATTTATCGACGAGGTCCTCTGCACTGGCCAAATCTATTGCAGGTTGATCCTGGCAAGGAATTTCAGGGTGCAGTGTTATCTACAATGAAACATCATAATGTCACCATACGACGAGGGCATACTGCGCTACATCGCGATCAGGCCATTGTCGAACGATTTAATCGGACGATTGCTGAGCGGTTATTTGGATATCAATACGCAAAAGAATTCATTCAAGAAAAAAGATCCCGTGAATGGGTTAAAAGATTACCACCTGTGATTACTGCACTGAATAACGAGATTACTAGAACAATCAACATGAAACCTATCAACGCGATTAAAAACAAGTCAATACCCGTACAACCACAAAAAGATTTCAAAGAACCAATTCTTCATAGTAATGTCACTGTTAGGTATTTATATGAACCAGGAGAGCTTGAAGGGGGTAGAAAAAGGGCTACTGATCCTATTTGGAGTGTTACTGCACACAAGATATCTACTATAACACGATCAACTGGTAGACCAGCAATCTATAAACTGGATTCAACTGCCTCTCAACGAGGATTTACTAGACAACAACTACAGGTAATTCCCGAGGATACTCAATTGCCACCGCATGGTCTTAACTAGCACCGTTGCGTCTATTGCACTCAAGACAAGTCAACATCACATTGTTTCTGACATGACCGAGATTGTTATTTTTTCTGTCTACGGTGAATTGGCGAGGATCCTTATCCGAATACTGCCAACGCATTATACAATTGCAACTCGCGCAGTGATTACTCTGTTGTTGTTTCAGCGTAATTATTAATTCAGCATCAATATCAAATTCTCGTTGTTTTTTTTTGTCCTGTTGTTTGTAACCGGAGAGTTTTTTATTAATGATGCTAACATCAATATCACTTATTGTTGTGTCATTATCATCGAAAACAATTCTTCGAAGTTGATTTATTCTTCGTACTCTGGATACTGCGAGATAGACTAAATTCGACCATTCGATGTGATTATCCACCATCCAAACAATTGTATCCGATATAGTCAATCCCTGTGAAGAGTGTATTGTTGCTGCGTATCCTAGCGTCCACGGGGATTTATTAGCACGCAATGCATCTTCAACGACATTGATATCAACCAGCACAATATCATTTAATACGAGAATTTGTTTTTCACTCTGTCCTGGAATATCAACTTCAATGTTCTGTTTTCGTGTATCCGATGGCCTATAACAAAGGGGTACTGGACGCGTTGCAAATTTTTCTTTATGCAATTCAAATAGCTTCATCTGAAGTGTGTCCCTGACTATTTTTCTACTTGCAATTATCAAATCATTTGGTCTCCATGTTTCCCAGAAATCATTCATTGGAGTTTCTGAAATCACTTCACGCGCTATTTCGCATTGGATTCTATCCGGTTGTAATCTAATTAGCGCTTTGAATTCTCGTAATCGTTCATCAAGTGATCTATAATCAGTGGTAATTTCTTCATAATAGTCTACAAAACCCCTTAGCCATTCATGTGGAGATGCACCGACAAATGGTGGTGGTTGGCCGTGATCACCGCACATGACGACTTTTGTGTTTTTGTTTAACAACCACTCAAGAAATGTTTGTAATACATCTAATGACACTGTGCATATTTCATCCCAAATGATGATTTCAGGAATGAATTTATCACCCATACGCTCAGGAGTCCATTTGTCACCCTTCCATCGAAAGAAACTATGGTAAGTACAGGCATTTACCCCTCGCTGTATCATCTCTCTGGCGAGTCTGTGAGTCGGTGTTAGTACAATCATGGTTGACCGACGAAATAATTCAATTGCACGAGTTGTCTTTCCTGACCCACCACAACCGTTTAAATAAACTGTCTTGTATCTACATACTGGATCAGATACCGGTGGTGCATTAGAAAATTCTGATTGAATTTCAATACGGTTACAACAAAGATATTTATCATCCATGGCAACGTCTGCGGATTCACAATACTCATGTAGCATCTCCTTTTTAAATCGCCAACGCCCCCAATTTTCTTCGGGATCTGTGAATGCCGCTACAACTGATTTGTATTTATTGTGTATATACATCGAATCAGTGGCCACTCTAACCGCGGTATTAGGAAATCTATTTATCATCGAAAATAGATTAATAGAAGCATAGGCTAGCATTGAACTTCTCAAATGTGTGTACTGGGAATTATATCCATCACAGTAGGTAACAACCGTACCCATTTTCTCACCATTGGATAGAAAAGCATCCTTACGGGATACAAGTTTTCCCTGTTTCATTAAATCCGCTACAATAAAATCGTATTCAGCGACGTCTATGATCAACCGCGAAGAATATTTTGCGTTGTCGTATCGTCCACCTTGAGTGAATTTACCGATTATTCTTCGTCCAAAATCTTTTGCTTGTTCTTTTTTAATTTCAAATAACTTCATAGACAAATTCATGATTTGTTCTTCATTGAAATCAGGGAATTGTTTTCGCTGTTCGCTGATTATACGATCTAGATCGGGTTGTGGTAGCCAAACTTCTTTCTGAGCTCGATAGCATATAATAGCCTCGGAAACAATCAACGATATTAGCATACCACAATCAATCATATATCTCAATAGCACTATTGGCATCCAGGCCTTTTCAGATAGATGTCTACCGAGCCAAACATAACTACACGGATGTAACCCTGTAGCTAATTCAAATGATATCACACGAGCGAATCCGGTTAAATCAAAATCAGGCAATGGTCCATTAATCGCAACACGAGTCATTTCATGCGTGGGGTGTCCAAATCGTTTGAAGTACTCAGCACATTCCCCATATCCGAGAAAACTTCCGGGATAACACGCGGCTATATCAATTGAAATCATACCATCACGTGAGTATTTCGTATTCCACAGTCCTCCATGACCAAATACGACGCAACTCAATTTAACATCCTCGAGAAAATCACTTCGTGTTGGACGCCATGAGTTTTTTTCTCTTGCGAAGTGAGCTACCACTGATGGAATAGTAAAACTATCCGTGAGTAGTTTTTCATGGGAATTCTCCGGTGAAAAATCACTAGCGATTTTTCTCATTCTATTATCTAATTCTTCAACGCGATATAATTCACCATTTGGTTTTACAAATTGATCGAATCCTATTTCGGGATCTTCATCACTTCTAAGTAACCACACTGACACAGGATCATCCTTACACAACGCATGAATAGCATCGAATAATCTCTCTTCATAGAAAACATCCCCGACGAACTCCTTAGGGATATATTTCACGGTTCGTTCTCGTGGAAATACTGTTACCGCAGGTGTCCACGCGTGTTTGTTATGATCAATAATCTGTATTGGTGCTCCATTTTTGTTATATTTCGGTTCGTATAAAACCTCTCCGGTTATCGTCATAACTGTTATTGGAAATCTTAATGATGTTTCTAATTTAGCTATATCAGAAATCTTTGCACCATGCTGTTTCACTGTCAGTTCCCATTCGGTTATTTTCCTACGTCGCAGATCAGTTAGTTTATTTCCTCGGGATGCATTTGTGAAGTGTTCTATTATTCGTTCTGCTACACAATTAAGCCCTGACGAATATTTCATAGGAGCTAGTTTTGCGATATCGGGTTTATCATTTAACGGATATATCCCATAAACCATTGCTGTTACGGGATAAGATCTTTCGTAGTATGGTTTGTCAATGCCGGTTAGAATTCCTGGTTTGGAATCTCTACTCACAATGACAGCTTTTTTATTCTTGAGGATTGGTTCAAATTTATCCCTAATAATCCATTTGCCATCGACTTCGATAATGAATTTGATTCGGAAAAAATACCGTTTTTCCCCAACACGTGAAATTATCACTGCTGCTTTTTCATCAGTCATGGTAGCGTCAACAACACCATCAATTCGAAATGTTGACCAACAATAAGATGCTCCATCACGCTTAAATTCATTAAAACAATCTCTGATTTTACTAATCATGGCTTTATCAAGAATTGTATTCTTTGGTGTATTAGAAACTATATCGAGATTGAATTGAGCATCCTTCCAGGGTAATCTCTTGGACGTTTTTTTTGGTTTATCGAGATTAAATTTAGGACTAATTTTTAATAATCTCTTAAACTCTTTCATGTTTCCGTCTCTTGGACGTTTGTTACGTTTTTTGGGTTTATCGAGATTAAATTTAGGACTAATTTTTAATAATCTCTTAAACTCTTTCATGTTTCCGTCTCTTGGACGTTTTTTGGGTCTATCGATATTAAATTTAGGATTGATTTTTAATAATCTCTTAAACTCTTTCATGTTTCCGTCTCTTGGACGTTTGTTACGTTTTTTGGGTCTATCGATATTAAATTTAGGATTGATTTTCAATAATCTCTTAAACTCCTTATCAGCATTGAATTCAGCATTTTTCGAAGGCGTTTTCCTTAATTCCCTCATTCTATAATTAAAACAAGCATTTAAATGAAAGATTTTTATATAATGAATCACTGTAAGTGGCTTATGATTGGATCAATAACCCCGTGTAACAAATCATGCAGAAATGAGTTTTGTGGGTATCATATGCAAAGCTTTCGACGTGGAAGCCTTGGTCCGTTACCCTGTATTCGATGTGGGGTTGGGGTCAGGGGAAAATCTCAGTTGTGTCTAAATTGTGGTGGTAAGCGATACAGGGAGTTGAAGCGTTATTATGATAAAAGAATAAAAAATGGACAATCAATCAGAAATTATGACCCTGACGCTGACAAAGTCCCTGACCCTGACGCTGACAAAGTCAGTATCAAGGATAAAATCATAAGAACTCCTCAAGACTACATCGAAAGATTTATCATTAAACCAAACAATGAATTAGACAAACAATAGTATTATGTATACGAATGAACCAAGAATTCAGACAACACCCTGTGATCACAAATTATGAAGCATCTAGTGATGGTGTTGTAAGAAACCGCAGACTGAAGAAACCAGTTGGTTCTGTGAATAATCAAGGGTACTTGATGTTTACTGTTGGCGGGAAGAAGAGATATCTTAATCATCGTTTCGTATTTGAGTGTTTTTATGGATTGATCGAGGATGATATTGTTATTGATCATATCGATTCTAATCCAAAGAATAATTCTTTATCAAATCTGCAGGCTATCACACAAAGTGAAAATTCCAAACGAGGGGGGACTGGGAAATACTCGAAAAAAGCGAGACCAGTAAAATCTTTGAATACGATAACTAACGAAGAAAAAGTATTTCAATCAATGAATGAAGCCAGTAGGCACTTCGATATTTGTATATCCTCAGTACGAAAAGTTGCAGAGGGAATAACCAAGACGGCGATTTCAAAGGGGACTGGACAGAAAATTCGATTTAGTTACGTCTAATGCATCATATTTTTCATTTAGAAATATATCATTATTATAGAATAATGAATTCTGAAAACATGAATAGCATTTTATCCGAGATTTCAAAATTGAAAAGTTGGGATATTGAACTATCAGATGGGTTAAATCCTGATCAAATCATGTCTGATTTTCAGGATATAGAATACGGAGTTAACAACAATAAATATATGCTACCAAAGAAGTATGCGCTCATCAAAAGAATTCAGAATTCTATTCGGGACTCTCTCGCATTTTCCAGTGACGTAAGTGTGTTCGCTCCGTTGTATACCATCGTAGAACGAATACGAAAAGAATTGGGGTACGAATACGAATTGAAAAAGGAGGTTAATTCTAAAGTTAGAAACCTACGGGCGTTAATTCAAGAAAATGAACAATTTTGATTGCCCGACCATTTATCATTATTTGATTGACCGACCATTTATCATTATTTGATTACCCGACCATTATTCATTTTTTTTAGCCGACCCTCAAGGGATGTCAAAAATCGATGGATGATCAATGGAAAAGTGGGGAAAGTCACAGTATTATTATTTTTATATACAATTATGTGACTTTCCCCATCGATGATGGAGCTGTTAAAACACTTCCATGGTGGTATCAAAAATCATCCGACATGTCAAAAAAGTGGGGAAACTATCAGTATTAATTATTTTTATATACAATTATGATACTTTCCCCATCATTGATAGAGCCGTTAAAATAACAAAAGGCGTTAATGGTTGGTTCTCTCGATATGATATATCAGATTGATCAAAAATAGAATGGCGAAAATGTCAGTATTCTATTTTATTTATAGCAATTATGACACTTTCGCCATCGATGAACGAAGCTGTCTCATGATGAAATAACACTTCCATGGTGGTATCAAAAATCATCCGACATGTCAAAAAAGTGAGGAAAGTCACATAATTGTATATAAAATTAATAATACTGTGACTTTCCTCATCATTGATAGAGCTGTTAAAACACTTCCATGACCATCCGATGGTGTTAGGTCGGGATTGAAAAATTGTTTTGCAATTGAAAAATTGTTTCTGATTTCAAATAATGGTCAATGAAGCATTAACAACCCGATTGGCTCGTGAACGACTGGATGCAATTAAGAGATTTGTACCAATTCGTGACTCTGTACGGAATAAACTACAACAACGACAGAGTCTTCAGACTGATTTTGCTGCGGGATCTGAAGAATTGTTTAAATCAGTAACAACAGCAACGAAGGGGATAGAGCGTGCTATACTGGGAGATGATCCTGACGGTAAAAGAAAAGAAGAGGGTCTTATTCCTGTGTTAGAAAAAATAGCAAAAAGAACTAAACAAACAAAAAAATCCTTGCAATCACTTCCTCAGGATATATCAACCGCTTCAGAACGAAAATTTAAAGGATTTCAGGAAGAACTAGTTAGTGGACTACCTAAATCAATTATATTTACCGAGAGCGCTAAACAACAAATTCTCAACGAGGATATAGACAATTTAGGTGAATTCGCTGCTAACAGCTATGATTCACAAGAGAAGTTTTTCACGGACAATTATTCGGATTATAGAATGTCACATAATGAATGGGCTGATATAGTGTATGAAATAAATACTGGGAGTTTAGATAGAAGGATGAAAGAATACAGAGACTTCAAGAGAAAATTTCAACTCCAAATAAGACAGCCATACGATGAGAAGAAATTTCTGGGGAGTGGTCTAGTTGGAAACGCTAGCGTTTCATGTCCTGGTAGTGTTCTCAGTGATATATCACGATTAGAGGTTCTCATCGGAGGAAAACGAGCTGGAAATAACTCTCCAGAAATAATTAATGAAGCAGCCGATATCTGTAGACGATTATTTCAGGGTGGTATCATGGATATCAGCACATATCGAGATTTCATTGGCGAGTTAGTGGAAAGTGGGTATCATAGTGACTGAATTGAAAAGTCAATTGAAAAATTGTTTCTGATTTCAAATAATGATCATACACTACAATCATGATAAACCAACCCCCGTCTACGTAGTTAATTCACGGTTTCCGGTTTATAGAGCATACTACGGAGATGGTTTAGGTAATACCATTTTAGGGTTATTTGCGAGAATGGCTCCAAAAGTGATGCCGTTGGCTAAACAATTAGGAATGAAAGCAATTGATGTTATTCGTGATAAGGGTATTGGTGCTGTTGGAGATCTTGCTGGAAAAGCGTTTTCAACTGCGAAGAATAAATTAACATCATTAGTGAAATCACGGATGAAATCCAAAGGATTTTCAAAACCGTTACCGTCTACAGCGGAAATGCCTGCAAGTGTTAGTAGAATTATAAATAACGCAGTAGATGAAAAATTAGCGTCGATGGTTTTAACCCCCGACCAAAGCAATATTGCAAACATGATAGCAGGAAGTGGCTTTAAAAAACACGATGATGAAATGGGAAATCGCGATTTAGACTCTGATAAATAGAATAAAATGTTCAAACAGTCACGTGATCCAGCATTTGATATAGACGCCCCAGTTGGCAAGGATGATTCTGTACGCGATTATCAATATTACGCCTATCATGCAATAGACTCAAATAGTCGAGCAAGAATTGATCTTCAAGTCCATGATACCAGTAAATACTTTCTACCCTGTGAAGCGTTTATTGAAGTAGAAGGAGAACTTGTAACAGCTGCTGATACTCCTGCTGTACCAGCACCGTATCCAGCTGGTACTCAAGTCGGTTTTGTCAATAATGGTATCATGGCGCTATTTGAGAGTGCTAGATATCTCATTGATGGAAAAGAAATCGAGTCGATAGATCGCGATGTTGATGTGGCTACAACAATAATCGGGTTAGCGAGATATTCCGATGATTATACAAGATCAGCAGGACCTTCTATGATGTTTGCAAAAGATGCTACAAATACCGCTGGAGGAAAACAATTTGTTGTAAGACGACCAAAGAATAATGCTGGCACCGCTAATATTGATGCCGAAGATATGATTATAAACAACGATGTTAATTTCAATCTAGGAGCTGCAACACGTATTTCAATGTTGCAAGGAGCGCGTAAATCATTTTCATGCGCGATTCCACTGCATCATATATTTGGATTCTGTAGAAACGTCAGAAAAGTTATCTACGGGGCGAAGCATACAGTATCGCTTGTACGAAAGAGTGATGATAGTGACGCAATCTGGAGGATTCCAGCAGATGTTGCAAATCCAAATGCTGATGCCGGTAAAGTCAATTTAACAAAAATATCATTGTGGATGCCAGTGTTGACTCCAGCAATCACCGCAGAAGAACGATTACTATCATTTATGGACCAAGGAGGAAAGTCGTTGTTGAGTTGGTTATCAGTGAGTACAGATGTTAAACAATCAAATATCAACGGGTTATTCACTTGGAACCTAGCATCAAAACAAGGTGTTGCTGCGCCACGTCATATATTTATTGCGTTACAAGATAACGCACGAGTTGTCAATCAACTCTTCAGCCATATGATATTTGATCAATTAGGTGTGAAAGACGTCTCACTGAGAATAAACGGCCAACAGGAACCATCCGAGGATATACAACTTAATTACACAGAAAATCATATTGCACGAGTTTATCATAGATTGTTGTCATTTATGGCACGTGATCAAAATGTCGATACCGGTCTACAAATATCACAGTATGATTTTAAAAATCTGTATCCGATCTATTACTTCTCACTGGAACATCTTGATTTGATGAGACAATCTGTTGTTGATATACATTTTAGAGCTAATGTGACTCGTGGTGCTATTGCTAATTATAGAGCGGTTGCTGTCATTCTCAGTGATAAATCAATGCTACTTGAAGGTGTTGGTGGAAGAATGAGAGTGGTAGATGCACCAGTGGAAAACATGTAAACGATTTAGAATCAATCAATTATGTATAATGTCATATAGTGTTATTAGTGTTGCGTTAACTCCTGGTCAAATCAAAAAATTGCAATCGGAATCGGCTAAGCGATGTGGAACCACAATCACGTTGAAACCCAACCAAATGACTGGTGGTGCAAATAAACTATCGCTGACAACTCGTCAGGTGAAACATTTCAATGATGCACTAGTAGCAAAAAAGGGTGTTCAGATTACTCTTTCTGCGGCTGCTATCAAAAATATGATTAAAACAGGCGGTATATTCCCGTTGTTAGCTGCGATACCAGCATTGATTGCAGCAGCAGCCCCAGCGGTGGCTAAAGCAGCGGCGTTAGGAGCCGTTGGTACTGCAGCAGGAATGGCACTAAAGAAGGCAACTGGGAAAGGATATAAAAAAAGGGAAAGGGTCTAAGACTACCAGGAACCCCGTATTCGTGGTACAGCGGAAAGGGTCTAAGACTAGGACCGGTTTATTAATTGGAGAGTCTATGATGGTTCCCATGTCCAATTTTGATTTACTCGATGCTGCTAAAAAAACTCGCGATTAAAAACTTCAGAGGTGTCTTTATGAAAGATCAATTACCACATCAACCAAACAGCGTTGAAACCGGAATCATTAATTTAGATAACAGCACCGGACCTGGAACTCACTGGGTTGCATACGCTATTGATCCACGTGGGATTGTCTATTTCGATTCATATGGATTAGCCCCACCAAAAGAGTTTTTGCGTTATATAAAAACCCTTCCAATGAAGACTTGGTATTCTACGCTACCAACACAACAAATGATTGACCCACCAATATGTGGCAGCGAAGTATTAAATGTCCTTAACGCTATTTCTAACTCCTTGAGTAACCCAAGCGGAAAACCACCACATGTTGTCGTGAATGAATACACCAGCAATCGCTTTTTAGAGAGAGAAAGAGTTTTACAATAACATGACTGATATTTGGGGGAGATCTTTGAAACCCAAACCCGATGACACTGCAACCGGTGATGTAAAAAAACTAATCAAAGATGAAATAGCTGAGACGTTAAATTTAGCAAGTGTTGACCCGAACGAAATAGTTGTATTTCAGGACAAACAGGGTAAATTGAAATCCAGTGATGTGTCATTGAATGACATTTTGATACGGCAGCAAGACGCCACTGAAAACTCTATTGCGCTGTATTCTAACGACGGACGACTTAAAGCCAGTAATATATCCGCGGATGACATTTTGATACGGCAGCGCGACGCCACTGAAAACTCTATTGCGCTGTATTCCAACGACGGACGACTTAAACCAAGCGCACTTATGTCTACGATCACCAACACGATTGTCACCCACGACAACAAGATTGCCACCCACGACAACATGATTACCACCCAAGACAACAAGATTACCACCCAAGACAACAAGATTACCGCCCACGGCCGTGAGCTGGATGATCATATACGAGGTTATAATTCTTTTCGCAAAAATGTCGTACATAAATTCTTTGGAACCCCGCTTGTGGTTGGCATGACTCTCGCTGAAATTAAAGACTTGTTGAATTCATTCTTCGCTAACAAGGAAGCTGGAAGGATGATGACTGCTTCAGAAATCAAGACAAATTATCTCGATATTTCTAAACTAATAGAAGATCCTGAAAAGGTAAGGATTCCGCACAAGCGCATTAAAAATATCGTGTATACGGTCAAACATGGAATCGTGGATTGGATAGAGACAAGAAATCCTAGAATTACCATCGATCTCTTGAGGGGTGAGGAGGAAGCGAAGGTTGATGGTATCTATAGGTTAACGTGGGTCTCTATCGATCAATTTAATCTGATCACTGATAATAATAGAACCTACTCTGGTGGCATCGCGACGTTAATTATCGAGACTGGCATAACACCAGAATTTCAATTCGTCGCGGTTGATAGCTCCACCATTAGATCAAAAATAGCCTGGTGTTTAGAACTCGTAGCTCATTTTTCCGGCTGAAGTACTAGCAATTCCCGCTAACGATGGCAAATAATTGAAAACACTAGTGTTTTTAAAATAAAAATGATTTCATCAACGCAATGTCGCTATGATCAGGTTAGAGAATTTCAGACTAGACTCAAAACCCTCACTGAGGAGTATCAAATAAAAATAAAAAAATACCGACGAAGAATCACCGCAATTGATATTACTATGTACTCGGTGTCAAGCGTTCTCGCTGGCGCCGGAATAATACTTGCATCGGTTACAATGATTGCCCCGGTCGTAGTTCCAATTTGCATTTCTGCGGTGGCTACAATCGGGGGTATATCAACCGGGATAGCAAAAAAGATATCATCATGCAGCCAGAGTAAACTGCAGAATTACGTTATCCCTGATGATATCGTCGTCACTCGATAATACAATTATATCAGATAGTGAATTCTCAGCGATGGTCAGTATTTTTGATTCCGCGATATCGAAATTAGAGCGACAACATGAATATAATAACAATGACAACACCGATGGAATTAGAAAACACGAACCCAAAAACCAGAATGATCTCAATAACCTCAACCATACCAAAGTGTGAGTTCTCAGTGATGGTCAGTATTTATGATTCCGCGGTGTCAAAATTAGAGCGACAACAACAGTATAGCAACGATGACAACACCGATGGAATTACTTCAACAAATAGTGGAGAACACGAACCCAGTACAAACAAGTATGATATCAATAACATCAACGGAACCCGAGTTTAGTGTGAATTTCCCTAGCCCAGTCCCCGTGAAGGAGATAGCGCTAGCAAAATTACGAGTGTATCACAGTTGGCCTAATATCAGATCAAAATCATTTGGTGGTCAACAACCGAATAATTCACTGGTATTTGCAAATAAGAATAAACCCGACGGGACTCCAGACTGGAATGTCGTTTCGATACCAACAGGGTCATACCAAATCGAACAAATCAATAATGAATTCGCGCGTAGAATAAAATCGATTACTGGAACAGAATCGAAAATCGCTATAACAGTTCATGAACCGACGCTATCATCCGCAATTGAGATAAGCACAGAAGGATACGTCGTAGATATCTATCAGAGTTCTATTAGAACCGTACTGGGATGGCCTGAATTACCACCAGGGGGGAAAACCGTTGATTTACCAGAACCACAAAAAACTGATTATATCACAGACAGAATAAAACCCGATAATCCAATAAGGAGTTATAAAGAATACAGGATACCTGCAGATTTTTTTTATTTCGTATACTACGCAACTAGAAAAGAGGAGGAAATAGATGGATATCATTTTGTTAACGAACCTGAAATCATTAAAAATTTCACAGCAATGAATAATGATTTATCGCTGTTGTTAATATCTCTTAAATCCGGCTCTCTCACCCGAGATGAATTTATCAGCGTCGTAGAAACATGCAACAAAATTATCGACGATATGGAAGTATTTAACCTAAAAATCATTCAAGTGGTATTAGGTGACAGTAATCCCACATCGAGAACAACATTTGCATCAAACTATAAAATCCGCGTTGAAGATATTCCGACATTCAAACTACCGGGATATAACGTACCGGAACTAAAAAAACTTCTCAGTGACACCATCGATGTTGGTTTTAAAATAATTCATGATGCATGGAAAAAAACAGCATCACAAGAAATAAAAATCCTCAAACATAATAATGATCCAGATGGTGGCGGTAGGCATATCGCTCCGTTCAACGTGAATATATCCTCAGTGATTGCGCTTAATTTAGTATGTGATGTTATCGAAGGAAGCTATCAGATTAATCTAGAACAATCAAATCAAGCTCAGCAGGGATATATTCTCTATTCATTTGCACCAACAGCTCCTCCAGGATTCCTAATTATTGAAAACCCAATTAATCCTGTCTACATGCGCATCGCATAATAATTCATTAACCAGAATTAATTTCAAACTCACCGACCAGTCAAATAATCTGATTGATTTACAAGAAGAGGTGTTAGCGATTAGTCTGTTTGTGAAATCATAAATGATTTTCGTCCTAAGGACTTTCATCATAAAGACTGGATCAAATCATTATTTTTTGTTAACCTGTAGCAGCAGAGAGGGTGGATGACAACAAGTTGCGACCAAAATTGATTAAAAAATCGTAAAATCTCCGTTTTCATTTTTTTTATTAAAATGAGATTTCGTAGGGAAAGCTCGTTAAGATTTCAATAAATTTTTTGTCTGAAAACGTTGTAGGGTTTTCCCCTGAGATATTTTTTTTTGGTTAAAATGAGATTATAGGACGGCTCGTTTTAGGATTTCAATCAAAAAATTGATTAAAAAATCGTAAAATCTCCGTTTTCATTTTTTTAGTTAAAATGAGATTTCGTAGGGAAGGATCGTTTTAAGGATTTCAATCGAATTTTGTTTCAAAACGTTGTAGGGTTCGCCCTTTTTTTGGTTAAAATGAGATTATAGGACGGCTCGTTTTAGGATTTCAATCAAAATTTGTCTAAAAACGTTGTAGGGTTCACCCTCTCTGCTGCTTCCTGTAACCGTACATCTGTTGTACAATGTAATGCCTTTTAACCGTACATCTGTAGTACAATGTAATGTCCTATAACCGTACATCTGTAGTACAATATAATGCCCTATAACCGTACATATGTACTACAATGTAATGCCCTATAACCGTACATCTGTAGTACAATATAATGCACTATAACCGTACATCTGTAGTACAATATAATGCCCTATAACTGTACATATGTACTACAATGTAATGCCCTATAACCGTACATCTGTAGTATAATGTAATGTCATGTAACCGTACATCTGTTGTACAATGTAATGCCTTATAACCGCACATCTGTAGTACAATGTAATGTCCTATAACCGTACATATGTACTACAATGTAATGCACTATAACCGTACATCTGTAGTACATTGTAATGCCCTGTAACCGTACATCTGTAGTACAATGTAATGCCTTATAACCGTACATATGTACTACAATGTAATGCACTATAACCGTACATCTGTAGTACAATGTAATGCCCTATAACCGTACATCTGTAGTACACTGTAATGCACTATAACCGTACATCTGTAGTACAATGTAATGCCCTATAACCGTACATCTGTAGTACAACATAATGCACTATAACCGTACATCTGTAGTACAATGTAATGCCCTATAACCGTACATCTGTAGTACAATGTAATGCACTATAACCGTACATCTGTAGTACAATGTAATGCCCTATAACCGTACATCTGTAGTACAATATAATGCCCTATAACCGTACATCTGTAGTACAATATAATGCACTATAACCGTACATCTATAGTATAATGTAATGCCCTATAACCGTACATCTGTAGTACAATGTAATGCCCTATAACCGTACATCTGTAGTACAATATAATGCCCTATAACCGTACATCTGTAGTACAATGTAATGCCCTATAACCGTACATCTGTAGTACAATATAATGCCCTATAACCGTACATCTGTAGTACAATGAAATGCACTATAACCGTATTATACTTAATGCACTATAGCGGTGCAACCTTAGTGAAGGACCTGGATGAAACATCTTTCAGATTTGACATGGAGATAAGCGTTGAGAAGACAAAGCTGATGGCAAATAGTGGCAAACAAATCTCAGCCAAGATTAAAGTTAGCGGACAGGAACTGGAAACAGTGGGCCATTTCTAAAATCTTGGTTGCATAATCACCGAAGAGGGATCAAGAGCAGAAGTGTTGTCACGAGCAGCACAAACAACTGCAGCTATGTAAAAAGCTAAGACCCATCTGGAGAGACGAAAATATCTGTCTGAAAACTAAAATCAGACTATTGAGAGCACTAGTCATCTCAATCTTTCTGTATTCATGTGAAGCCTGGACCCTGACAGCAGATTTACATCGAAGAATCAAGGCACTTGAAATGATATGCTACAGAACCATCCTTACAATCTCTTACATGGACCACATCACAAAAAAAGAAGTATGTAACACCATTAGGCACAAAGTAGGCCATTATGAATACTTCCTCACCACTATCAAAAGGAGAAAGGTGAAATGGTACTGCCCTGTCACTAGAGCCAACAGGCTATCCACAGCAGTACTGCAGCGCTGCTTCCGGGGTGGCAGAAGGAGAGTTAGACAGAGAAAAAGTGGACTGAAAACATCACAGAATGGACCAGGAAAGGTTTTGCGAGACACAGACATTGGTACATGATCGGCAGGAGAAAACTGGTCAGATGTTCAGCAACACAGCGCCTCGACGACGACACTAGGTCAATAGGTCAATATACTTATGCTGAAGATTATTATAGCGGTATTACAACGGAATGGTTACACAATGTACTGTTATGAGTCTGTGCTCTTAACATAAGTAACAGAACAAAGTGAAGACAACAAGCTTTGTAAAGTTTAACGACTAATTTATTTCCCAAGGATACAAAGTGAAAAATCAGACAGAAAATTACGATATTGCTTTCTAAATCCAAAATTAATCCAAGAATTAAAGACACGAGTCGTAGTAATAAAATGTCCTGAATAAAACCCAATTCATATCCGGAAGAGATTTAAATTGAAGGTGATGACGTTTCTGATGTGGTCTGCTAAGTGTTGATGTGTCAATAGTATAATAATAATAATGAGGACTTTGTATAGCGCTTAATCTTTAGAAGCTCTAAGCGCTTTACAACATCTATAATGATATGAATACACTACAGAAATACAAATAACAAAAACCATGCAATTGGAAAACATAAAACACGCTGAAAAGATATAAGATACAAAACATTATTAGGTCTCTAAGTTTGTTTCTGCACTCTTAAAAGGGACCACTGTGTCTTTGTGTGTCTTGTTGAATCACAAAAATATTATTCTATGTTTAAATTCAGTATAAATTACAATGATTGTCTTTATTCAAGAATTTTGTCAGAGCACTTTTGTAGTTTCAGAGACAATAATCACTTGAATTCAATAATTTGAAGAAAAGAAAATTCAGCCTAAACACATGACAGCGTAGTACAGCTTAACGTGTTCAAAGTTAAAGTAAAATCATTACAGATACAAGATGATACAGTTCTCTGCTTGACCTCAGGCCACAGTATTCATTTCCTAAAATAACCCATTACCTAACGGAAAATAACCTAATATAACGATCTTAATGCGCCTTGCTTATTTGCAACATAAAGCCTATAAAATTCACTCAGGAATCTCCAAAACCCTGACCCTGACCCTGACCCTGACCCTGATCAACATATTTACTATTTGTTTGCCTGAAAAATACTCTTGATAATAGGCACACAAACAATAATGCTAGTTTTAGTTGTTTACATAAATGGATTTTTTTTTTAAAAAAAAGTCAATCAGTTCAAGCAAAAATGAATTCAGTTTTGGACAAGGTCAATACCAGAAAACAATGTTACATTAGAATAAGATGTAATGAAATGAAAATTAAAACTAACAGACACACAATTAAATTAAATATCCATAACAGTACACACATAGATTCCATAACGGAATGAAAAGGCAGAATACTATTTCATGTCAGTGCTTGATTCCCCTTATTGGTTCTAGGGATAATTTGATAATTTCTACATTCGTTTTATAAAATCCCAGTTTATGGCATTTATTTAATTATATTCCTTTTACTAAATAACTTTCTGTCATCCTTAGAGACCTGAAACTGGAGAACCTCCTTCTTGATGACGACATGAACATAAAACTAGTAGGTAAGTATAAAACACAGACTCACAAGGAACTGAAGAATAGTTGACTCAAATAAATAAATAATTAAAAGAGAGTTCCAGTCAATGAAAAGCCAGTTCTTATGCATTTACGTCCACAGCTCTCGCTGTAAGATTAGATAGCTTGTCCATGCCAATCGTATTTGTTTTATAGCATCGAATTTCATCACGTTTATATTCTAATTTAGCATTGTATCGTGCAGGATTTGTCATGTCTATACTTTAATTTAGCATTGTATCGTGCAGGATTTGTCATGTCTATACTTTAATTTAGCATTGTATCGTGCAGGATTTGTCATGTCTATACTTTAATTTAGCATTGTATCGTGCAGGATTTGTCATGTCTATACTTTAATTTAGCATTGTATCGTGCAGGATTTGTCATGTCTATACTTTAATTTAGCATTGTATTTTACAGGTTTTGTTTTGTTTATATTTTAATTTAACATTGTATCTTCCAGATTTTGGTCTGAGTAACGTATTCTATGGAGACTGTAGTCTGCAAACCCAATGTGGCTCCCCGGCTTATGCTGCCCCCGAAATATTTTGTAACCGGAAGTATGGCCCGGCTGTTGACGTGTGGAGCTTGTAAGTAACATTTGGAATGAGGTCGTACTTAAATTTACTATATTGTCCCTATATTTGTTTCTCAGAAATGAATTTTCCATTGTGTCTAAATGATAATAAATTATTTCTTATTCTAACGTACCTTTAAAGATGAACTCACAGTGAAGTTCTTGTCTTGGGTTAGCTAATATATTTTGAGAGGCTTCACTATACAAAAAGCACCATACACTGGTTCACACTTTTCACGACCAGATTATTATCATTGTTCATAGTGCATTATCGCCGAAACACACACAGACAACCACAAAGCAACGTTTTAGTTCTATAAATTAAACAATTGTCTTTAAATCAACACCAAGAATATCTAAATCTAATTATTGTATTACATCCAAAAGGAGAGAGAGAGGAAACGATCTGGGTGGGACTATGAACTAAAACTAATACTTGTGATCTGATTCCATTTGTCAACATATTACATACATATACACATATATATATATATATATATATATATATATATATATATATATATATATATATATATATATATATATATATATATATATTGTTACACGCACAGGGGTATTCACTTGACCGAGCGGTGTCAAAACCCTGGCGCGAGTCACGCTGGAAGTCATATGTTTTCCCCAAATTTCCAAAGACTTCCATACAACTTGAGTTGTAAAATGGAAAGAGAGACGTCTGTGCTATAATTAATAATCTTTGCGCTAATCAATTGGCGACCCAGAGGAGACAACTTACCCAAGAGTCCAATAACCGCACCTTAGCATGGTTTTTCTTCTTTATCATCCTATTTCCGTACCGCAAGCCCGTCATGCCATAGAAATTCCACTAGTATTCCCTTACTAACTGGGAAATATTTAACTGCGCGACCCTAGGCCAGTCAATCCATAGAATTTCCGGTGTATCACGCTCATATACATACGCCCATTTTCCACTATGGACACATAAACGGTACCTACCAAGTTCCAACTTATTCATTCCATTATATTCCCCCCATAAATACTGCCATTTCAATCACATCACTTTTATACACAGCGGAATTTTAATATGGACTATGTTACAAAAAGGGAAAGTCATTCGGCTTGTACCCAAATTCATTACTAACGACCCCAGCATGGTTCAAATTCACTAACACTTGCTCCAAATTTATTACAAAATATATATATATATATATATATATATATATATATATATATATATATATATATATATATATATATATATATATTTATATATATATATATATATATATATATATATATATATATATATATATATATATATATATATATATATATATATATATGTGTGTGTGGATTTGTTAACTTTGATGGACTATTATCTATAATTTTCTTTTTAGCTTCTGCTGTTGTTTGTTGTTTGTTGTTTTTTTTTTGTATTTTATTCCGGAGGGGAGGGGGTAGCGGAGGTGTATATCTTTTTCTTAATTCACATTTTTCCCTAAAGAAATACACCAGATTGATTTGTCTCAGATTTCAATTGGCCCTTTTTCTTCCAAATAACTTGTTCAACATTTGACATGGAATATTAGATATCGTAGCCATATGCTAATTACTGTATCATTTAACATAACCTCTGTGCAAACCAGTTTGTTTCCTCGTAGTTGTATGCAATAAATTCCTTTTTTGTTAAAGGTTAGAGATGCATCAGCGACAAAGTGACACTACAAATAACAAACGTTATATAAAAAGTCCACTCTAAATAGAACGTAAACTTACATTGCTTATAAAGTAAGCAATATGTTACACTCTATGTTCATAAACAGAAAGAAGCAAAACCATCAAGTTTTGTAAAACTTAACCACATTTTAATCATCATGTTATAGAATGATTATTAATAGAAAATTACTGAATACAGATGATTTCTGAAAAAATTCTAAAAGAATGAAAATAAATATCAGATCCAACACTATACAGGTCTGTTAACAGTCCTGACGGGTCAAAAAGACATCGTCCAGAACTCCATTGAATAATTGACAATAGTTACAGAATAATATTGTAGTCCAAAATAAGTACGTTCCATTTCCACTTAACAAAGTATGTCTAAGTACGTCTTTAACTCAAATATTATCTAAGTTTGTCTTTAACTCAAATATTATCTAAGTATGTCTTTAACTCAAATATTATCTAAGTTTGTCTTTAACTCAAATATTATCTAAGTATGTCTTTAACTCAAATATTATCTAAGTATGTCTTTAACTCAAATATTATCTAAGTATGTCTTTAACTCAAATATTATCTAAGTTTGTCTTTAACTCAAATATTATCTAAGTATGTCTTTAACTCAAATATTATCTAAGTTTGTCTTTAACTCAAATATTATCTAAGTATGTATTTAACTCAAATATTATCTAAGTATGTCTTTAACTCAAATATTATCTAAGTTTGTCTTTAACTCAAATATTATCTAAGTATGTCTTTAACTCAAATATTATCTAAGTATGTCTATAACTCAAATATTATCTAAGTATGTCTTTAACTCAAATATTATCTAAGTATGTCTTTAACTCAAATATTATCTAAGTATGTCTATAACTCAAATATTATCTAAGTATGTCTATAACTCAAATATTATCTAAGTATGTCTTTAACTCAAATATTATCTAAGTACAATGTCTTTAACTCAAATATTATCTAAGTTTGTCTTTGACTCAAATATTATCTAAGTACAATGTCTTTAACTCAAATATTATCTAAGTATGTCTTTAACTCAAATATTATCTAAGTTTGTCTTTAACTCAAATATTATCTAAGTACAATGTCTATAACTCAAATATTATCTAAGTATGTCTATAACTCAAATATTATCTAAGTATGTCTATAACTCGAATATTATCTAAGTATGTCTATAACTCAAATATTATCTAAGTATGTCTATAACTCAAATATTATCTAAGTATGTCTTTAACTCAAATATTATCTAAGTACAATGTCTTTAACTCAAATATTATCTAAGTATGTCTATAACTCAAATATTATCTAACTATGTCTTTAACTCAAATATTATCTAAGTTTGTGTTTAACTCAAATATTATCTAAGTACAATGTCTTTAACTCAAATATTATCTAAGTACAATGTCTTTAACTCAATTATTATCTAAGTACAACATAAACTACGTCTGCAGACTTGATGTTACTACGATAACACAAGAACTAATAATAAGGAATCTGCCCAGTCCGATCTACGAATGCAGAAAGGCGAGAAAGCTAAAACACGCATATTTTGAATTCTGGCATCATAAAATAACTCACTTGATTTAAACTATCCAATAGCAACTAATTTAATTCTTCTAAGATAACACCTGACGGACATATCTAATGGAAAAAGCACGAAACTCGTAAACATAGTTACTAATAATTATGTTATTAGCTGCTGCAAAGACGTACATCAGAAACTGTCTGACACAATTTTAAGTTGCAAACATAATACAATAGACCCTTAGTATGCACACCAACCCCACGCATCGAGAATCATTACAATTTACAGTTATGAAAACTATTTTTTAAAACTTATAGATAAATTCATGTACAGGAGTTACAAAAAACATGAATACAGATAAGAAAAAGTACGCATTTTATCTGTAAACCACGCCCAACACATCTACAACGCGTCTAACACACGCTCAACACCTTTGTGACACGGCCGAGATACGCCCAACACCTTTGCGACACGTGGAACACACGTCAAAGACTTCTGCGACACATCGACCAGACGCCCAACAGCTTTGTGACACGCCTAAGTTACACTCAACACATTTGCAACGTGGCATTCTTCCTTGATTTCTAACTGCATTACTTAAGATATAATTCATCTGGCATTCTTCCTTGATTTCTCACTGCATTACTTAAGATATAATTCATGTGGCACTCTTCCTTGATTTCTCACTGCATTACTTAAGATATAATTCATGTGGCATTCTTCCTTGATTTCTCACTGCATTACTCAAGATATAATTCATGTGAGTTCACAATATACAAAAGCGATACTCATCCTATCTTCTATGGTTTTATAACTTAAATATCTCATGCTTTTCTTACTGGAATATCTTATGCTTTTCTTACTGGAATATCTCATGCTTTTCTTACTGGAATATCTCCTGCTTTTCTTACTTGAATATCTCATGTTTTTCTTACTGGAATATCTCATGCTTTTCTTACTGGAATATCTCACGATTTTCTTACTGGAATATCTCATGCTTTTCTTACTTGAATATCTCATGTTTTTCTTACTGGAATATCTCCTGCTTTTCTTACTGGAATATCTCACGCTTTTTTTACTTGAATATGTCATACATTTCGTTCTTGAATATATCATGCATGTCTTACTTGAATGTCTCATGCCTTTCTTACTTCGATATCTCATCTATTTCTTATTTCAATATCTCATGCAATTTTTACTTGAATATCTCACGCTTTTCCAACTAATTTTATGCTTTTCCTACTTTAATATTTCATGTGTTTGCTAATGACATTTGTCAGGATTTTCTATTTGAACATCTCTTTCTGTTGTCAGAGATTTCTTACCTGAACATCTCTTTCTGTTATCTGTTCATTGAAGATTATTATGATTAAGGTCCTGTTAGAAACAAATATGTATTCCTTAAATATTTTTAAAGAAGAAAAATAGATACGAGAAAAGCAACGAAACGCCTTCTTAATATCGCAACTTCTCAAAAGAAAGCAAAACATCCGAGTTTATATTATTACATTACAATTACTAAATTCAGCTGTGTCGTAGATGAAGGCGTCATTATGATAATACCAAATAATATTAAAAATAAATGAGTTACACAGATGGCTCCATTTATTATGTTAATCGCAAATACAAGTAAAAATTAAAGATGACTACATTGGATTAATGATGACATGCATACGTGTGTGAAATAGAATTATGAGCAGTTCTTGTCATTTTATTCCAAACTGTGTTGATATACGGCGTGCTTACCGACTTAAGTGTTTTCTGCACACATGTTGCATTATACAAAAATTGTGTCCTATGAGTCAGATAAGATTACCTTGCCAGAATTTACCCAGAACGAACTTTGTTGCGGACTTTATATCAGGTTGCAAATGAACATTGTATACATGTATACCAGAGTCACGTGTAACATAATGCTAGAAATGAGTAACTCGAATAATTTTGTACCGCCGCAGCGCCGGATAAAGCACCGTGGAAGCCCATAGGCAGTCAAACTTTTGGGGCCCCAGACCCACGGTCACGGTCTCATGTGGGCCCCTGATGGGGCCCATAAAAGTCGCGGGGCCCATAGGCAGTTGCCTACTCTGCCTAATGGGTAATCCGGGACTGTACCGCCGTATGTCTGAACATGTTGTTTTATGTAACACGGTATACCGCAATTATTTTGGGTACAGCAATTTAATGTTTTGGGGAAGGGGCTGACCTTTTCTTTTTAATAAATACAATATGTGTAAAGATTAATTCAATTGATTTTTTTCAAAATAACACCATAAAACATTTTAAATAAAATTAATTATCATCAGATAAAAAAACATAAATTAACTAAGGTCAAATAATAGTTGTAGACCACCCCATCGAAAATAAATTGATAAGCTTCTTATCGTCGATGAATGTGCATCGTCTATATTAATTGTTTTATATGTTGTTATCAAACACTGTATATTAATTGTTTTATATGTTGTTATCAAACACTGTATATTAATTGTTTTATATGTTGTTATCAAACACTGTATATTAATTGGGATTATTAAGCTAACGCTATAACTTACACCATGAAAAGACATGTTGCAGACATTAGAGAGTTTGTTGATAAAAATAGGAAGTGTTGACACTAAAGCCAGCAACATTAATGATATAATAATCAGGGAACTTTAATTACGATGCTAACATCCAGCCTAGATATTTATCAGAGAACTTTAATTACGATGCTAACATCCAGCCTAGATATTTATCAGAGAACTTTAATTACGATGCTAACATCCAGCCTAGATATTTATCAGAGAACTTTAATTACGATGCTAACATCCAGCCTAGATATTTATCAGAGAACTTTAATTACGATGCTAACATCCAGCCTAGATATTTATCAGAGAACTTTAATTACGATGCTAACATCCAGCCTAGATATTTATCAGAGAACTTTAATTACGATGCTAACATCCAGCCTAGATATTTATCAGAGAACTTTAATTACGATGCTAACATCCAGCCTAGATATTTATCAGAGAACTTTAATTACGATGCTAACATCCAGCCTAGATATATATCAGAGAACTTTAATTACGATGCTAACATCCAGCCTAGATATTTATCAGAGAACTTTAATTACAATGCTAACATCCAGCCTAGATATTTATCAGAGACGGTCAGTAAACATAAAGCACACTTACTGAACAAAATACAAATATTTATTGGACTTAATGAATTACGTAAAATTCAAACAGAAAACATCTTAGAAGTATTCGTAGTCTCAAAACACTTTTTAAGATATTATCATACTCTTACGAGTTTAGGCTCTAATAAACGTTAACAAAGAAAGAGGGAACATAGAAAGCATTGTAATATTTAACAAATAATATATTACCCTGGGAAGAAAAGATTGGAAAATTCGAGAAAAAAAAATATACAGTTTTAAGAATTAAATTTTAATAAATAATCAAAGAATTAAATTACAAAAGTCCTAGTAATGAATTGTTCTGACAGATTCAAATTCAAATTCTGTTGGTAAATGATGAAAGACGACGACGTATGCGGAAGTCCGATTTGTGTTTATATATAGTTCCTTATAAAATCACAAGCCTTAACACTCCGGTGTCGAAAATCCGAATAAGAGTTTGTTAAATTGTCTTTGTTCAAGAATTATGTATGAGCACATGAAAAATTGTCATATACGAATTAATCCTTTAAATTCCAAACTAACTGAAGAATTTTTAACATGGATCCAAAAACTGGCTAAAAGATATGAACATGATTTAACATCGTTCATTAAAGCCCAGAATAAGGAATATTTCACTAAAACAAAGATTATATCGTATACGCAATTTCCAAAACAATCCCAAAATTGCGAAATCACTAATGGGGGAGTAATCACCGACTTTCTGAAAAAAAATGCATAATCGCTAGCTAATAAATTTACATTACAAAAACATGTAATGAAAAATAAAAGAGAATTTAAAACTGACAAACAAATAATTAAATTCAATATATATTAAATCAGATATAAGTAACAATACGCAATTACGTAACTAACAAATTACAGTTTTTAAAAATGGTTTCCCAAAATGTGGATCGTGTTCGAACATCTTTTGAAGTATCTAATTTGGGCAATACGTTGGCATACGTAATATGTGTCAAACAGGTGATTAACAGATTGTAAGTATAAATTGTAATATTCAACATTAATACAAATGTTTGGCAAGAAATTAAAATTGAATTTGGATTATTTATTCATGTAGAACGAAACGACGCTTTTAATATCGCTAATTTGGTAACAAGATTACTGAGAAATTTCAGTATATGTATTAATATGGAAAAAGTACCGTGATATGTATCACCGAAGAAAAATACCACAGTAAACGGGTAATACCGTGATACGTATTACGGAAGAAAAATACTACAGTAAACGGGTAATACCGTGATACGTATTACGGAAGAAAAATACCACAGTAAACGGGTAATACCGTGATACGTACCACCAAAGAAAAATACCACAGTAAACGGGTAATACCGTGATATGTATCACCGAAGAAAAATACCACAGTAAACGGGTAATTCCGTGATAGGTACCACCAAAGACAAATACTACGGTAAACGGGTAATACCGTGATACCTATCACCAAAGACAAGTACTACGGTAAACGGGTAATACCGTGATACGTATTACGGAAGAAAAATACCACAGTAAACGGGTAATACCGTGATACTTATGACTGAAGACAAATACTACGGTAAACGGGTAATACCGTGAAACGTATTATGAAAGAAAAATATTACGGTAAACGGGTAATGCCGTGGTACATATCACCAAAGACAAATACTACGGTAAACGGGTAATACCGTAATACGTATTACGGAAGACAAATACTACAGTAAACGGGTAACACCGTGATACGTATCACCGAAGACAAATAGTACGGTAAACGGGTATTGCCGTGATACGTATCACCAAAGACAAATACTACGGTAAACGGGTAATACCGTGATACGTATCACCAAAGACAAATACTACGGTAAACGGGTAATACCGTGATACGTATTACGGAAGAAAAATACTACAGTAAACGGGTAATACCGTGACACGTATTACGGAAGAAAAAATACCACAGTAAACGGGTAAACGGGTAATACCGTGATACGTATCACGGAAGACAAATACTACAGTAAACGAGTAATACCGTGATACGTATTACGGAAGAAAAATACTACAGTAAACGGGTAATACCGTGACACGTATTACGGAAGAAAAAATACCACAGTAAACGGGTAAACGGGTAATACCGTGATACGTATCACCAAAGACAAATACTATGGTAAACGGGTAATACTGTGATACCTATCACCAAAGACAAATACTACGGTAAACGGGTAATACCGTGATACGTATCACCAAAGACAAATACTACAGTAAACGGCTAATACCTTGATACGTATTACGGAAGAAAAATACCACAGTAAACGGGTAATACTGTGATACGTATCACCAAAAACAAATACTACAGTAAACGGGTAATACCGTGATACGTATTACGGAAGACAAATGCCACAGTAAACGGATAATACCGTGATACGCATCACCTAAGACTAATACTACGGTAAACGGGTAATACTGTGATACGTATCACAGACGAAAAATACCATTGCAAACGGGTAATACCGCGCACCTCTAATAAAATCATTTGTATATATAGATATTAGTATTTGTGTTGATGTTTTCGATTTAGTATTTGTGTTGATGTTACGTATTACGGAAGAAAAATACCACAGTAAACGGGTAATACCGTGATACGTATCACCAAAAACAACGGGTAATACCGTGATACGTATCACCAAAGACAAATACTACGGTAAACGGGTAATGCCGTGATACATATCACCAAAGACAAATACTACGGTAAACGGGTAATACCGTGATACGTATCACGGAAGACAAATAGTACAGTAAACGGGTAATACCTTGATACGTATTACGGAAGAAAAATACTACAGTAAACGGGTAATACCGTGACACGTATTACGGAAGAAAAAATACCACAGTAAACGGGTAAACGGGTAATACCGTGATACGTATCACCAAAGACAAATACTACGGCAAACGGTAATACCGTGATACGTATTACGAAAGAAAAATACCACAGAGAACGGGTAATTCCGTGATAAGTATCACCGAAGACAAATACTACGGTAAACGGGCAATACCGTGATACCTATCACCAAAGACAAATACTACGGTAAACGGGTAATACCGTGATACGTATCACCAAAAACAAATACTACAGTAAACGGGTAATACCGTGATACGTATTACGGAAGAAAAATACCACAGTAAACGGGTAATACCGTGATACGCATCACCTAAGACAAATACTACGGTAAACGGGTAATACTGTGATACGTATCACCGACGAAAAATACCATTGCAAACGGGTAATACCGCGCACCTCTAATAAAATCTTTTGTATATATAGATAATAGTATTTGTGTTGATGTTTTCGAGTCACTTGCAGTCCATTACATTGTGTTCTATATATGAGTCTCTTAAACGCCCTTTTGCAACTTTACACCATGTCTGGAGATCAAACATCTTTGGAGACTGAGTTTGAACTTAAGAGAGGACGGTGCTCTAAATTAGTATGATCTTCTGAGAGAGTGACAAGTGTTAAGGTGAAGTTGTTTGCCTTGGTCTCACGATCAAAGGGAGATAATGGGTGCATACATATGTTACTTTCATGCACTGTAACTGACATTGCCTTGGATAGTGTAGATCTGGAAATTGAACATATCTAAGCACACAGATAAACAAATTGTCTGCTCACATGCGATTTAAAAATTAGGCCAAATTGGTCAAATTTAAACTATCTCTAGCAGTTATTAAAATATGGAAAACTAGTTTTGCCATACTAGACGATATCAGCTTCAGAAACAGCAATGAGAGAATATATATATATATCTATGAGAGAAATATATATACATATATATATATATATATATATATATATATATATATATATATATATATATATATATATATATATATATATATATATATATATATATATATATATATATATACATACATATCTATGAGAGAATATATATATACATCTATATATATATATATTTATATATACATACATATCAATGAGAGAATATATATATATATATATATATATATATATATATATATATATATATATATATATATATATATATATATTCTCTCATTGCTGTTTCTGGCAAAACTAGTTTTCCATATTTTAATAACTGCTAGAATTTCATTTCTGCACCTCATGTAAATTGGAATGAAATCCGATCCCCTCTGCACTAGTAGGCTTATGGGGACTTTAAAGTCCATGAGAACCTATCCGGTGGCCTAGTAGTTAGAGCGTCCGCCGCGGAAGCGGGAGGTCATGGGTTCCATCTTAGGCCGAGTCATACCAAAGAGTTACAAAAATGGTATTTACAGCTGCCTCACTTGGCGCTCAGCATTAAGATGTTATTGTTAAGACTAGTCGGCTTGGTATGAGGATAATGTGATTGGGTGGGACATCATGCTGCATATCTGCGGCATGATGCCGTGGTGTAGACACATTTATAAATTGCCTCACTGCAGACATCGTAGCGATATGATTGAAAAAGTGTTAAAGCTACGTTAAAAATCCTAATCAAACAAACAAACAAATGTTCATGAGCTGGTAGTTTGAGACGGAAATTAACAAACATATATGCATGTCATGTTCTATTTATTTCAGGGGTGTGTGTATGTTTGCCATGCTAAAGGGTGAGCTGCCTTTTGTGCCAACGTCATCCAGCAATTTTACCCAGCTTCATTCTATCATTTTGAAAGGCTGCACAATGCCAGAAGGAATATCTGATGGTAATACACTTCGCAACACATATACAGTTTTCCAATAAACCCACAACAGCAAACCCGGCTATACTATATTACACGTACATATTGCAAGTAGTTTCTTATTCTGCAAACCGTTGGAGTTGTAAAGAAAATATGTCCCGGTGTTCCTCACTGTTTATATGTTCTATTTTAAAATCATCTATACATGTTAGGTATGTTAAAATAAGGTTTAAAACATTGTTTTTGCTGTACGAATGATATGTGTTATATGGGTTACATACCTTTAGAGTTTGGCTTTACTGTACGAATGATATGTGTTATATGGGTTACATACCTATAGAGTTTGGCTTTACTGTACGAATGATATGTGTTATATGGGTTATATACCTATAGAGTTTGGCTTTACTGTACGAATGATATGTGTTATATGGGTTACATACCTATAGAGTTTGGCTTTACTGTACGAATGATATGTGTTATATGGGTTACATACCTATAGAGTTTGGCCTTACTGTACGAATGATATGTGTTATATGGGTTAGATACCTATAGAGTTTGGCTTTACTGTACGAATGATATGTGTTATATGGGTTAGATACCTATAGAGTTTGGCTTTACTGTACGAATGATATGTGTTATATGGGTTAGATACCTATAGAGTTTGGCTTTACTGTACGAATGATATGTGTTATATGGGTTACATACCTATAGAGTTTGGCTTTACTGTATGAATGATATGTGTTATATGGGTTACATACCTATAGAGTTTGGCCTTACTGTACGAATGATATGTGTTATATGGGTTACATACCTATAGAGTTTGGCCTTACTGTACGAATGATATGTGTTATATGGGTTACATACCTATCGAGTTTGGCCTTACTGTACGAATGATATGTGTTATATGAGTTACATACCTATCGAGTTTGGCCTTACTGTACGAATGATATGTGTTATATGAGTTACATACCTATAGAGTTTGGCCTTACTGTACGAATGATATGTGTTATATGGGTTACATACCTATGGAGTTTGGCCTTACTGTACGAATGATATGTGTTATATGGGTTACATACCTATAGAGTTTGGCTTTACTGTATGAATGATATGTGTTATATGGGTTACATACCTATAGAGTTTGGCCTTACTGTACGAATGATATGTGTTATATGGGTTACATACCTATAGAGTTTGGCCTTAATGTACGAATGATATGTGTTATATGGGTTACATACCTATCGAGTTTGGCCTTACTGTACGAATGATATGTGTTATATGAGTTACATACCTATCGAGTTTGGCCTTACTGTACGAATGATATGTGTTATATGAGTTACATACCTATAGAGTTTGGCCTTACTGTACGAATGATATGTGTTATATGGGTTACATACCTATGGAGTTTGGCCTTACTGTACGAATGATATGTGTTATATGGGTTACATACCTATAGAGTTTGGCCTTACTGTACGAATGATATGTGTTATATGGGTTACATACCTATAGAGTTTGGCCTTACTGTACGAATGATATGTGTTATATGGGTTACATACCTATAGAGTTTGGCCTTACTGTACGAATGATATGTGTTATATGGGTTACATACCTATAGAGTTTGGCCTTACTGTACGAATGATATGTGTTATATGGGTTACATACCTATAGAGTTTGGCCTTACTGTACGAATGATATGTGTTATATGGGTTACATACCTATAGAGTTTGGCCTTACTGTACGAATGATATGTGTTATATGGGTTACATACCTATAGAGTTTGGCCTTACTGTACGAATAATATGTGTTATATGGGTTACATACCTATAGAGTTTGGCCTTACTGTACGAATGATATGTGTTATATGGGTTACATACCTATAGAGTTTGGCCTTACTGTACGAATGATATGTGTTATATGGGTTACATACCTATAGAGTTTGGCCTTACTGTACGAATGATATGTGTTATATGGGTTACATACCTATAGAGTTTGGCTTTACTGTACGAATGATATGTGTTATATGGGTTAGATACCTATAGAGTTTGGCTTTACTGTACGAATGATATGTGTTATATGGGTTAGATACCTATAGAGTTAGGCTTTACTGTACGAATGATATGTGTTATATGGGTTACATACCTATAGAGTTTGGCTTTACTGTATGAATGATATGTGTTATATGGGTTACATACCTATAGAGTTTGGCCTTACTGTACGAATGATATGTGTTATATGGGTTACATACCTATAGAGTTTGGCCTTACTGTACGAATGATATGTGTTATATGGGTTACATACCTATCGAGTTTGGCCTTACTGTACGAATGATATGTGTTATATGAGTTACATACCTATCGAGTTTGGCCTTACTGTACGAATGATATGTGTTATATGAGTTACATACCTATAGAGTTTGGCCTTACTGTACGAATGATATGTGTTATATGGGTTACATACCTATGGAGTTTGGCCTTACTGTACGAATGATATGTGTTATATGGGTTACATACCTATAGAGTTTGGCCTTACTGTACGAATGATATGTGTTATATGGGTTACATACCTATAGAGTTTGGCCTTACTGTACGAATGATATGTGTTATATGGGTTACATACCTATAGAGTTTGGCCTTACTGTACGAATGATATGTGTTATATGGGTTACATACCTATAGAGTTTGGCCTTACTGTACGAATGATATGTGTTATATGGGTTACATACCTATAGAGTTTGGCCTTACTGTACGAATGATATGTGTTATATGGGTTACATACCTATAGAGTTTGGCCTTACTGTACGAATAATATGTGTTATATGGGTTACATACCTATAGAGTTTGGCCTTACTGTACGAATGATATGTGTTATATGGGTTACATACCTATAGAGTTTGGCCTTACTGTACGAATGATATGTGTTATATGGGTTACATACCTATAGAGTTTGGCCTTACTGTACGAATGATATGTGTTATATGGGTTACATACCTATAGAGTTTGGCCTTACTGTATGAATGATATGTGTTATATGGGTTACATACCTATAGAGTTTGGCTTTATTGTACGAATGATATGTGTTATATGGGTTACATACCTATAGAGTTTGGCTTTACTGTACGAATGATATGTGTTATATGGGTTACATACCTATAGAGTTTGGCTTTACTGTACGAATGATATGTGTTATATGGGTTACATACCTATAGAGTTTGGCCTTACTGTATGAATGATATGTGTTATATGGGTTACATACCTATAGAGTTTGGCCTTACTTCAGATGTTCATTTGTCTAAATGTTGCAGTTCTTCTTAATTATACTGACCACCTGGAATTAAATGGTAAATAGTAAATGATTTTTAAAACAAGGGCCAATAACGTTTTTGCAACTGAGATATTTGTAATTAAAGTAGATAAACTTTCAAAAGCTGGAAACAGTCAATCAGAATATACTTGATTACAGACACATTGTACACACACACATTTTACACACACATTTTGTCAGTAAACCTACACCATTAATCTAGACTATGCCTTATTACACACACAGATTTTGTGAATGAGCCATAAAAATGTAAATTAGAATATACCTTATAACACACACACATTTCGTTAATGAGCCTAGAACATTAAACTACACTATTTTTTACTAATCAAACACATTGTGTCAATAAACATTAAACAATAAACTAACTATACTTACTATATACATATAGTGTAGTAATGTTTAACATTCAACAATAAACTAACTATACTTACTATATACATACAGTGTAGTAATGTTTTCTATTAAACTGTACAACGCTACAATCTGAATGAAAAAATAGAACGGTGTATTCTGTATTAAACTGTACAATGATCCATTGTGTTATACTGTACTTTACTCTATCGTGGTCCATCACACAATTCCCCACACTAAGTTATTCACACATTTTCAAAACACCCACCAGGAAAACTCCAATTTAGAAAATTTTCGCTCCATAGCTAAAAGGTATTTAATTGAAATATATATTCTGAAGAAGGTTCTCGGCAAATCCCATTTTATGTTAGTCACTATCCGGCTTGGGAAGTTAGCGACAAGAATCCAAAATTTTGTCAAGTCCTGTAAAAAATATTCGGTTTAACTTTGATTTAAAATGGTCCATGTACAAAGCCATATTGGTTGTAAAGTAGACAAGACTGCATCTATGCATTTAGAAATTTCAAGGAAATTTATCGAGGCCTATTTGGAATAGAGTACTCTTTATATGTTATCCAGATTTATTTTGAATAGAGTACTCCTTATATGTTATACAGATTTATTTTGAATAGTGTACTTTTATACCGTATCCAGACATATTTTGAATAGTGTACTTTGCATATTTTAACTAGATCTATTCTGAGTGCAGTTTAATCTTTAAAATACTTCTTTTCCTTGAGTATACCGTTTGAGTTTAGCATCCAATATAGAAAAGAAACGTAACTAGAAGAGTCACCAGTTATTCTGTGTATTCTAGTTTGGAATATTTATATTATTAAACGGTGTTAAATTCTATTTCTGCTTGACAACATATAAATACCTAATGACTATGTTAAAACATTCAATGTCGATCATCAGCGTACGAATCGGTGGATATACGCTTAAAGAACGTGAAATAAAAGCCCTCTTCTAGATCACAGCATTCATTCAAACTTTTGTATCGACGAAAGATTTGATCATAAAGAGATAACGGAGAAATCAGCTAACCGATGCGTTTTAGTTTTCTGGGACGAATTATGATGGGATCGATTTTGCAAGGCTAATGTTGGAGGTAGGGGAATGACGAATTCAGTTCAGATATTTAAAAGTGGGCAACGCTGTATTATCTGCAAAGTCATGCAAGTAAATAAGTAAGTAAATAAATAAATATATAAATAAAACTCAGTGGGAAAAATTTTAACGGGCAAAAACGTTCCAATTTCTTGTTTGTCATACCGCATGAAAATGTTAATATGTACCATTTCAGAATGTGCCGATTTGCTTCGTAGAATGCTGCTGCCAGACGACAAGCAACGGATCAAGGTTGACGATATACTAGTCCATCCCTGGATGCGACATGGCTACGAAGAGCCAATCATTACACGTCAGCCTCCGACTGGGAAGCTCTTCCCACCAATTCCAAAAGGATGCATCCTAAATTATATGACAAAGGTGTTCCATTTCATGGAAAATGACGTCTTTTATTCAGTGATAGAACGAAAGGTAAACGCAGTGGCTGCAGCGTATCATTTGCTACAAAAGCGATTTGATAAAGGACTACATATGATAGGATTCTCTCTCGACATGTATGGCACGTCTCCAAATCACAGGGGAGATGAGAGTGCAAGGACATCAGCCGGATCAAAAAGGACTGAAGTATCCCTTGCTAATTCTACTGGGCAAATGCCCATCAGCGATTTAAATATGGGTCAAATAGCAGGGCTGAAGTATAGGAATTATTTAGATATGTTAAAAAATTCAAACGAAAGGAAGCGGTCGAGTGTAAAGAAGAATAGCCATAGAGATGTTATCATAGCAAGACAACGAACAAGGACAACCCTAACCAAACAAAAAATGCCGGGCCCGAATCAGACGACGGCAGACAAACCAGAGTTTATTCTAACCTATGATGAGAACGATGGTTTTAAATATAATGCAAGTAAGTACGAATGGGACCCAGCAGTCATTGTTTCCAGGGATGAAAAACCCAAAGTAGAAGACAGACATTATGTCAATAAGAAGGGCGATAACACAAAAGTGGGAAATAATACGGCTGTATATGACAAAAATGACCTTTCCGTAGTAGATACAGGTGAAAAACACGAGTCTTCAGGTAACATTTCAAAGGAGCTTCACAATTATACTGTTGCTGCTAAAATGACGCACACCCCAGATATCGCACCAAAAATCAGCAAACATAGCATCAACCATCAAACTTCGCAATATCCCGCTCAGTTGCAGCCCAAACCAGAGCCTACTGTTTCCAAGTTCTCAGAATCACATCACCAGCCAATCCCGTCTGTACCTATCAAATCGCAGCATTCTCTTCAATCGCAATTAAAACCTAAAACCACTCAGTTAATTCGGTCTGAGAATTACACATTTGACCCTTTAACAAAGCAGAGAACATCAGCAGTTGACGATCAGTACAATGTGGATGCATGGCATACATTCCATAAGCAAAAGGCTCGCCTTGCCAGAGGTGCGACCTTCTCACTGGCTAGAAGTAAAACCCTGACCTATTCCAATCCTATTTCTTGTCCCAAGGAACTGACGCCAAGAGAAGCCAAAGCGTTTTATGAGGAAATACAACAGGCGCAGGTTGTAGGCACAGGTAACGTCTTACATATTCGTGCGTGCAACAAAAAGCCAGTTCGTTATATTTAAACCATATTTTCTTTTAAAAGATGAAGACTTCAGACCTTAAATTGAATTAGAAGTTTCAATGTGAACATTGGATTTTTACTATCAATACATTTCCTGGCAAAGATGGTTTGATGGCGTCCGATTATAACTGACAAATATAAAGTTTCATCATACTATACCTTATAAAAGTGTGATCTGTCATTGTAACACAGACTTCCATATATCATATTGATTCTTTTTGGTGGCGATTAATATACGTATAACAATTAAATGCATTACCTCTTTCATTTCTTTGATTCAGGTTCAAATTTGGCATCTTGAGTAAGCAAATAGTTACAGTGATGGTGAAAGCCGTACACTTTCGTTTACAAGTGTCATTTTAACAATCGCCTCAGATCTATAAGCCACATATTTTAATTAAAGTTTAAACATATCATTATCTTTGATAACATTTTGATTTTTTTCAGGACGTCGCCTGACGGAGAGAGTCAAGATGTCACCTCGCGATGACGCATTCGATTCATGGCACAGAAATCTTCGAACAGCCAGTGGAAACCGGCAGTTTCCAGAGTTGGTGTCCGCCGGAACCTCACGACCACAAACTCAGTACGGTTCTGTCCGTGAAGTGGATATCCAGACGATTATTCAACTACCTGGCGTTAGTGGTTCGCAGGATAGATTCACGCCATCTCCACCACCTCCACCGCCTCCATCCCCACCACCTAGACAAACGATGGTTGACGGTGTTATGCCGATAATCAAAGTAGAAATTACAGCTTCAGCAAGATTTTGAGTATTACAGTGTTAAGCAAAACTCTCGTAACGATAAATGTACTCGATGTTGAACAAATACAAATTATTATGGTGTTGTACTGTTAATGTCAACGTTATCAGCATCTATCTTGCAACGTAAGCAAACATACATTATAGAAATCCATACGACAGCAAGATAAGCAAACATACATTATATAAATCCATACGACCACAACCTAAGCAAAAATACGTCATAGAAATCCATACGACCACAACTTAAGCAAAAATATGTCATAGAAATCCATACGACCGCAACTTAAGCAAAAATACGTCATAGAAATCCATACGACCGCAACTTAAGCAAAAATACGTCATAGAAATCCATAAGTAGTATATGGGGGATACTCTAGCGACAATGGGAAATCCAGTCAAAAAGGTCGTGGGAACATCTAGCTAGAAAGGGAATTTAACATGGGGAAATGTAACATGGAGCGAATGGAGAATTGAACATAGCGACAAGGATTGGGTCACTTTAGTGTCACTGGGACCTTAAAGTTAAAAATGGGTATATCAAAATTAGTGTTAATGGGAATTTAACATGGGAATGTCACCCGGAGTTCTAAGGGAATTGAACATTGGTGACTCCATTGTGTTTATAGGGTCAAAATTATTGATAGGGTAAAATGTACGTGTAGGGATAAAGGGCTGATAGGGACACACATAGATATACAGAAAGAAACAAATACACATCGAAACACACAGAAAAGAGGGTAGAGATCTTCTAAATTAAGACCCACAGATAATAAAAGTCTACGATATGGGTTAAAAACATTATTTAAGTATATACATGGGCTCTCTGGCCTGTGATTTAGTCTAAGCACTATTCATTTAAAACATTAAAATCTGGACATGGAACAAATCTATTCACATGTTATCTATTTCTTGGATCTAGAAAAAATACCTTTAAAATTAAAGTGTATGCTTTCAAAAAAGACCCTACTTTACATACAAGGCATAAGCATTTCATATAAGAATGACACTTTTTATACAACAATTAATATCCATTTTTAAGACAAAAGCTAAATCATAACAAGTAATAAACAATCGAAAAGGAATAAGTTAATGTTGCTATCCATGTCTTTCTGGCTTGGCAGTGTTGTCACAATGAACTATCGGTCTTGGACAATGTCCCTTTTTATATGCTGACCAACATTGACCACCCACGAACCGCACAAGATCGTACGTTTACCCACACACCAAATCGTCAGTAGGTCTTCGGAAAAAGTCTATCAAATCGTGTACCAGAAGAGAGTGCGGCTTCCCAGTCACTTCACTTTACCGTACGGTCATCTCTCTCTCTCTCTCTCTCTCTCTCTTTCTCTCTCTCTCTCTCTCTCTCTCTCTCTCTCTCTCTCTCTCTCTCTCTCTCTCTCTCTCTCTCTCTCTCTCTCTCTCTTCCCTTGACCAGCAAATGAAGTTCTCCTTATTTCTGCACCCAAAGCTGTCTTAACTTTATTTCCGTCACGTACTTTATTTTAATTTTATTTCTTATATGTCAGAGCCTGATGCAGACTTACTAATCAGAACTAAAGTACTTGTGTCCCAAACGTTTTTTTTCTTCTAGAAAATATTGTCCCAGAATATTTTCTTTTCTCGTTAGAGAGAGATTATATTGTCTGACAAACTGGATTAATCCATCTTTTCTCACGGATTCTAAATTGTATTTGCTAAGGATTTAAAATTAGGTTCTAAACTTTAGAGGACATTGTAAAATCTTGTTGGTTTCACTTTAGATTTCGCACATATCTGAAATAATAAATGTGACTTAAAAACTTCCCAAACTAAGTGAAATTCAGTTTTAAAAGGTTAAGTGTTTTGAAATATTTTACAAAAATTCGAATCCATTCAAAGCTCTCCCATTTTGTATGACGACTCTATAGTCTTAAACTAAAAAACAGAAAAAAGTTGTGTACATTTCAACAAAAAATTATTTCCTTAGAATACAAAAGTAAAACTTTAAAAAGAACTTACGGTATTGTGCAATAAATCTTAACTAGTCATACACGTTTTATCACAAATTCAAATGTATGAAGTTTTAACTGAATTCCAGCGGTGTTCCCAAGATGTTGCAATATTGACTGTGTTGATGTACCTGAAATTTCTCACGTACTAATGTGTCAGTGATGTGCTAACAGGTTTGTAATATATCATAATAATATAATTCAAGTATGTCCCTGTCTAAAATCACGATAATTTCAAATGAATTATCTAGTCCAACAATATGATTGATAAGCACTTGGTATTTCTATTATTAATAATTTGAATATAGAATTCCAAATGACTATTCTAGTCCAACAATATTATTTTTAAGCACTTAGTATTTCCATTAATATTAATTTGGATATTTGAAAGGTTTAGGCATTCCACTCAAAGATCGTCCAACTGATCTATGCAATCTTAAAGCTACTTGTATCACAGTCATGTGAATGAGTTTGGTTACGTTCAAGGGGACTGTGGGATACTTGGTATCTTGCTCTGAATCTTGCAAGATCAACTGTACGTCACATTACGAGACATGTGAGTCAGGACTGTTGTATAACAGTTCAAGTACTTTTGACTGTCCTCTTCTCTATAAGTGGCTTTGTTAGAGTTTAATTCTTTACGGCAAAACCGAGAAGGGCACAAGAGCCCCTAATGATTTTCCACGTCCTCAGGGAATCTTACTACATTTGTGGCAGTGAACACATATAGGATCTTGCATACACTTAACACAAGCACATTATAAATGCGAACCTTCAAACTCTAAAGAGATAAAACCAATATTTTGTTCTTTTGATTGTCATTTATAAGTATTCTTTGAATGTAGTATTGAAGTGCAATGACCACAACTTGGTCCCATAAATAATGTCTCAAATGTCCTGGAGAAATGGGTGCCTTTGCTATTTTGGTTCGAAAAAGATGTCAACAAGTGGAGCACAATGCAAATAGTTTGCAAGCATTTCTTCTTTTGGTAAACTTGTTTCATACGATGTTGTAGGTAATACAATGAATGACCTGACAAAGGGTCGATAGCTAACTGAGCCAGAATTGGTTCTTTCCCTCAGGATTGCATGCTCTGTGGCGGTAGAATTGACTTTGAAATAGTCTTGATAACGATACACACAAATGTTGTTTCTGTCTGGGAAATCTGGTCTTCAATTAGACAAATCTCTCCAGGCCTCTTTAGGATATACTTTCAACGTATAACAAGGAGCCAACACGGTCTTCAAATGTGTGCTTTTCAGGAATGCCACACATCGTCTCATTGAAATACCTGTTTAATTTAACAGTTCTGCTTCCTTTTATGCTTGGAATAAATCCGATGGTCAAATGTAATCCGACAATATTTTTCATTCTAAGGTATTATTCATCACGTCATAAATTCGACCAGAGACGATACACCGGGATAAACACAGCTGGTCTTTTAGGTTGTCAATTTGGACCATGGTGCCTTTGGTTAGGCTCATATCGTCCACCAAGCACACATTTTAGTGATCTTTTCTCTGCGATGTTCTACGTGGGTCGTGTGAATAGTGGTTTCCCATATTTCACACTAAATTGGTCATCGGATTTCGCTAATGACTTGTGATGGTGTTTTTTGCCAGTGTGCTAAATTCAATCCAAGCAGGAGGCATCAAGCTCTAATGATGCATGGCGAGTCTCGAATAATAATCATGTTTAAGTTGACATTCTTGTTTCAAAGTCTCTAACAAGTACCTGCTGATTTCTCTAGTTAAACATCAGATTCGAACTCTTTAACTTTGTTGTGTATATTTAAGCCGAATTTTTACAGTTTTGGATCACCCGTTTCGTCAGATATTTACAGAATGTCTTTCAAAAACACACTTCCAACCAGATTAGATACTACACAACGTAGGATATAAATCAAGAAACCTGCTATGTCTGTCACGAGAAATGATACTTGGTTTCTGAATTCCCAAAACGTGGACCTAATGGAAAGACGGGATTAAAGAGAAAAATTAAATGTGCCTGTTAGCACGGTCAGGATTAATGATTTCGGTTTTCAGAGCTACTCACGAAAAGAAAAAGAAAAGAGTAATATTCTGTTACAGGAATAAAAGAAAATCCACACCCATTAAGTAATGCCATATGACCAGACCACAAGAGGATTAAAAAGAGAAATAGCGGATACTGGTACGGAAATTCAAACAAATGCTACAGGTAGCGAAGAACAAGAAATTATATTTTCTGATGGTTGTGAAATTCCATTGCGATTCTGATTTCAGATGAAAACACGTAATTAAATGAAATGTGTCTTTGTTTTGATTTGTTTGTTTTTGTTGTTTTGTTTAGCTCAATATACTCAAATGTACTCACACAAGCACACGATTGAATTATGGGTGTCACAGGATTGTATAAATCCTATTCTTGATTAAATACATGTACTCGGGTTTCGTTTGTATGTATACAATGATACCCGAGGGATATATATATATATATATATATATATATATATATATATATATATATATATATCAAATTGATGTGTGTCAACCAATCAATGGCGCAAAATTCGGGTTCTGGACCAGTTGGTTTTGGTTCACTTTGGATTGTATTAAAGATATGATTGTAGTGTACTGAAGATGTTTTTTACATGTTATCCCGAGTACTGATCACTTGATTTTTTAGTGATGAGGTTCTCGGCATTATTCCGATATTTGAGCTTGATAAGTATGGGTCTCCGCAGATATCGAGACGGGCGAAGGAGTGTATATTTTATGCGAATAAGGATTTGAATTATATTCCTGAGATGATATATTGTGCGGAGTGAAAATGACTATGATAGCCAGGAATAGGTGAGGCGTAGCTATAGTCATAGGCGTCCGATTCAGGGGTATAATTAACAATTCAAAATTCACTATAAGTTGAAATATTTTAATTTGTCAGCGCCGCATATAGATCAGTTTTATAATTAGCTGAATAGAGTGACTCGTGATTGTTTGGAAGATGGTATCAAATTGATGAAATATGAGTATGTTTTCGGGTCTTCTCGACAATGACTTAAGGTTTTTGTTTTGTAATTACAAAATTAACCCTATATGGGCTCTACTGTGGAATCTTTGAGCATGCACATGACATGATTTCTTTAATGGTATCGACGACGAAAATGTCTTCGTTCCAGTTAGGGGTGTATCTCCTGTGAATGTAGTTTTTTGTCTGCTAATTATGACGTGATCACTTACCTTCAATTTGAATCTAATGAAGTAAGGCGTCTGTGACCTGTTTTTTTTTTTTGTTTGTCAGCATGCTTTCATGAGTATATTGTTAATGCTTCGGTGCCATGTTTGATTGCATTGGTAAACGATATCTGTCCTAACATCTAAGTATCAGTTGGTGTTATCACTGGAAAATCTCTTCCACATGAGCTTTTGGAGAGTTTTGTTAAACAGGTCATCGATGGCAGCTTCGATTTAAATGTGTGTGCTGTATAAAATAATGGTATTTGTATGAACCCAGTCTGAGACGGTTATGTTATAAAATTTACTACAATGATCTGCCAATAATTTATCAGGCTTTCGTGCGCCTACGAGGCTTTCAGACGCTTCAACAATATAATTTCCTATTTTCACAGGAACTACTATGCGTACATGGCAATAACCGTCATGAGATATTTAAAATGATCGCTGTACGCATAGTAATCTCTCATGTCGACGAGATATGTCGACCATACATTGTCTGCCGCGACCAAGACGACTCATGGAAAATAATTGCGCGCTGTGAGAACTTTCAGTTCCAAAAAATCTTCTGTCGTTTTCATTTTACCTGGCACGACTTTGTCTAACTTATTTAATGCCCCGATCAAGAAAATTTGTACACGCTATCTGAAATTTCTAGGCTTGCGTTTTTAAGTACCTCACCATGACAATCGCATCCAGCTTTTTCTTCCCGATGATCTCTGTAATATATATAATGTTCCGTAGTGATGGCATCGATGCTGTTGGATTCCACGGTGCAGTATATTTACGTCCTGGCAACGTCCATCCGCCAAGTGGTCTTGGAAGTTTTCCGATCAACGCATGTACGTCCACGGTACCACCGACAAATTTGTCCTTCGCCGCAACATTAACAGACTCCCTAGCACATATTTCTTTTCACGCGAAGGTCATCGTAGTACGAATCACGGCCACAGAGTTTATAATGATAAATTTGTTAATACAGAACCATTACACTAAGGTGCACACGTATCTCTTTTCAACGTTTTAGACAGCATATTTGCGCAGAATCTATATTTAATTGTCTCTATTTCTGACACCATAACCTACCTGTAACGATGCGTGAGTTTTTAAGCACATACTACACAAATCGTCTTAATCATAAGACACCAAGAGTTCATGTTAGAAACGTTGTTTCGAAAACTGTATAATAACTTCAAAAGGCGAGTTTCCTATGCACCTGCGTTGAATGTAATCGATGCAGTACCATCCACACGTCTAGTCGTGGTAATCCTGAAGCTGTAACATCTTGTGTAGTGCTCCTTTATGCGGCTGTTGGATGTGACGCTCGACTTCATCTGGAGATGGTAAGCCAAACGAATACTCTACGTCTCTGTAAAGTGGTCGTTGACGACGGCGACCCTGTGAGTACCATATCCATTGTAACACTTTTGCAGGTTACTTACGCAATTCTTGTCAGATGTAATATGTTGATTGTGGTGATCCATAGAACTGACACCTCTGAAAATATCACCGGTTCTTATTAAAGTTTATTTAAGGTCAATATTATACAGCGCTATTGTCATCGGGTTCATAAATGCTCGCATTAAAATCTGTTTTTTCTTCTTCTTTTAATGGCACGTATTTTATCGCGCGCGGGTCCAGAAGTTGGAGTCCATTTCCGATGCTGAGAAATCCTAGAAATATAGCGATGCATGCTAACAGCGGGTCCGAGGAATCCACCTTTTCGTGCACGCCGACAAGTTAAGAATTAAGACTTTTCGTGCTGAAGCTTGTCTGGCTAACGAGGTGGCCTGACAGTGACTCAACTTGACAAGGCCCGTTCCTGTGAGTGCCGAAACTGCAAGCCTGAACGATACTGGTCTTGTATGCGTGATAACAACGACCATACTTTTCTTCTTGTACGGTAACAGCTTTAGTTTGGCTGAGACGTACGACATAGTGTTATAGTAAATGCTATTATATTTTCTTTTCTTTTTGACGGGTTTATTTTGCTATCATCGACTGACACACTAGGCGGACCATATCACAATGGCACGTTTCTGGCAGAAACTTGTACAATGGGCGACACCATTTCACATCACCGCTTTATGTGTGGCTGTTGTGATTGTCACGGAATTGTATCAATCCTTTTATTTATTAAATACATTTACTCGGGTTTCGTTCTTTTTGGTGTATATATATTCGTTCATTTTGGTGTATATATATATATATATATATATATATATATATATATATATATATATATATATCGAAAAGTGAGTTTGGTTCATCCTGTACTGCACGTGAAAATTAATTTTGATGGGAAAAAACGAAAGCGTCCAGTGCACAGACTATATCTGTGTAGACATACATCACCGTAGGTAAAACTCTTTTAACTCTTTACATTACGAAAGTCTTGTCAGGTAGCGGTCAACGTTAAGGAGATGCACATCTTCAGCTATAAGTTTATATAAATTAATAATTTCTTGTGTTTAAGTTATGTAAATTTATCCAATATGTGGATTATATACACACGTATTAATCATGATTCAGTTTTCATTCAAATCATGTCATTAAACATTGTATTTGTATCACCATCCATTGTGTTCTGTTGTTAATTCGAAATCTCACCCGTTCATCTTGTTACAGTATTGCCCATGACGCCCCAACAAGTCTCAACGGAGCAAGAACTGACTCAAACAGCTTTGACACCATCCTCTCATTTGGATTCCCGACGTTGCGACGATTTTACTTCGCCATTGGCTATACAAGGATATTCATTGTTTAACCAGCTTGGTGGTGGCTAGAGGTGCTTATTATCTGGAGCTGCTGATTTGTGCATGTACCGTGCATAAAAAAGTCTCTTTGCAACATCAGCTAGCATTTGACACCACTGAACATCGTTTGGATATCCCTCCACACGCCGAAGTTACTGTTCAAGGGAAGCATCATGCAGATCTCGTGACTGGTATCGGTGAGAGAACGTCGACCAGTGAATCCTAGGTTTTAGGTAGCATGACTTGCAAGTTTAAAATTATTTCTAATATTTCCTACGCTCATTGCAGTAGCATTATCCACGACATTGGATGAAAGCATGTCCATTTTTGCGGCAAATGCTGTACTAACAGCAGCTCCCATCTCTGTGTGTTGTAACCACCACTTGATGGTAGTATAAACCCGCATGGATTGATTACTGAACATGACCAGGTTCAGAATATTGCTAACCTGTGGAAAGTATTCATAGATTTTTGATCCACCATCTGATTAATGAGTTGGTATTGAGCTGTCCTGAGTAACCAACATCTCTTGTTTTGGAGAGTGATGTATGCATCAGTCTCCAATTGTTTCTGCTTTAGCGATTTTACCGCAAAATTCAAGAAAGGTCTTATGTAAAAGCAAGTATATATCTTCGTCACACGTCTTTCTTTTTATGAGTGCTCTCGTTCATGTTCGTGGTGTTCGTGTCCTGGTATATGACGTACTTGTACTCGGTTGTCGAATTGTCGAGGCGATTATCATCGCTCAGCCTAAAGTAATCGGGAGAAAATCACGAATACATGAGGTCGCTATGTTATACAAGTGTTACTAAAATGCACTGTTATTATGATTCATTCTATTTTTTTTAAGAATGAGTTGCATTCTCACCACAATCTTTTTAATGCGTAACCGAACATGATGACAACAGCAGAGAGCATGGGTCTACTCACCTTTTACTCAAGATTCTGTAAAATCTTGTCTAATCATAATCTCATTTTCTTAAAGGCATCTTTGCCTGCTTGGAAAGATCATATAGCTGGGTTTTCTATGCTGCTGTCGACAATGATAGCAGTGGCTGTGTTTCTGTTGTCGGTATCGAGGACAGCGGAGTTGTGTTAGACTGTGACATGATTTTACTAGCTATTTGTTTGCCCACTGCCACTAAAACGTCAGAGGCCGCTCCAGTGTCTCCAACTTCAGCTCCTTTGAGAGGAATTGGAACTGCTCTCGTTTAAGTATCAGAAAGAGCTGCTTGAACCAAGGGAAACTACGTGGATACAACTCCACCGACGAATTTTCGTCTATGTACGCAGTCGACTATGAGGATTTTCTCCTCACGTTCATATACTAGGTGATTGTTTTACTGACTGCATTTCGAGACTGATCGTTGAGTCACATGGTGATTTTCCGCGATCGCGTACGTCTTCAGTATAGGATAATAAATGAAAGGATTATGACGAATTTGCACCCGCAAGCCTAGAAGCACGTTAATTGCTGTAAATGGAATCACGTTCAGGACAGATCCGACGAAAGAAAGAGATCATTGAGTGATCGATGAGTTGATGAGAGCGCTGTTCACGTCAGTAACGTTGATGGGAAAATCTTTTTCATGTACTCCATTGATGATTAAACTTGCGCTAAAACCCAGAATGGATCCAATGGACGTTTCGATATCAAATTGTACTACGCCACACCCACCGTCCACCCGCGATGGTTATTCTAGTTTTTGAGATCGTGATTGATTTAGACGGACTTGCTTGTGCATTATACGAAAACTGATTTTGTTGTTCGTAGTGACGTTAAAAATGCTGTTCCATATTTCCGCGAAGATTAACGCAATCTCGAACGACGTCTGCTGGTCTTATTCCAACTGTACCGTTGAAGTGACTGAACGTAAGTAGAACAACAACGTGGTATCGCCGAGAGTCATGTGGGAAAACAAGGCATACTGATACAGCATTTTAAATTTTAATTGCATGAGAAAATTGGGCAACATTTTAGATCAGGTTCTCGCACATAATAAGATACTGATCTGCCGTGAAAAGCTTGGTTTTTAGAAGATGACTGATGATGTACACCATCTCGTTATCAATTTTCACACCGACATGTCACGCTTGTTTACAAGCGATCAACAATGTTAACCGCCAGACGATCTCGGCAGGAATTTTGTAGTAGCGGATGCTGACACAACCATGTCCGCCATTTCCGCCTTGGATGTCAGATTTAGCAACTCAGTTTCTAGAACCATTATCATTTCCTCCGTTTCAGACTCATCTTAATCCTTTAGTCTTAAAAGGTATGATGTAAACCCACTTAATAAACCTGAGTGTCGTTGTGGTTTCTGTGGAGGCTGTTGTTGTTAATGAACCTGAGTGTTGTTGCGGTTGCTGTGAAGTCTGTTGTTGCCGTTTGTTTTGGCTGCTACTGCAGTTTATATTATTTGTTCTAGATTCAACTTTACGATCCTTGTTTAATCCTTCTAATTTATGAATTATTTCAGTGATTTGAGTTAATTTGTCTTCATTATTTTTTTTATCAGCGAGCTTTGTTTAATAACTCTGCCATACCAACTGTTTACTTTTTTAATATGCTGCGACTGCTAAGTTGTTGAAATAAGCCTCCTGTATAGTTACTCTCTTGTTTTATTATGATTACATAGCTGGAATGTTTTCATCTTCAAAATTAACTAACCATTCTAATGTCGAATCTCGTTCTGAATAATTATCATTGCTGATCAGTTGCTTCAGAGACTCAACACGCCTGGTTGCTTCATACTCGCTACAGTTAATACTTTGTCTTCAGTCTCATACAGCATTTCTAATATTTCCTTGGTCTCTTCTTCGTCTTTATGCAGCTCTGTTAACTTGTTCTTATAAGTTTATCTTCTTGTTTCATCACCTCAAACCTAGTTTTGGCTACCCCCTCTTCAATTTCTCCACTTTTTACATTTTTCTTAGTTCAGTTTAGCTTGGGTTTTTCTATTACCTTTTGTCCACTTTCTTATGGGGCAGGCACTAACTTAACTAGCAATCGGTGTCGTTGCTAAATCGATTTCAGTGTGTGTGATGTCGTTGCTAAATGGATTTCAGCGTGTGTGATGTCGTTGCTAAGTCGATTTCAGCGTGTGTGATGTCGTTGCTAAATCGATTTCAGCGTGTGTGATGTCGTTGTTAAGTCGATTTCAGCGTGTGTGATGTCGTTGCTAAGTCGATTTCAGCGTGTGTAGAAGCTGATCTTTTTCTGCATCGTACATTTTAACGCGGAGTGCCTTGAGCATTCCAGGGTGACATTTTTGACTGACACGCTTACTAATTGTGCAAATACATATTATTGAAGCACAATCTGAAGAGTTTTAAAACTTACAGCACCCCGGCCCCATTCGTGGTACATATACCAACAAGAAACATAAATGCACTGTATTATGTCGAATTCGACTTCATTGCTCACACACAGCAAAGTTAATTTCAAACTTTTTTTCTTTAAAAAGATTTTTATCGTTTATAAAATAATTAATAATAAAGCAAACAAACAAACACAACTTGCCTACAATTAAAATATTCGACCTAATGACAGTATTAGCAGTAAACATTAATCAAGTAATGATACAAACATTCTTCTATCTTTTGCATTAAAACTAATTCATATTAATCCTTTTTGGTTCATTCCTAATATTTCATTTAATATTTTCAAATAATTAAGAAATTTGAGTTAGTGTGTAGTTAGGTAGTGTGTAGTAGTAATTGAGGAATGTACCATCACTAATTCTGTCACTTTGCATAGGGTACAAGGAACATTTGTTATGCACTAATTCAATGCATACCATCACATCATCTGCCACTTTGCATAGGGTACGTACAAGGAACACTTGTTATGCACTAATTCAATGCATACCATCACAGCATCTGTCACTTTGCATAGGGTACAAGGAACATTTGCTATGCACTAATTCAATGCATACCATCACGTCATCTGTCACTTTGCATAGGGTACAAGGAACATTTGTTATGCATTAATTCAATGCATACCATCACATCATCTATCACTTTGAATAGGGTACAAGGAACATTTGTTATGCACTAATTCAATGCATACCATCACATCATCTGTCACTTTGCATTGGGTACAAGGAACATTTGTTATGCACTAATTTAATGCATATCATCACATCATCTGTCACTTTGCACAGCGTACAAGGAACATTTGTTATGCACTAATTCTGTCACTTTGCATAGGTACAAGGAACATTTGTTATGCCCTAATTCTGTCACTTTGCATAGAGTAAAAATATTTGTTATGCACTAATTCTGTCACTTCATAGAGTAAAAGGAACATTTCTTATGCACTAATTCTGTCACTTTGCATAGAGTAAAAGCAACATTTGTTATGCACTAATTCTGTCACTTTGCATAGAGTAAAAACATTTGTTATGCACTAATTCTGTCACTTCATAGAGTAAAAGGAACATTTGTTATGCACTAATTCTGTCACTTTGCATAAGGTACAGGGAACATTTGTTATGCACTAGTACTGCCACTTTGCATAGGATACAAGGAACATTTGTTATGCACTAATTCTGTCACTTTGCATAAGGTACAGGGAACATTTGTTATGCACTAATTCTGTCACTTCGCATAAGGTACAAGGAACATTTATTATGCACTAATTCTGTCACTTTGCATAAGGTACAAGAAACATTTGATATGCACTAATTCAATGCAGCGTTCACTGGCCTAGTATTACAAAACTTATTATATAAAATAATTCTTAAATGAGGTCAAAAGGTTTCATAATTTTAAAAAGCATAAGAATAGTATTCACTGCACTAGAGAGGTCAATGGCAATTCATTGCAAAAGAAGTTTACGCACTGACCCCAAATTTGTACATGTATTTTCCATGTCTGAAGGTCATTTTTTTTAACACAACGTGATACTCACAGTTCAAGCACAAGACCCTAACCTGGATGATAATGCTGGAAAACATTATGTACTAAATAGGTGGATGCAATTGAAATGGTTGCCATCAAAGATGTTTTTGAGATATTCTACTTGCTCCATACCACGTGTTTCTGCTTTTTTGAGGTGGTGGTTTAACGTCTTCTTTCCAGCCGGCTATAATCATTTCACTCTTTACATACTGCGGAGAAACTATAGGAGATTTGCATGACTCACATCAGTTTCAGGAGCAACACAAACCCTATAACACCAAGTTCACCAATATACCCATATCTTTAAACAGTGAAAAATAACAGCTACAAAGGTCACGTCATCGCCTTAGTAAAGCAATTTGACAGGGGCCGATTTTCAAAACAATCCCCTGAAACCATATTGATAACCAATGATGGGAGATAACTCTTAATAACAAATAATCCATACTTTGCCCGAATATATTGTCGGATTCACTGCAACTGGTCATGATATATATAAATATATATATATTTATATATATATATATATATATATATATATATATATATATATATATATATATATATATATATATATATATATATATATATATATATATATGTGTGTGTGTGTGTGTGTGTGTGTGTGTGTGTGTGACCGGGATTTTTTAACTTAGCTTTTAAAACATTAAGTCATATTCTTACCAAGTCATCATGTTCAGCCCAGTCACTTTTTCATAATACCAGGCCGACCAGTCCTAACACTTACCTTAACCTACAGCTCAGTCACTTTATCATAATACCAGGCCGACCAGTCCTAACATTAACCTCTTAATTCCGCTTTTGTGAGAAGTATATGTCTCAGTATCAGAATGGGGAATGGTATATTTAGAACTATGTCTCTAGTTCACTATATTATTTTTTATATTTAAGCACAAGTTTCGATAAAAGAATAAAGTTGAAAAGACCAGTGTTTCAACATAGAAATTCCAAAACTGGCTACGGGATCTATTTATTATTTACTCTAAGATTAGTCTCCCTTGGTTATCGCTTTAATAGATAGTTCAGTATAATGAAAGAAATGTGGGCAAAAAATATAAATATTCCAGACTCTTGATTGTGGGAAACATCATAATATTTGCGACTAAAATTAAATCATCATCAACATTTGTTGTTATTATTATTATTATTATTATTATTATTATTATTATTATTATTATTAGTAGTAGTAGTAGTAGTACTTGTAGTAGTAGTAGTTTTAGTAGTAGTAGTAGTACTAGTAGTAGTAGTAGTAGTAGTAGTAGTAGTAGTAGTAGTAGTAGTAGTAATAGTGGTAGTGGTAGTAGTAATAGTTGTAGTGTTACTAAAATACAAGGAGACTTGCGTTATTGTCTTCTTCATTCCATGACGCTTAAAAAATATACAGGAATTCATACCAATTTTTTAGGAACTAAAATCAAGGTTGTTCAGGATTGATAAGAGTCAATTTTATTTGCAAACAGTATGTGCAGATCATAATTCATGTTTAATTTCTCTGCGATTTATGTAAAATCAATTTCTCTTTGCCACTAAATGGATTATAATAACTGTCAGTAACATTTCATTTTCTCCATATGCAGATTCCATTTGCTGTGCGCTGCATCAAAGTCTGTAGACAAAAAAGTTATGCAATTGTTTTTATTACAGGTTATTCTTTCGCTTACTCACTCCTAAATGGTGCATGGCACTGAACTGAAATAAATGGACATCATTATTATCATAATATGTAAAGAAATGGACATCACTATTACCATAGTAACATAGTATGTAAAGAAATGGACATCACTATCACCATAGTAACATAGTATATAAATAAATGGACATCACTGATAACATAGTAAGTAAATAAATGGACTTCACTATTACCATATTATGTAAATAAATGGACATCCTTATTATCATAGTATGTAAAGAAAAGGACATCACTATTACCATAGTAACATAGTATGTAAATAAATGGACATCACTAATACCATAGTAAGTAAAGAAATGGATATCATTATTACCATAATATGTAACGAAATGGACATCACTATTACCATAGTAACATAGTATGTAAAGAAATGGACATCACTATTACCATATTATGTAACGAAATGGACATCACTATTACCATAGTAACATAGTATGTAAAGAAATGGAAATCACTATTACCATAGTTACATAGTATGTAAAGAAATGCACATCACTATTACCAAGAAATGGACATCACTATTACCATAGTAACATAGTATGTAAAGAAATGGACATAACTATTACCATAGTTTAATAGTACGTAAGAAAATGGACATCACTAATACCATAGTAAGTAAATAAATGGACATCAATATTACCATAATATGTAAAGAAATAAACACATCTAATACCATATTATGTAAATAAATGGACATCCCTTTTATCAAAGTATGTAACGAAATGGACATCACTAATACCATAGTATGTAAAGAAATGGACATCACCATTACCATAGCATATAAGGAAATGGACATCACTATTACCATAGTAACATAGCATGTAAAGAAATGGACATCACTATTACCATAGTAACATAGTATGTAAAGAAATGGACATCACTATTACCATATTATGTAACGAAAAGGACATCACTATTGCCATAGTAACATAGTATGCAAAGAAATGGAAATCACTATTACCATAGTTACATAATATATAAAGAAATGGACATCACTATTACCAAGAAATGGACATCACTATACCATAGTAACATAGTATGTAAATAAATGGACATCACTATTACCATAGTAACATAGTATGTAGAGAAATGTACATAACTATTACCATAGTTTAATAGTACGTAAGAAAATGGACATCACTAATACCATAGTAAGTAAAAAAATGGACATCAATATTACCATAATATGTAAAGAAATGGACATCACTAATACCATATTATGTAAGTAAATGGACATCCCTTTTATCAAAGTATGTAAAGAAATGGACATCACTAATACCATAGTATGTAAAGAAATGGACATCACTATTACCATAGCATATAAGGAAATGGACATCACTATTACCATAGTAACATAGCATGTAAAGAAATGGACATCACTATTACCATAGTAACATAGTATGTAAAGAAATGGATATCATTATTACCAAAGTATGTAGCCATTTCTTTAGAATCAGAGTAGCATACCCCACCCACTTGTACTGAATTGTGAATTACCAATATTACCATATTAAGTATATTTGTGTGTTCTATGCATTTCATTCAGTGGGAATAATATATATGCTGCCTAATTTAGCCACCTTGCACTTATTTTGCTGGTCGGTACCTCGAATTTATTTTCTTGTTTGCACACCCGAATATTGAAAAAGTCTATCTAAACAAATCATGAATATAGAAGATCAGCTTATATTGATATTGTATACCTTTTGTACCTCTTTCTAGGAACCCTGATTTCAGCTTATATTATTGCATTTATACTGTCAAACTCAAGTGCATTGCATGACGTCTTTTACAGATAACACAGACGATATTGTTTGCCTTGTGTACAAAGTAAATACGGACCCTGAAGTTAAATAATATAAGTGTTTTTCTTGCATAATGGTTTCTTTACAACATTGTGTATGATAATATATTGAAGTATAGATAAACACAGACATCATGGTACGATATGACATAGTAAATATCCATGCAAATAGCGCATAAACTAACCAAGAAATATGACACTACACACACACACACACACACACACATATATATATATATATATATATATATATATATATATATATATATATCTTTCTTTCTTTATATATATATATATATATATATATATATATATATATATATATATATATATATATATATATATATATATATACATCGCATATATATCTGATACCAAACAAAAACTGATGCAAAGACTGCAAGACCAATATAATTCCTGTACAGTTTCCCTATACATATCAATTAAAAGTTTGTATGTTGTTTTATACTTATAATTTTAATAGATATCACACTTCGACCGTAAGAATATAATAGTGCAAGCAAGTAAATCCTGAACACCATAGACACAACCAAGTTGAATACTTTTACTCGTATTTTTAGTTGAATACTGTTACTCGTATTTTTAATCAGGTCATGAATGTTGCAAGGCAATGGTTTACAGAGGTGCTGATTGCTAAGTATGATGGCAAACCCGTTCAGTATCAAAATCACTTTCGAAAACTTGAAAACTATTTTCTTCACTAATAACGATGAAAAACATTTTAACTTATCAAAACCACATCAGAAAGAAATCATTTTAGGAAAAAGTTCGAGACCATGAGCCCTGGAATGTGTAGAGGTCTTGTTTGTAAAGACTAATTGAAATTAATTATACGCAAAATATATTGGTCTACAATGTTTTAGACGTCGTCTGATTTAGTGATAAGATGTCCTATTTTTTACGGTCGTCTGACTCAGTGATAAAATGGCCTATTTCTTACAGTCGTCTGATTCAGTGATATAAAATGTCCTATTTCTTATAGAAACTCAAACACTGACAAAAAGGAGAACACGACACTGATTGATTCTAGAACTTATATTTGGTACATTGTTCAGCATTGTGACGTAAGCTTAGTTATGATTTCATAATCCATGACTTGTAAAAATAGCATGATGCAATTAATATCATATATGACGCAATACCAGCTTTAGATTGCATCATTCATTATTTTGTCTAAAAGGCCACTACTGTCCTAATATATTCATACATTTGTTCATAAAATCAAAAATGTATTTTAGTCATTTCTTAGAAAAATTGTGATACTTTCCCTTTATAACAACATCGTATATTCTGATCTAGTATCATATCATCAAAGCTAGAGCCAATCAACGATTTTAAGCATTATTTTTGTTCTTAGTAACTTAAAATTAGTAAAATTTGACTAAATGTATTTAGGAAGCATATTGGATGTAGACCTTCGGAGGGCCTTCATCGTGTGCGTGGCGACAAAAGTAAAACAAACTGCAGTATTCATTCGCAAGATATAAGTCATGTCTTTAGAGTACATGTCGAGCGAGCATACAGCGAACATTTGCTTGATGCGGGTGATCATGTTGGTCCTCCCCTGGCACGATGTAAGGATCGATCTTATTTATACACGAAAAAGCGCCTACACTGATTCAATGTCTCCATGTCGGTATTATGGCTATAGAATGTAGCGGAAGTTGTTCAAGAACATATGTCAGGTACGCTTCAAACTCTTCATGCGTATCACCGGGAGCTTGAGCATGGAAACAGGCTCACGTTGGGACCCGTAGCGTCCGACCCATCTTTCCAGCGTAGATAAGCTACTATGTGTCAGGACATATTTCCATTTTTGTGGCTCCTGCTACTTCTTTTGATGTTAGAATGGCAAACCTCTGTTCTCTCTCTGAGCCTCTTAATTTATAGAGATCAGACTTAACAGCGGATCATGCTATAACTCACCTCGTTGAGTTACTGTTCTATCTGGCCGTGGAATGGTAAATAATCTTGCCGTGCAAGTCAGCGAACTTTGCTTTAAAGAGTCCATTATATCATGCGAATTTGTTCTGCTCGTCGCGTCAGACGAACAGATGGAGCTGGCCTATGGAGAAGATCATACATTGATTACATGCTTTATGGGATAGCGTTGATGTACTCGTTTGATGCTACTCTCAACATTGTTATCAGTAGATGGCAGATGTAGATTCGAAGTCTGTGGTGTAAGATGGGTGCTTTATTTTACCATGGCTTAGTTATAGCAAAAGGTTACAGCTGCTATGAACGGATTATCGGTAATGGTCAATGATATGTCAATGTTCCCACACATGTTCGTTGCCCATATGATTTTGGCAAATATGCCATACCCTTGCCGCTTTAATAACATTTGTTTTGATTTTTGTCATAAGCAATAAGAATTGGATTTGCTAATAGATCGCGGATGCCCACCGGCTCTTTCTCTTTGCGTTTTATACGCGTGCGTACAGCGCCAATTGCTCTTTACCTAACGTTATGTTTGGTGTTGTTTTGCTGTCAAATCGCTGAAGAACTGAAGCCAACACCTCATATAGGTATGACTGGCAATGTTATAGGTATTGCTGTAGGCAGCATTAACCTCTATTCTTTTATAATGTTGGAAAAGTCCCAACATTAGTATAACGTATTGTACTGTCAACCGATGAAGGTATCTTCTATTCTTTCCAGTTTTAGTTAGGAAGATCCTCTGCTGTTTAAAGCCCATACCACACAAGTCTTTGACATGGTCCCCTAGAAGGTTTAATCTGGAGACGACGTAGTGGCAGAAAATCCTGTTTTTTATTACTTGTGCCTTTAACTATTGTGTACCATGCAGGAACGAACATTGATCCATTCTTAGTATTACTTTTCATCTTCATGAATCAGGAACAGGTTGACAGTCTTCTTCAGCTCTTCTTCAAGATTCATTTAGGATTAAGCACGTGGTCCCATACCAAGATGTTGACCGAAATGGTGGGATTAGGGTTCACAAACATTGTGTCTGAAGCCTTTATATGAAACGTATGATTCTCAAGACGTGGCGTTTCCTGATGCCTATTGTGTTGCCTATCAATATGGGCGTTGCGTTGGTGGGCTATGAGGCATATATGAAGGCCCACTCAAACCATCTATTGTTCTGACTTAGATATGTTAGATATGCGTTGAGTCACAACGTTCTGCACATAGAACAATGCCGAATTCGGATTCAGTCTATATATTGTTGTACGTGTACCAATGCCAAAAGATTTTCATCTGCATGGTACTGTCTGGCATGCTAACAAAATCATTTGTCACCTAGTTATTGTACCACCCACGGTCGATATTGACATATAGCGCCTCATGTTATATTTGGGTTACCTCACTTGCTCAGGATGATGTAATCTCTCAGATATATCCTTTGACCTTCCAAAGCGGTCCATAGCGAGCCGTGATTAGGTGTGGGAAAGGAATCTTCAGAAAGTACTGAAAAAGTTTCTGTTTTTCTGGATTTTGATTCATTGTCTTTTTTGTAAATAGTGGTTGTGATGTTTCAGGCTCACTAATAACACCTTTAAAATCACTTACATGCACTTGTGCTAATACTTCAGTAAGTTTACGGGGCTGCATAGAATATAGTTGCCGTCTCATGGATTCTTCTTATGGTATCTCCTCGGCAAAGCGTGAGCATTATTGCTATAGTTTTTCCTCGTCTCGTTTTTGCTGAGCAAATACCTTTTCTACTTCTTTTTGTCGTTGCACAAACCTCTCCAATCATTCTTTCTATTTATGTCTTAAATAATTCACCAATGATACCGACACATTTGTCTTGCGGAGATGAAAATAAATCCGACAAATCAAAATTGAAACCATTCTCTTCTGGGCAAAGATTATTAGTTAAAAGTTCAGTAATTGTCGCAGTCATAGAATCCCAATATATTATTCCTGTGTTTCAACCAATGTTATGGTACTCACTTTTTACTTTCTTTCAGACGTTTGTTTCTAAAGTCACAACATTTCTTAAAAGAACGAGTATCTAGGTTCAAAGGACATTCCTTGTTGGCATCCTATACATTGCGACTTTTATCTCGCATCTGATTTCTCGCACTTTGAAGAATTTGAGTTTGTGCCTGATACGAAAAACGTTTGAAAGGAAAGAGATGTGAATTTATATACCTCGCTATATCCTTAGCTTTGTGAAGTCTACATGTCTTCTAAGTCATGTAACTGCTTGCCAACAATGATGTTAAATTCCAAGAACGGCGCCTAAATAAATCAGAATTGGTAGATGCGGATCTGGCTTGTCCAAATTACATTCCAGTAATAAATCCAAAACCTGTCGTACTTTGTCATTGTATTTATTAGGACAATTTTCAAGTCCCGTGAAGAAAGAATTCTCGATTAACTCTAGGCGGCCAAAAAATCATCTACTCACGTGTATTGCCCTGATCGTCTGCAAATTTCTTATCCGTTTCCAGATATTGAGCTTCATGCTCTGTAATGTTTGGGACGGCGATCGAAGTTGAGGTGTGTACAGTTGTTCTAATGTACAGTGCAATGCAATGTTATGGCAAATCTGTTGGACATGCTGGTTTGGTATGCATTTATTAAGATATGTGCGCAACACCAACGCTGGCCCAAACAGCATTAAGCAGTGTGGTTGTTTGTCTTTGGTCAGATGCAGATGCAGATGTGAATAACATTATGGATGAACCCTGGATCCGTTTGAAGAATCGCATATGCATGTGATTAGGATGAGCTAGTGTGTCTCTTTCTGGATGCATGTTGGGATTTCGAGCACGGTCTAGGTACATATGTAGGCGTGTACATGCGTGGATACTTTCGGTGATGACTGGCATCCATAGTACTTATGCGATGGACCGGTCCCATTCAAGAGGATCTAACCATACAACATGTCGAGGCGACGATATTTCAGCATCAGTTTCTTCTTCCCATTCCTGTTGAGAAGAGGGTAAGCTTGTGTGCATGGCCAAATGGTCCAGTTTATGGTCGCTGATACGCGTGTCAGGATATACTGAAACCATCTGTATATCCTACACTGATTCACCAAAAATTATAGATGGATGGATATAGAGATAAAGAGAGAGATGGATTTAGAAAGATATATATATATATATGTCACAAGATAGACCGTGTCGGGACTGGATTAGTGAAGACACGGAACGCAACTGCGTTAATAAGATGTTTATTTTATAAACGCAATTTTATAAATCAACTCTGACACCAATATTTTACAAATTATAAGGAAAATCTATTTAAATAAATGTTCCTAACATGGAACTATGAATTTCAGTAACGTAATGACAAAAAAGAAGTATATGAATGAATTTACAAATATGAATATATATAAAATGGCTCGTATAACGAGATAGATGCAAATACGAAAAGATAATGCGTTGTCAATATGACGAGACTAGAATGAAGATATTAAATAATTAATACGTCGTCCATATGACGAGACATATGCAATCGTGAACCCTAAATTCTGAAGTTCTTGTTCATGGGGCGAGATTTGTGTAGAATGAAATTATGCAGGTGTCGTTCATATAACGAGACTGCAAAGAAGATATTAAATAAATAATACGTCGTTCATATGACGAGACATATGCAATGGTGAACCCTAATTTCTGAAGTTCTCGTTCATGGAACGAGATTTGTGTAGAATGAAATTATGCAGGTGTCGTTCATATAACGAGACTGCAAAGAAGATATTAAATAAATAATAAAATTATGCAGGTGTCGTTCATATAACGAGACTGCAAAGAAGTTACTAAATAAATAATACGTCGTCCATATGACGAGATATATGCAGCATACGTAAGCACCATACACAGGCGCCACACACGGGCATTACACGGTCAGCATAGACAAGCCCACACACGTAGTCACCACAACATGGCACCACACACGCAGTTACCACAACACTGCACCACTTCAGCACAACAAGTCACCACACACGCAGTTACCACAACACTGCACCACTTCAGAACAACAAGTCACCACACCACTTCACCACACCACTTCAGCACAACACGTCACCACACCACTTCAGCGCAACACGTCACCACACTACGTCAGCGCAACACGTCACCACACCACTTCAGCACAACACGTCACCACACTTCTTCAGCTCTTTTAGCTGATAGATTTCTCCGTTTAGGATGGAAGCGTTTCCGACAAGACTACATTGTAATGTGAATTCTGTCTTATAATTTCGTCCTTATATACCCCTAGCTGTGACAGATATGCGCAGCTAGGTACTTTAAACTGCAGGCAATTTCGCACATGCAGCATGAGCTGAGTGTTCGCTCATTATGCCGAAATAACTAAAAAGCCCAACAAATAATAAACTACCCTCGGTAAGGCTGTACGCAGTAACGAAATCAAGACTAGATTTTTTGACCACATATACATATTGAACATAGTCTTATACAATTCCGTGACAATATATATATATATATATATATATATATATATATATATATATATATATATATATATATATATATATATATATATATATATGTATATAGACAGACAGACAGACAGATAGATAGATAGATAGATAGATAGATAGATAGATAGATAGATAGATAGATAGATAGATAGATAGATAGATAGATACATAGATAGATAGATAGATAGATAGATAGATAGATAGATAGATAGATAGAGAGACAGACAGAAAAATATTGTATGTGCGTTTTGATCATAGACTACAAAAAATATGGTGCATAAAAGTCCATGCTTCAATACTCATTATTACTGTTGTATTTTTAATTGGAGAAGTAGCAGCAATTCTACAACAATGTTTGTTGTAATAGTGGTGTTGGTATTGGTCTCAGCAGTATTAGTAGTTGTAGTAACAGTAATAGTAACAGTCAATGTGCACGCAGAGACAATAATGCCATCACATGTCTTTCTATCTCTTAGGAATTTCTTCAGCACACCAGTCATAGCACTTTGATGTCTGCGGTGTAGCCGTTTTTAGTGATGTCTGGTACTGGAATATCATGCCACATACATGTAACATGATGTCAAACCTTTGGTGTGACTTGGCTTTGGTTTGAACAGCGTGTTCTCTCGCATCAGAGATGTACGCTCTAACCGCTTGGCCACCGGAGCGGTCACTTACAGATTGCACATGACACATATATACATGTATGTATGTATGTATGTATGTATGTATGTATGTATGTATGTATGTATGTATGTATGTATGTATGTATGTATGTATGTATGTATGTATGTATGTATGTATGTATGTATGTATGTATGTATGCATGCATGCATGCATGCATGCATGCATGCATGCATGCATGCATGCATGTATGTATGTATGTATGTATGTATGTATGTATGTATGTATGTATGTATGTTAAAGAAAAAATTACACAATAGGTTGCTAGGAAGATTTTTGGTTTAACAGAGTGGTAGGATTTAGTAGTATGTACCCCTTATTATAAACATGGGAGAACCAAACCAATTGAAAATTGGAATTAGTGCCATGTCTGTACAGCCGACGATAACATGGCTAGACTACCTGTTAGATAAGCACCATGTACGAGCATTGGAACTTTGTCCAACCCAGCCTGGATTTAGGTTGTAGAACGCTCTGGATAACCCACCTCCACCCTATCTCCACAAAATAAAGAAATATAATTAAATAAAGATACCATTACGCTTCATTGTGGAGACCTGTTTTATTTCCTCTTCGTTGTTTTGAGACTCACTCGAGACAATTAGTTGAATTCAACTAGTAAGCTCTTATTGAAGTCACAGAATTAGGCGAAAATTGAATTTATTTCTTCTTGAATACAAACTAATTTCACCATTTTTTGTTTCGTCGTACATGCGTTACCTGGGGTGAATAAGTGTTTTTCAAGGTAAGCGACGTGTAGCAACTTACATGTACCTGGCTATAAATCTAACTCGTTATATGAACGATATAACCAAAATTGCAGGCATTTACATGTCTCGTTACACGAGCTATATATATATATATATATATATATATATATATATATATATATATATATGTAAATTCATACATATACCATATACTTGTATTTATTGATCGGGTTTATAAGTTGCTTTGAACCAACATGTCATGTACATACGCAATGCTGCATGTCTTGAACTGAGACGCATCAGTTCCATTTGCAGATATCTTTAAGTTGATGCCACTATAACACTTGTGTGCTCATCAATACTTCCATTACTGGACTATTGTAATTAAATTATGTCTGGTTCATCACAATACCTAATCCAGAAACTTAAAAAAAAATCAAAACACAGCTGCGCGGATCATCTTTAGAGTACCTCGATCAGTGCACACCTCACCACTGCCCTGTACCCTACACTGGCTAACAATTCGATACAGAATCAATAACAAAATTTGTTCTCTGTGCTATGTTTCATTGACAGGCTCCAATCCAACATACCTATCCAGCCTCACTCATGTGTATACACCTGCAAGATACTTACGCTCTTCTGACAATCGTTTACTCATTGTTCTCACTATGAAAACGAAGCCATATGGACAATGTTCTTTTGCATACCAGGGCCCGGCGATGTGGAACGAATTGCTCATTGAAATAAGACACAAAGACACAGCGGTCCCTTTTAAGAGTGCCCTTTGTCGACTGCAGGAACAAACTTAGAGACCTAATAATGTTTTGTATCTCATATGTTTTCAGCATGTTTTTATATTTTCCAATTTCATGTTGCTTTTTGTAATTTTTTTTGTTATTTTTTTCTATAGTGTAGTCATATCATTATTGATGTAAAGCGCTTAGAGCTTCTAGAGACTAGGCGCTATACAAAGTCCTCATTATTAATATTATTATTATTATTATTATTATTATTATTATTATTATTATATTATTATTATTATTATTATTATTATTATTATTATTATTATTATTATTATTATTATTATTATTATAAATGTAGCACTGACAGTGTTGGCATTGGTATGTTTGCGCTATTATATTACCGATAAATAATTTCCCTAATAGCAGCAAATTCATATTCTGATATTGCACCATCGTTTAACCCCGCCTACAATATCGATGATATTTTAATGCACACATACGTCGCTGAGAACGTTATTCCTTTGTTCTAGTGTAATTGTTTTACCGATGCATGTTAATAGTCTGTTCGCGATAATATTAAGGATACCAGCAAAACCTTCAACACAACCAACATCGATTCCAATCACGGGTGATATTACGTGTGTCGCTGATTACGTGCCGATTAACATCGTTGATCCAGTGACCATAGAGGAGAATACATATACAACATTGTCGATTACGATGATTCGTTTGCAATATTTGTATTTGTTATATCATGTGTTAGTCGATGATTTCTTCTATCAAAGCCTTCCATACAAATGCTAATTATAACGAAAAGACTGAGATTCATTATGTTATATACTTAGTTACCAGTTGAGGTATTTTGTCATTGCATCGTCGGTTCTATAAATACGTCTACTGACCAAACTGAGGATCATTATGAGCGATACGCCTGAGTCTTTGATATCCCTTCATGAGTAAATATCACGATGTTATTGATATCCCTTCACCAGTAAATACCACGATGTTATTGATATCCCTTCATGAGTAAATATTACGATGTTATTGATATCCCTTCATCAGTAAATATCACGATGTTATTGATATCCCTTCATCAGTAAATATCACGATGTTATTGATATCCCTTCATCAGTAAATATCACGATGTTATTGATATCCCTTCAGTCAGTAAATATCACGATGCTATTGTTGGTTACACCTGAATCTCGAAAATTAATATCGACCAATTTGATATTAATCATTAATCATTTTTATCCGCAGACCACATGCTCATCCAGATCAACCACAGCGAGACGCAAATATGAACACGTTCATCTCATGTTGGATACGCTGACAGATCAGCGTCACCCTGGGCCTTGCTTTTTGCAGATCTTCCGTAGACACGGTGTTAAGAACGTATCGATATCTACCGCTACATCCATGTGCGGCAATATCAAATACTTGATATAGATCCCTAATAGCGGCAATACCAACTCAGTATATTTATCAATTGTCATGGATTTTTTAACTCTTTGTTCTGGTGTTAGTTGAACTTGGTGTGGTGGAGGAGGTTGAACTTGGGATGATGAGGGGGTGAAAGACAGAAATAAATATGAGCAATATGTTATAAGATAACCGGTTGGGATTTCAGGATTCATAATGGCACACTTTTGACGATGCTTAATAATAAATGGCTTGAATGCGCAATTAGTTATGAATAATATGCGCGTATATGTAATCCAAATATTTGACTAATTATCAGAAGAACGCACAGACTTAATAATGAAAATATACAAATGAATTACTTTACGAAATACAAAGACAAGGGGTGAATGGTTCACAATTATTTCACAATAAAAGGATTAATATAGTTTATTCAGCCTGTAAACATTGTAGAATTTTACTCATGTAGCACAATGAATTTACTCAGCTAGTAAACAATGTAGAATTTTACTCATATGTAGCACAATGAATTTACTCAGCTAGTAAACAATGTAGAATTTTACTCATATGTAGCACAATGAATTTACTCAGCTAGTAAACAATGTAGAATTTTGCTCATATGTAGCACAATGAATTTACTCAGCTAGTAAACAATGTAGAATTTTACTAATGTAGCAGAATGAATTTACTCAGCTAGTAAACAATGTAGAATTTTACTAATGTAGCACAATGAATTTACTCAGCTAGTAAACAATGTAGAATTTTACTCATGTAGCACAATGAATTTACTCAGCTAGTATACAATGTAGAATTTTGCTCATGTAGCACAATGAATTTACTCAGCTAGTGAAATTATGTATACTAGAAAGGGACAGATATCCAACTTATCTTTCCTGTCCCGAAAGATCCAATGGGTTTTAAGAACACAACAAAAAGCCCACGGCTACAAGATTATATCTAATAAGATACACTCCGTCATCAGCACAATTTATTTTAGCTTCATTAATAATACAGTTCAGCACCACAGCTGTTACGGTTAATTTCTATGGTTGGCTTTAAAGCTTTCACCACGTTGACCCTGGTCGCTCCGATAACTATGAACGCTCTGGTCACTCAGATCACTCTAGACACAATAGACACCTTAGACACCCCAACCCCTCCGGACGCTCCAGGTACTCTGGAAGGCTCTAGACAGCCGTACACTGCTCTACACACCCCGGACATTCCAGACATTTGGAAACATATCCAACACCGGAAACTATACTTTACACGGCATATAAACGTAATAACGTTATATACGATAAGTTATACAGATTACATTACCGGCACAATAATTACAAAACAAGAAGTTAAAAAGTAAACATTTCTTAAAAATATAGCATTATAATACTTATATAAATCCCTTGTTAAGTCGCAAACAAGAATGAAATATGTGCATTATACTGCGAAAACCAAAGCTACATAGCAAACATACAAAAATAGACATGGTAGTACAATATTTATATCTTATATACAAGAAATTAATAAACTTAAATTCCTCTAGAGCTGAAGATGTGCAAGTCCTCAAAGTAAACCGCTGACGGACATGACTATCCGAAATGTAACGAGTTTTATTTACGGTGCGGTATTTATGCACATATATCGTCTGTGCACTGGAAACAATCGAGTTTGCCGAAATTTCAATTTGACTCACATTTAGACACTGCCCAAGTGATGTGTCAAGCCAACTAAAATACATGTGACAAATTAGTCTAATATTAGACAGGATTATGCGGTTTTCGAGCCTATACCAAAACATTTTTTACTATTATCCTTGATAATGCGTAGAGGCACGAGTAGCAAAGGTATTTTGATATTTGTGTAGTTATGTAGTGTGTAACGGTTTCGTCCAGCTGTTTTCTTAGATACATATATGATTAAGCGAGTCGTCCCATCCCAAGATGTTGACAGTGGGGGTTGGAGTTTGGGTTATCATACTGTATTATTATGTCTAACGTCTTCATAGGAAACTAAAATTGTTAAGGATGCCGTTCACTGATGCCTACTGTATCTGCTAACTCAATGGGAGTTGTCGTCGGTGAGGCATAGATCCACTCAAACCATTGATTATATTGATTTTCTACCTTTTAAGTTTGCACGTCTGCAAATCCAGTCTGACGTGGAAATTTACCCGCAACCTAGAAACTGACGTTACTATGAAATGCTTAGCTCTAGCAACTTGTAACCACTGACGCTACTATTCATTCGAGAGTGTCAGCTATCTAGTTATGGATATTTAATTTGTATCGTTTGTTTGCAAGTTTAATTTATTTTCTGTTTCATTTTACGCCATGCATTTCATACTTGCCATTGTCCAAAATCATAACCATAATCTACCTAACCTGAATCATTTTATAAAGCTAGTACTTTCCTTATTAGTTTGTGTTTAACATCATGATCAGTATTGAGTAAACAAATATATATAGATTTATATATATATATATATATATATATATATATATATATATATATATATATATATATATAGACTTTCTAATTCTAACTACGATTTTGTCATGTAGACATTTGAAACCTTCTAGAATGATTTTTTAATTAGGTAATATGTTTTTTGGACAATGCTAATTGTAGCCTAGGTGGGGTAGAGTATAAAATAATGTCACGGGAAACATTAGTTATTTGCACTGTTCGATGTGAGAAGAATCAATTGTATTATTGTTGTGTCCAGTGTTTGATTGGGGGGGGGGGGGGGCTTTTTTTTATTCAGATTATTTTAACCCGATATGTTCTTCTCTGGAAATACAGAGTGCTCATAAATAACACTGTTTTAAATCGAGATATGGATTTGCAGTGACATTTAAAATATGAATATATCCTTAGATTGTATTACTGTGATTCAATAACAGACTGTTGGTACATCACCACGATATGGGACATCACAGACACGTGAACACTCTCAGAGTTGGAGTTATTTTGGAATATTAGTAACATTTATCCAAAGCTTTAATCATTAGGACTTGTGCTCGAAATTCTTTGGTTATTTGGAATTTATTTCGCAAAACCGATAGTTCTTTTAATATATTTCATTTTTATTCTAAAGAAATGAAATATTTTGACGAATTTTACTTTAGGACCTAGGAGTCGATATATTATAAAGTTCGCATCAAAGGTTTTGGTCGTGTATGGATTATCGTTATTAAATATGCAAGCGTAAACAAAACAGGCGTCATTTTGAGTATTTTTAGTATTAGGGCTTTGACTTAGGTAACACGATGTTTATTCACTCGATTGATTTCCTAAGGATATCTGAAAACATACAAGTGGAGCGTAGCGTCGTGCTCTAAATCCTAAAACCGATCTCGTAAAAGATCCTGGTGAAATATCAGGTGGTGAATTCTCCTTTTGTATGTGATGTGGCCGCATTTTTGTATTCAATAGATCGTCGTGCTGGAATAGGGTTTACGGATAATATGGCCTCCTTAACTAAACTAGCGACATCGGCCTGGTTCGGACCTGAGCACGACCGAAATCGCTTTCAATATTAGTTGATGAGCGGCATGGTTGTGCTGCATCGATGATGTCGCAACGTATGGCATCACTCCTGGTGGAAGGCATATAATTTCATTCGATTTCCTAAACCAACTTGGAGTCTATAGTGTGGCCATCAATCAGTTACTGTGCTGAAATATGTATCATCTTTATTTTTGTTAAGTTAGGTAAAGGCAAAACACACTGCCTAGTCTAACTGTTCTGGTAACTTGCGTTTACCATTCAATTGGTCCTTTAGTTTTTATTATTTCCGTGACTTTTGCTATAATAAATAATTATACAACCTTATTAGTTTTAAGGATATAAAAGGTCATTTTTGCAACCCAAAGTTCTAATTCTAATCTTATTTTGTTTCAGCATGCATTTCTACCACTGAAATAGCCGTGGAGATGGATTTAAATTAGAATATTATTCCCCTAATCCAATGAGAAAGAGAGCGGTGTTCGTTTGGCCGAATATATATATATATATATATATATATATATATATATATATATATATATATATATATATATATATATATATATATATATATATATATATATGTGTGTGTGTGTGTGTGTGTGTGTGTGTGTGTGTGTGTGTTCAGTTTTTATTGGCGAGTTAAACGTGTGGAGAGTCACTCACCCCCTGCAGTCTTTCTGATATGTATGTCTATCTAAACATGGAACTGTGATCAAATGTGTAATTGCTTGCGTTGGGTGTGCGTTTCTAAAAATTATTAAATTAAAAGGATACTTCAATTTTACAATGTTTGTGTGTGTTCTGCTAAGTAATAAAAACCATGTGAAGTCTAAATTAGCTGTGTTGCTGCGCCTCATGGTCAATACCTATATTTATTTTCCTGTCTGCACCGTCGAACATTGAAGCATTCAATATCTTAACAAAAGAATAGTTTGTCTCTTCTACTGCAAAATCATAAACTTAAAACTTAACACACATATGTATACAAAATTTTAAAACAGATAAGCAAATATAGAGTTCCGAAACCATGTAACTATCTGATTGTTTAGTAACTTAATGCTTTAATAACCCTTTACTGTGAATAGCAGACATAAAGTTCTGGTCATATAACTGCATTGTTATGATTCGAGTGGGTTGCACGAACTCTTAAGAGATAAAAAAGACGATATTGTTTGATTTGTGCACAGTGTTATTACCCACCCTGGAGTTAAACAATGGATCTATTACAGCATTACGGTTTTTCTGGCAACATTCTGTACAGTTCTAGATAGAAGATTATATAGACATATATATGATGGTACGTACAGGTTGTGCATAAAAGCAAATATTTGTGTAAATAAAACATGAGCTACCAAGAAACGTTGTTTTCGGATCAACCTATATGTTAACCATGCACTAACTTTGAATGTATACCGTCTCAAATCAATCAAGCTTTCACAAAGAGTGAATAAATACAGTATAGCTCACATGTTTTAATAGTAACGGAGTGATATTTTCATTTTATAGATGTTTTCAGACTTCACTTTTGAATAAATGCATCGACTCCTCTAAGTCTTTAAAAGGGTGCCATCAGATTTGTGTCTTTCAGTAGTAGTAGTAGTAGTAGTAGTAGTAGTAGTAGTAGTATCTGCAGTACTCTTTGTTACTGTTGTGTTATTAATTAGTGAAATTGTAGAATTTGTACAACATTAGTAGCAGTTATTGTAGAACTGGTGGTGATTTTAGAATCAGTAGCAGTAGTAGTTGTAGTTGTCTTGGTAATAGCAGTTCTTATAGTGTAGTTGTAGTTTTAATAGCAGAGACAGTACTATTACCTTACTTTTTCTTTGTAATCTGTTCCTTAAATAAAATCACGTTGAAACATATATTAATCCCATTTCACAACCTCACTTTATTGCATCTTCGCCAGTGCTTATATTGATAGGAAGAGATTTGCATCGAGGCAAAAGTGTTTAAAACTCCTGTTTAATACTAATGCAATGAAGAGAACACTTCCGGAAAGATGGCCGCCATCGCGTAAACTGTTCGAGATAGGCTCTTCCGATTTTGTGCTATATTTATGATATTTGTGCTTGTTCTCTATCATCGTCTACATTATTGTGTTTCATAATCCATTGGCTGTTCCGTTCGTATGTGTTAATTCATCTCCTTGTTTTGGAAACGAAAACAATTAGAATTTTTCTCAGCTGTTTTGTCCCAATGTTAAGACGTCATTTGTTTTTTAATAAACCGCCGTCACGTGACCGCTTACAATACGACGGACCCTCATTAGTTGAATTAAATGACCACACCTTGGTTGTATATACTACATTGTGCTCAAGACTAAACAAACTTGGAATATATTCATCATTTCTTAAATGTAAACGGAAGCGTAGAAAGAAACGTTTTCTTTGTTCAAAGCATGTCGGCGTAGAACAGGAAGAAGAATTACAGTTATCTCCCTTTCGCCCGTAACGGATAAACAACTTAAAAATTCTGCCGTTAATTTTAATAACCTGGTTCAAATTCCTCTTAAATCGTCAACCGTTGTGTCAACTGTCCCAGGGATACCACTACTTATTACGTTATTCAACGCTCAATCAGTAGGATCACCGGAAAAGCGCACAAAATTTTTTAATTTTATTAACGACCAGAATATTGACGTCTTCTTCCTGACAGAAACTTGGTTACATTCCGCAGGTGATGAATCTAAGTGTGCGGATTTAAAACCCAGCGATTACTCCATCAAGTCGTTCCCCCGCAAGTCTCGCGGAGTTGGAATTGCTGTAATTACAAAGAATTCCATGATCAAATGCCTTAAGTACAACACAACCTTCAATTTCTGCCACACATCCGTTGAACTAGTCCAAACAACGCTCACACTGGAACAAAGGTCAGTTCATTTTTTTCTGTCTCTACTGCCCTCCTCCTAGTAGAGAAAACAAGCCGATTGAATCTCTCTTTTTGGAGCAGTTTCCAAATCTTCTAGAGTATGGAGATTCGATAGGTGGCAACCTAATTATTCTTGGAGATTTCAACTTTCACTTTGACTGTCCTGGTAAACCATACATGTCAAAACTCCTAGACTCCATTCATGTTTTCAATCTTAAACAGTCACTTAACCATCCTACCCATACACATGGTCACATTTTAGACTGGTTTCTTTATAGACCTAATGATATTATTCTGCAATCCACCTTTGTATCCCACGAACTTGCATCGGATCACCTCTGCATTGTATGCCATCTCGACGTATCAGTCCCTAACCCTCCACCTCTATTTGCTACTAAGAGAAACCTCCGTATCATAAATAGAACCAAATTCATGCATGACATCCAAGAAAACCTAACATTTTTCTTACATCCAACAGCGGAACAACTTGATAACTGCCTGCGTACATTGCTTGAAAAACATACCCCAGCCACCAAATGCACAGTATCAATAAAAAAAGTGTTCTCCATGGTATAGCAGTGTGAGGGACCAGCTTCACGCTGCTAAAAGACATCGCCGAAAAGCAGAGAGGCTTTGGCTTTCCACCAGACTCACTATTCATAAACAAATCTACGAAGCCGCTAAGAAGAACTTCACAAACATAGTCCATGTAGCCAAATCATCCCACTACAGTACTAATATCACAGAGAGTTCCAGCTGCAAAGAGCTCTTGGAGATAACTAACAAATTAATATCAAGGAAGAAATGCACACCACTTCCATCAACCTTCTCTCCACTAGACCTACCAGACCAATTTGCAAATTTCTTCGATGACAAAGTACAAACCATTAGAGATTCGCTTGACAGCACAATTTCAACTGATTCGTCACCATACAGTTATGATGCCGAATTTCAGCGACAACAGTTAGGAGCATTTCAACCTGCTTCTATTGATTTAGTACGGATTTAGTGCTTAGACCCAATATTGCCTTTACTAACTGATGTTATTAATATCTCTCTCTCATCAGAGGAATTCCCATCATTTTTAAAAACTGTCATTGTAACGCCACTGCTGAAAAAACCAACACTGGACCATAACGATTTAAAAAAACTACCGCCCAGTTTCTAATCTCCCATTCACATAAAAAATCTTAGAAAAGGTTGTTCTAACTCAACTTGTATCTCATTTGAATTCAAACAGTCTTTTTTAGCAATGTACAATCTGCATATCGCCCTTGCTACAGTACGGAAACTACTCTTCTGAAAGTAGTTTATGACATTCTCGCTGCTTTGGGTAGTGGAAAGATTACAGTCCTCACTCTCCTGGATTTATCTGCAACATTTGACACAATAGACCATGATATATTATTTCACCGTCTCCAGCATGTATTTGGCATTTAGAATATAGCCTTACAGTGGTTCAAGTCCTATTTAGTCAACAGGACACAAATTATATCTGCAAATGGAATACACTTCAGCCCAGTTGACGTATGTTGTGGTGTTCCACAGGGATCTTTTCTTGGACCTGTTCTCTTCATTCTGTATACTCAGCCGCTCTCAAGTGTCATAGATCATCACCCAATGTCGCACTAATTGTATGCTGATGAATCCCAAATATACAAGTCTATCCACCCAACTGAAGTTGATTCTACCATCCATGGAGTAGAGAAGTGCATTTCTGATGTGAAATCATGGATGACATGTAACAAGCTGCAGATAAATGATGATAAAACTGAGGCTATTCTGATCACAACACAAAGACTTTCTCATTCACATCCTATACCTCAGACTATAAATACCAGCAACACCGACATTAAATTCTCGCCGTCAGTACGGAACCTAGGCGTTACTCTAGACAGTACTCTCACATTGCACCAACATGTCAGGAACATACGCAAGGCTGCCTATCTTGAATTGAGACGCATCAGTTCCATTCGTAAATATATTTCAGTTGATGCCACTAAAACACTTGTGTGTTCATGAGTACTTTCAAGACTGGATTGCAACTCAATTCTGTCTGGTTCGTCACAATATTTACTCCAGAAACTTCAAAAAAGTTCAAAACACGGCTGCACGGATCATCTTTAGAGTACCTCGATCAAAGCACACCTCACTACTGTTCTGTACCCGACATTGGCTATCAATTCGATACAGAATCAAACACAAAATTTGTTCTCTGTGCTATGTTTCAATGACAGACTCCAGTTCAACATACCCATCCAGCCTCACCCATGTGTATACACCAGCTAGATCCTTACGCTCTTCCTCTGATAATCGTATAATTAATGTTCCCAAGGTGAAAACAAAGTCATATGGGCAACGTTTGTTTGCACACCAGAGCCCGGCGACGTGGAACGAATTGCCCATTGAAATAAGACACATAGACACAATGGTAACTTTTAAGAGTGATCTTAAGACTCACCTATTTCGACTGCAGGGACAAACTTAGCGACCTAATCATGTTTTGTATCTTATATGTTTTCAGCATGTTTTTATGTTTTCCAATTTCATTGTTTTTTTCATTTGTTGTTCTGTAGTGTAGTCATATCATTATTGATGGTGTAAAGCGCTTAGAGCTTCGAAAGATTAGGCGCTATCCAAAGTCCTCATTATTATTATTATTATTATTATTATTATTATTATGTGGCTCTACATTTTTATCAGTGTATTCAATATGATCAGCAACAAAAGAACTGAGCGCGAGATCATTTGGAAATTTAAAATAAATTGCATAATAGGTTCATTAAGAGCCTTCAGTATTTAGAAAGGTAGGTTTCGAGGGGTAGGATTTATTTAGGGTTAGGGTTAGGGTTAGTAGAAGTAGGATTTATTTTGATGTACCCTTTCTATGTGCATTTGAGAGTGAGAGCACTTAAATAGTTGATTAGTGTCATGTAGAGCTATATGAGAACATTGCGAGACTACGTATCAAGTTTTATCTAATGTACGAGAACGGGAACCTTTCGGTACAAAAGCCGGATTGGGGTTGTTCAAGGCCTTTGATCGATACCCCACCCCCGCAAAAAGTAAAGAATAAAAAAACATAACAATCCTTACCATTTCACTGCGTTGTGGAGTCCCTGTTCCATTTGCGCCATCTTGAATCAGGCTCCATTCTAGACCGTTACATAAATTCAAACTAGCGAGATATTTCTTGCAAAAGCTACTGTCAAAATGATAAATTTATAAATGAAAGTCCCTCATAATCTTTCAGCCATAACTTTATTTAAGCCGTACTATCTACTAATAAACGGACATTGTGCATGCTGCCTTTGTGAAAATTTAAACATAAAGCAAACAACTCTTTGCACAATATATTCTGTGTTTGAGAACTACAGGCTGTTAAAAAGGCGAGCGGTACTGCGTGATCATTTCTTTAATGTTTACGGGGAGACCTGTTCTAATCATACAATAACGACAGAACCTCACCAACGATGTAAATGTCTGTCAAACTCGTACTCAGAGGGCGCGCAGCTAACTGAGAGCAGTTCGAACTGGTTAGAGATATGGAGGCTCATCATGTGTCTGTTTAATACATCCTCTGAGGTTATTAGATAGGGTTGGCAACAACAAGAAGTGCCGACATATTGTTCCTGCTGCACGATAAGATTCGACGGTGCACGTACAAGTAAGCCCAAATCGTAGAGGACGCTGCCAGCCACTATATGGCGGCCGAGTCAATAACCAGCATGGAGGCTTCTGATGTTTCCACTGAAATGGTTGTATCTGTGTGGCTGGCGGTAGTTTATCGACGGCGTGTCGTAGCTCCTGAACTCATTAAGATGTAACGAGAAACAGAGGTCCGTTTGGTCTATGTTTGATTGAATTATAACCAAATGGATGTTGAGACACCAGTATGTCATAAACTTTCACTTTGAGTCAAAGGGTTCTTGGTGCACAGAGTGGAGTCACTTTGGTCACTGTCTGGGCTGCCCTCATTGGAGACAGTCTCTCCCTATTGGCTCTATTCGACGACTTCTACGTAAATGGTAGTTGTGTGACTAGACCTACCAGTTTGTTATGGTCGCTGGCTACGTATGTTATGCACAATGGTTGAGAATTCCCAGATCGGTCCGTCATGTGTCACGTAGATAAGTTCTCCGTTGGTTAGGTGACCACCTATTCACAGAACTCTTATCAGCAGAGACTTCTTTGTAGTTTTGCTGTCTAAAAAGAAGGGGATGGCTGCCTGCGAGTTGGTCTTTACGGTTTTATCTGGGTGCCCATGTGAGTCGCCCGTTTCGATCACTGGGTGTTAGTTACCCCTCCCTGATCGTGATTACTTATTTGATCATATCATATTTGCTGTCAATGATAAGAGACTTAATTACCAGGGTCCCGTTCTCTCAGCGTTATGCAGTTTTGGCCGTGTAACAATTGATATGGTGTTTATTAATTCATTACCGAACTCTAAATTAGAAATTGTTGCCAGTCGTACCTGACTGGAAATACTCTCGCAGATATCACTACTATGTATTGATCTTCATGCTATAGTAACTTGCATTTCTCTAAATATAATTTGTGATCATCACATGGGTATGTCTAGCATAATATCTGGTCTTAAAGCGACTCTAACAGAAGCATTTGAATCTTAGCGTGACTTACGCCATGGGGTAAAATTTCATATAGAGATCGCTCAGGATCTACTGATCTGTGCATCCCAAACTTGCCGGATTGATACCCCCGCCACATATGTTGCATATGCGGTGAGTGGCAGTGGTGCCTGCTTTGCATTTACAAAATGTGAAGAGTCGAATAGATTCTTTATGTTGTCGGTGTGTATAAAGGCCAAAGCATTTTCGGCTGCATGTTTCTCTCTCGCTTCACACCAACATCATTTATCACCCTCTCTCTCTCTACACTTATATAACTCTTCGTCGTTATTGGCAACCCCTCACTCGCATTTGATGACGTATTGCCCCCGACTTATCCTCCGCCATTCCATAGGGACCCGGCGAGAGCTCTCATGATCTCTTTAAAAGCTGGTATGTGACTTGGTCAAAACTGAAGCAAGGTGAGGACAAACGTACTACGTTTTGTGGGCCTTCCACCATTTGTGACAATAGGTGACTTCGAATACCCTTTTACACCTACTATATTTATTTTATTTTTCGCGACTTTTAGTCTGCTAAAGCAGATGGATTTAGTTTTTCTTAAGAAAGTGTTTAATCTGAGTGCATTATGCTCAGTTAAGACTGAATATTTTATATCGGATGTAAAATACTCTGATAATACAGACAATACAGTGAAATTATTGCGAGGGCTCACATGTCCAAAAAGGTCTTAGTGGGAAGCATCGTGTTACACTGTGGACACGTGGAAAAAATAACTGGGCTAAATGACCGACTCTTCCCCATATAACTAAGCTGGAATGATCTACCAATATCAGAATTATTGGCCATGAAATCATCGGCATGCCAGATTCATGAATTTGGCTGTGTTATCTTTTAATTAACAAGAGAAGAACACCCCCATCATATTGTTTTAAGTTCATTAACTTTATATTGAATAGATATACATTTCGTTTAAACAGCAATTTGGTAGCTGGCAACAGTTTCTTGCAAAGTAAATTGCGACAGGCAAATAGGGAATACTGAAGGGGAATTATTAGAAATTATTATAATCGCTACAGGCAGAGGTACACCTGCCTCTTTAATCGATACCCCTTTGCAACAGTTTCTTCACTGGCGATACTTGTCGCCATTGTCACCTATTGATGCGAAACCGAAAAACCTCTTGGACGTAGATAGTGATGTCCGATAACTTGTAACTTCGACTCGTTGCGAGGCCTATAAATGTGATGTAAATGTACGTACATTTGCTAGCAGGTCTGAAGATCTGCAGTTCGAACCTATAAATGAGGGTGCGCCTCAGAACGTGAGGTCAGACAGTTACAATCGAACCACGTATCCAGTATCCAAGAAAGCAATTAGTTAGCCTACTGTTAGTCTGCTCAAGGATATATATGCCTTCATTACAGAGAAGTTTGGAAACTTATGCACAACCATGGGCCATGTTTTAAGAGAAAGATCGGTAGGGAGCCGCACTGAGATAAACAAAATATGGAAGAGAGACACCAAGCTCACAAGTGACTCAGGGAGTCGACACTGGTAAAACATAGTTTAGCTTTTTCCAAAGGCAACAGTTAAACCAGACACTTACGATGGTTCTCAGTCTTTTTATACTTTATGACACATTTCGAACACAGCGCAATGATTAACGGTTGGAGCGAAACTGAAAAAGGATTGCGCTTGGCTGCGTGTTTAATGATAGATGCTCATCAAGTCTTAACAGATCTACAGGACAAGTCCGGTCAAATCGAATTTGAGAAGTTGAGAGAGACTCGAAGAAGATAAGAAGTACAGAAAATCCTAAGCCTGTACGTTATGCAAAACGAAGAACCGGGACTGTACATACAATGTCTTGTTAATGGAGGAGTGGAGCTTGCCTTGCAAGCAGACACAGGTGCTGATGTTTTTATTATCATCAAGAGGTGGTATTAAGCATTTAGTCATTGAAAGCCAAAACTCTGCACTGTGGATAGCCAACTAATGAATGCCTCTAGTTACATATTTAAAACTTATGGTCAGGATGAATTTTTTTATTGCTTGAAAAGGCGTCATAAGGCGATATGCTTTCGTTGTAGCTGTCATTAGGTCTGATGGAATATTTAAGTTAGTTTGCTGTATCATTGTTTACACATGAAATGAAAATCATTGTCGCGCGAGCTGTCATAATGACGAAAGAGGTGGTTAACTTGCAGGTTGATGTTGGTTATGACGAAGCCAGTGCAGCCCTATTGATATAAATTGTCGACCGTTCCAGACAGGATTCGAACATCAGTCTACCTTTCTATTTGTTTGTTTTATTTCAGAGATAAAGCGTCCGATTGATTTCCTGCGCAAGCAAGCGCCCATTGTAAACTGCTAAGTGAAATTTGTACAGTGTTTGCTAAAGATGATGAGGACATGAACAGAACAAACTTCATCAAGCATATTGTCAAGACAGGCAATGTCGCGCTAATTCGAGTCCAAGCAAGAAGAGTACCGTTCCAGCTCCGACAGAAGACTGACATACAAGATACGACGAGCAGCAAATGGGGTTATTTAACCGTCAATAACCATGGACTGCCCTAAAGATATGAGTGGCCTATAAAGTCGGGAAGAAGAAGTTTTGCGTTGACTATATGGCGCTAAATGCAGTTTCAGAGAAGGAAACGTATCCTCGTCCTGAATCGATGATAGTTTTGATTCACAGTCTGGCATGAGCTGGTTCTTGACATTAGATTTGACGTCGGTATACTGGCAAGTATAAATTGAGCCGGCGGATTGACCAAAGAACGCTTGCAACGAGAATGAGTATCGATCAATTTAAAGTCATGTCATTATGTTTATGCAACGCACCAAAGAGATTAGAGCGACTAATGGAAATCGTCCTAGCCGGGTTGCAATATGAAGTTTGCATCATTTATCTGGATGACATGATATTGTTCGGAAGCACATTCGAGAAGTTGCTTGAAAGACAAGCACGGGTTTTTATCTGTCTTCTAGGGGCCGGTCAAAAGTCGAAACCAAGCAAAGGTACACTCTGTGCGCGAGAGGTTCGGTATTTTTGTCATACTTGTTCAGCGGCAAGAGTTGTCACTGATTCTGAAAAAGTATCTGTTATTTTAAAATGGCTCACTCCAAACTAAGTTACTCGGTGTGGAAGTCCCTTGAATTTGCAGTTAGTATCGGTGGTACGTAGAACACTGCTGAAATTGCAGCTCCCATACACCAGAAAACGGCAAAAAACTGTTTTCCGCTAAACACAAAAACCATACGGCATTCGAGAAACTATGCAGAGCGCTTGCCTCTGCACCAGTGTTGGCTGTACCAGACTTCATTCGCTCCTTTATACTGAACACAGATCCAAGTGACAAGGCCATAGAAGCAGTTCTGTCCTAGAACAATTATTGGAAAGAAAGAGTAGAACCGTACACTAGTTGTATGGACATGACAGAACGCCGGTATTGTGTTAATCGTCGTGAGCTGTTGGCGGTCGTACATTGTATTCGCTATTTTTAAGATCTGTCTTATCAGCTGAAATTACAACATAGGCACTGGTCACAGTAGCCTGCCGTGGCTCATGAGCTTCGAAGAGCGCGAGTGATAGTTGGCACGTTGGTTTAAGCCGTTGTCAGAATATTATTTTGTGACAGAACATCGCCCTGTAACTCGGCATACAAATGCTGATCATTTGAGTCACTTACCTTGTAACGGTCAACAAATTCTGTAGCAAACGTACTGTGGAATTCTCTGCTATACGGATAGACATTTGGATGTATTTTGGATAGATGCAGAGAATGGATGCTACTTTGCACGAGTTATTAGTTGGGCGGAGGAACCGCATCGTCCAGCTAGGTAAGACATATCTGGATATAATGCAGAAAAGGGCTTTATAGGTCATGCAAATTATTAGAGATGTCAGATTAGATGCTTGCGCAAGTTTGGCTTGATCGTTTCGGAAAACCAGTTGAAAGTGTCATTGTCGTACCGTACACTGGCAGCGAAGAGTTCCGAAGCAACGCGATGAGGAGGGAGCAGCCAATATAAATTTAAGTGTCGAAAAATCCTTCAGTAATGTGTGTCAACGTTACTATTGGCCCGGTATTAAGGATTATACTCGTGAGTACTGTGTAACGTGCTCTGTTTGCGCTCAGCACAAACGTCCCAAGCAGAAGCACAGAGTGAAACGTCCGGGCATATCGGCTGGGAAAGTAGAAGAGCTGTTAGTCCTCGGTATGTTAGGACTTTTTAAGAAGACGGATGAAGGAAATGCGTGCATCTTTGTAATTGGAGATCACTTCACTAAGTGGATTAAGGCGATGCCTCTGCCTAATATTGAAGCATCCATGGTTGCAAGAGCGTTGCTGGATAATTTTATTGGTAGATTTGGTTTGCCTCGTGTACTGTTATCTGACCAAGGCCGACAGTTTGAAAGTGCCGTATTCAAAGAGCTCAAATATAATATTAAGGATTAAGAATATGAGAATGTCTCCCTATCATCTACAATATAATGGGATGGTGTAACGGGATAACATAACTTTATGACAGATGCTAGCAGCATACCCAGATGACAAACCAGAAACTCGGAACCAATACCTTTCTCTTACAAACATGGCCTATCGAGCATCTGATCACAATTCCTGCGGATTTACCCCGACCAAGCTGATTTTCTAGTTGACAAAACACCAGACAAGGCCCCAAGCCAAAGAATCTTCCTCGATTTGTGTCGGATTATAGAAATGCGATTTGAGAGGCCAACGAGGAAGCACGTGCCAATAGGCACCTCTCTTTGGCATCAGGAAGTCGCTTATGATATCAAGGTTCATGGTCAGTCTTCCAGTGATGGTGACCTGATGTGGTTGCACCATACTATAAGAAAGAAAAGGAAATCGCCTAAACAACAGGTCAAATGGACTTGAACATGATTAATTGTTAAGAAAGTAACGGATGTTACATACATGATTGCATGGAGCAATCACAACGCGAGTCAAATTGTTCACTTCAACCGACTAAAACCATGCTTGATGCGACCAAAGAGTGAGCAAAAACACGCCGATAGCCATGAACAAATACGCGTTAGCGGTGATGAAACCGAGAATGACGGAAGAATCAAATTACGACATAAAGGACCAATTTAGTAGAACGAAGAAGGACGCGGCGAAGAAATGCCACTGTGTTGTGTTATGTTACAGACATTTTTTAAATGGTTTCAGTTATTTCATGTGCTTTTAGCCCTGACCGGTGATAAAAATAACTTATATGGATGGGTAAATATCGTTTCCCCGTGTATATTTCGTTTGGATTGGTATGCGACAAAGCGTCAAACGGGTTGAGATACAAAACACCGCGCAGTCAAAAAAAAAATTATATGCGTCCATGGGCTGTATGCATAGTATGATTTTAGTGAGTAGATGACATATGTCTATTTTCTTAATGGTTTTATGGATGAGTTGTTTCAATTAATCATGAGTAGATTATATGATGACAGATGTCTATTTTCTTAATGGATTTATGGATGAGTTGTTTCAATTAATCATGAGTAGTGCTACGTCAGAACAGTTTTAGACGTTTGCTGCTTGGAACCAGCGTGGGGCAAACATTCAGAAACAATAAAAAGGGAGCTGAACAAGCTAATGTCGAATTTGCTAGAGACAAAGAACAGTTATTTTATAGATGGTGCTTAGCCAAGAAAGTTGAAAAAGATTATGAAAGTCTCAAACAACTGGTATTACTTGAAGTGTTCAAAAACTGTGTCCATAATGTCATTAAGACTTATCTTAACGATCACAAGATCGAAACAATGAATGAATACTATTTAACTCATAAAGGTCCTTTTGTAAATAGGACTTCTAGTCTTTTTGCAGAATAATCAGCCTAATACAAGCCTTTCTAAACCTCAAACTGGCACATCTTTAAAAACTCAAACTTCAGAGAAGTTTGGTTCTAGATCCTTGTCTCTTCCTACGTGTGCATATTGCAAGAAGAAAGGACCCCTTCTTTTCGGATAGCTACACATTGAAAAATAGGAATCAGAAATAAGACTGTCCTATTCCAAATAATCTTATTTTTAAGAGGTGAAGGTCACTGTCATGTACTAAAGACAATACCAGTGTTGAGTCTAATAAACCCCAGTCTGATTTTATTCTGAAGAATTTTGAACTATTCGTATCGAAGGGTTCTATTTCGCACTTTCGTCACTCCCACCCCTATTAAACCTTTAAAGGATACATGAGCTTCTCAGTCTTTTATTGTCAGGTACTTTGCTTTTTTCCTGAGAAGGCTTCTATTAATGATAGTGTTCTTATTCAGGGAGTAGAGTGCGAAAGAAAGAAAAAAATATTTTGTTTTGCCTGAGACATATTTTATTATTTGTGTTGTGCGTGCGTGCGGCGCTGTGTGGGATTAACAGGTGTTTTTTTTTTCTTCAGACGACTGACGGAATAAACATATGTCTCACGCCACCGTAAGCTACTTGCGGCAGCAAACATCATTATCACGATATGTACGGGTATTTTACTGTGAATATTACTCACTGTCCATTGAATTAAGCAAGATTAAGGTATAATTGAGACAGTGATCAATTGGATCTAGTGAGAAGAGCACGTTTTTTCACGTGGTATTTCTAAAAGCCATAGGGCTTGCTTACAAGATTACTAGATTACGAGATTACGAGGTGGTTACAAGATTACGAGGTGGTTAAAAGGTGGTTACGACGTTACGTGGTTACGACGTTACGAGGTTGTCTATATGTAACTACGTATGTCTATACATGTGATGAAGCCACGATTGTAGATGTAGCTAATACAAGGGTGTGCATGCTGTCTGTACGTGTATACGTATGACTGACTGTACATGTAGTGGATCCGTGAAGGGTGTGAACAGCCGATACAAGAGTGTGTCAACCCGAGGAAGGTGGTGAAACTGTGCGGTTTATCCATGGATGAATCGTGCGACTGGACAAGGGTCAAGAAGCATATGTTTATTCCAATTGTTGTTTAAATTGGTATATGTGTATTTACATAGATTATTTTGAATCGTAGATGAATTCCAGGAGATTTGTGAATCTTACTGACAGTGCTGAACATTTTTAACGTATTTGAAAACATGAGATTGTTTGAATCCCAAGCCTTGTCTATACGTGAAACTATATGATTATTATAGTGTGTACTATTATTTGAAATTGATGTTTCCTTCAGCTGTAATCGATCCCGACCAAGTCATGCCAAAGACAAAAAAAAATGTCATTGACAGATGCCTCGCTAAGCGCTCAGCATTACAATGTTAGTATTAGGACTGGTCGGCCTGGTGTCAGGATAATGTGACTTTATGGGACATTAGGCTACATGTCTGAGGCATGATGTCCCAATGTTAGACATTGTTGTTCCCTGCCACACTGCTGACATCGCAGCGATATGATTGAAAAAACATTTAATCTATGTTAAAATTCCAAATCACACACAACCACACACACCGTCGAACACTTAAAAGTAAAATATTACGTTCGCTAAAAAATTAAATTGTATTGACCTCTTTTCTGTTCATGTTCTCAGATAGAAAAATGCATATCCTTTTTAATGTTGGTACGAATATATAAATAATACGATAACCAGCCTAACTTAGTTGGTACCAATGTATAAATAGTACGACCACTTACTTAATGTAGCTGGTAATAATATATAACTATTACGACAACCAGCCTAACTTGGTTGGTACCAATGTATAAATAGCACGACCATCTACTTAATGTAGCTGGTACCAATGTATAAACAGTACGACCACCTACATAATCTTGCTGGTACCAATGTATAAGACAACCTGCTTTATACCTTGCATAGCGAATGACTTCAACTATCTTATCAGAAGGTAATTTTTAATATTTGCGAGTTTGTAGCAAGTTCATACAAAACAAATATGTGAAATAATGTTTTGAGTGCTTGAGCTAATCTATTGTTTCCTGTTTATCATTTTGAATTGTCGGACATTTCCTTGTGAATTGACGTAAATTTCATTTTAACTACCGCACGCTAAAACGTCTACTTTAAAATATCACTATTACAACCAAATCAAACAGTGAGCAATGTTGAATTAATTTTGTGTTACAGATAGAAAACTAATAATTTTATAATTATCAATCGTACTTTCTTTCTTTCTTCTTTTAATATTTTCTTGTTGTCTGTGTTCAGAAACGACTGCTCAACAGAAAATCTGACAACATAGCTATTAAACCCCGTCACACCACGTCCAAAAATAATTATGCCGTAAAATCAATAGAATCCAAACATTAAGATAGAAATAAATCAATAGAATGCAAATATTACTATATTTAAATGGATAATACCAAATATTAAATATTATAATCCGTTCCAAATTTAGTAATAAAAAGTTCTAACTCAGACATGGCCGTGCTAAGTGAAGAGGCACACGACCAAAAGGGCTAACTATCTCAGACATGGCCATGTTTTGTCAAGAGGCACACGACCAAAAGGGCTAATTAACACAGACATGGCCGTGCTAAGTGAAGAGGCACACGACCAAAAGGGCTAACTATCTCAGACATGGCCATGTTTTGTCAAGAGGCACACGACCAAAAGGGCTAATTAACACAGACATGGCCGTGTTAAGTGAAGAGGCGCACACGACCAAAAGGGCTAACTAACTCAGACCTGGCCGTGTTAAGACCAAAAGGGCTAACGAACTCAGACATGCCCATGGGTAGCGAAGAAGCACACGACCAAAAGCGCTAACTAACTCAGACATGGCCGTGCATTGTGAAGGGGCACACGACAGAAAAGGGCCAACTAACTCAGACATGGCCGTGTTAAGTGAAGAGGCACACGACCAAAAGCGCTAACTCAGACATGTCCGTACTTAGTGAAGGGGCACACAACCAAAAGGGCTAACTAACTCAGACATGGCCGTGTTTAGTGAAGAGGCACACGACAAAAAGGGCTAACTAACTTGGACATGGCCGTGCATTGTGAAGGGGCACACGACCGAAAAGGGCTAACTAACTCAGACATGGCCGTGTCCATCCTGAGTTTTGAAATAATTTCAGGTATATTTCCCAATGTTTTCACTCTTTAGATACAGTTCTTTGCTTTCCGAAAGTACACATCTATCATTAGGTTCTATGTCAAATCATTTAAATCTCACCTATGTGTTTATTTTTTTCATTCATTCAATGCTAATGTTTAAATTAGCAACACACGATCTGACTAATTAGGTAAAAGCAATGCTGAGGTTCAAAATTCTAAACACCGCAAAACTAAAAGAAAAACAAACAGTTCTTAGCTATAACTTTACTTTTTAAATATAAAGAATTCTGAGATACCTGATGGACAGATATTTTAATAACGTCCATCACATACAGTTAAATTCTGAAACTATAAACTGCGTTAACTTTGAGAGCACGGAAAACTAACTGGTATGTGTGTACTTTACCTTGATCATGGCATGACTTTTTCTTTTTAAGTCGCGTTTCTCTTTCATTAATTTCATATTTGTATCAAAGTCATCTTGTTCAATAGTGGTTATTGCAGTGTACCATTGATCTACTTACAGAAATCAACACTTCAAATGTTGTTTTATTTTCTAATAATTATTTTGTATTCTTTCACTAACAACAAAGCACCAATTTCATGGTTCATTATCTTTCATAAATTGGTACCATTATTATCAAACCAACTAAGAAACCGTAGACAGTGTCGATAGTTTATTCATTTTTGCATACCTTTTCCTGGAATGTTTGGCACCGGTTGTCTGTCATACCAAGTTTGTTTAACTATATATGGTTAGTTTTTTCTAGCTTAAACTTGTTCTGCTTACACTGCATTATATTTAGACCCGGAACAAAACAGATCCAGTCTTATATAAGTCTTAGTCGTCGTTCATACTTATACGCCAGAGTTTATTCTCCACCGGTTAGTCTGAGGCCGAGGGTTTCTTCATTTACAAGTAGGTAAGTAACTATTAGCTTTATCACCAATCGGAAAGGTAACCGACATTGGCCCACGCGGTGATTCATAACCCATGGGGCACAAATATTGCGGAGGGACAATCTAGTGCAGATCTGTAATATACATTTTATCAACCTTTTCGTGTGTGTGTGTGTGTGTGTGTGTGTGTGTGTGTGTCTTATATTGATATAATTAATGAAAACTTCTCTGCGTGTTCATTTGCTTTGAAACACCGTTACAAGGTAATGCCTTACGTTTATTTTTCTAGCCATCCTTTCTGTCTTTATTGTAACTTCAATTTTCTATCGCTCTCGTTATATTACAGTCACTCCACTTAACTGCACTTCGCTTAAATGCACACTCCGGATAAATTTCTGCCCGTGGCACATTATTCATTACAATTTTACTCCGGTTAACTGCACAATGTATAGTCATGATCAGTTATTGCCAGTCCACTGCTGTAGCGTTTCAAATAAGCCGACAAATAAGCTGGTAAATGCAACTTTGTAAATGATTGACATATAAAGGACGCCTTAGATGGTATATACATGTATATCCGCGCCCACTAGAAAGCAATAGCGTGGGAAAATAATAGTACATGTACAGAATGGGAAACATTGCTACAAACTGTTCGGGTTTGAATGATTTCAAACCAATAACTGGATCGTTGGAAAGATGGAAAATGCGCAGCGGATTTCAATTTGAACAATAACACGGCAAAACAACAGGATGCAGACGACATTGGAGCTGAACACTTTTCTGCGGGAGATGACACATCAATGTCTGACATCAGTTTTCGAATAACTAGCGATCAATAGAATTTCTTGAAATTCGCTATAATTCCTTGATCCATTGGTTGAATCAATGAAGTTGTGTTCGGAGGAAGGAAAACAAGCTTAACATTTAAGTAAAAGTTGAAAGAGTGGATTCTAATCATTGTTTATATTTATTCTTCACATATTCGTGCCGTGCTGATTTAAAGTTGTACTGTACCGTACTTCGGTTAACTGCACACTCCGGTTAACTGCACAGTGTCGTGACGGGCCCGAGGGTGTGCAGTTAACCGGAGTCGACTGTATATCACTTTCTGTTCCTGTTTCTTTCCCCCTTTTTTCTCTTTTTTTTTTTTTTTTTTTTTTTTACAAAGAACACCCTTTACGCTGTGAAATTGAAGTTTTGCTCTCCTTATTTCTTTCCCCAGTATGTCTATGAATATGTCGCCTATATTATGGTCAAACATCTTTCTGTTTCCATCGTCGGGGTTTTATGATATTTACCGATGTCATTCTCATGAATTTCTATAGAACATTCTGTGGTAGTATTTGTAGTTTGGGAAAATAATGTCTTTACCAGAGGTCTGTAGCACACACATAAACTCAGTTTCGTTTGTACTCAACAAGATCAGACAGGTAGTCCCGCTTTACACATGTGTAAATGTTTTGAGCCTTTTTACGGTTAAAATAACTTGGCACGAAAATACTATTGATTTCAATACAAGTATTGATTACAGTATAACTATTGATAGCCAAGAGACACTATTTATAGAACATTCAAAGGAATGCAAAATGAAAGTACCCCTTTCTTGGAACTTAAAATCTTATGTAATCATTTCATTTCTCTTAACGTCATTCATTTCATTTCTATTAAATCATTACTTGTGAAGACTCTCGCTGTATTTTAAGTTTGAAATAGAAAGCATGCCATTTGAAAAAGAAATATTTCTTTTTAAAACTTCCTTTTGTACGTTCATATGGGAACTGAAGTTATTCAAACTTTTAATTCCAATTGCAAAACCAATTACTACCTAAAAGTGGGTCGAGATAACCTAGTATGCAGATAATAAAAATAGATAGCTTTTAAGTTGCATTGATTTCCCAAAGTCCCCTCGTTTATTATTTTCCCCTTACAACAATTATATTGAAGACAAGAAATCTAAATGATTAAATGATACGATTTAAGACGTTTTATTGTCTGCTTTCTAATGCTACTAATATTTGTATCTTTCAAAATGATTCGAAAGCACAATTAAAAGAAAACATTTTGTTCCGTATCATACGTATATACAATGACTAAGAGACTTGATCGACAATCGGGGATAACCGTATCATACGTATACAAAATGATTAAGAGACTTGATCGACAATCGGGGATAAGAGAGTGGAGCCTCCTGATGAAAAGCGAAGAAGACAAAAGAATAGTACTTACCTCAAGTTCTGGTGAACACATGAGTAAAAAACAATAACACTTACCTCAAGTTCTGGTGAACACATGAGTAAAAAACAATAACACTTACCTCAAGTTCCTGGTGAACACAAGAGTAAATGTTTTAGTAATTACCTCAAGTTCTTATGAACACAAGAGTAAATTTGTTTAGTACTTACCTCTAGTTCTAGTGAAGACAGGATGAAATAATAGTACTTACCTCAACTCTTGGTAAACGCAGGATTAGAGAAAACAAAATATCGTTGACCCCCATGTCCTGGTGAACACAGGAGTAAATACATTAGCACGTACCTCAAGTGCTAGTGAACACGGGAGGAAATAATAATACTGACCTCAACTCCTGGTTGTTGTTGTAGTTGTTGAAGGGTTTAACGCCATTTTTCAGCATACGATAGACTATACAATGCGGTCAGTATTAATGGTGAAGGAAGAACCCGAGAAACCCCCTGAAAGAACCACTGACCCACGAGAAGCTACTGACAAGCTTTCTCACGTACCTTTATTGGCCAAATCTGAGACTCGAACCCACGCAGACAAAGGTGAGATGGCAGTGATCCGTAACGGATAGCGCTTTAGACCACTCGGTCACACGGGGCCCCTCAACTCCTGGTAAACACGGGTAGAGAAAAAAATATCGTTGACCCCATGTCCCGGTGAATACAGGGTATAGCAAAGAATAATATTGTCAATGGGTAGAAACAAATATAGTTTGTGTCGTATTGAAACGGACTAATTTGGCGACAGTGATCTGAGGTGCTTCCGTAGACTTTCCTCATTTTGAAGGAAAATTAAAATCTGACCAATAAGACATAGATAAAGATTCATAAGAGAAATTCTCTTGTCACTTTTCCAATAAACTTCTATCATTTGTACTGCAAAATAACGTGGTCACCTTAGAGTGGTTTAATTATCACTAGAGTATTGTCCATATGAATTTAGTAAGTGACAGAAACTACATAACCACATAAGGAAAACGAATTTGTTGAATATTCTCTTATCAAGCGATATCAATGTACTGGATATGAATTCATCACTTAGTACAGGTCATAACAATTGCAGAGCATATAATCAGGTCCGATCAAAATAAAAATAAAAATGTATTTAATCTGTATCGCACTAAATTTGATTTTTATATTTTTCTGGATACGCATTCAACTAATAAAAACGTAAAATGCGTCTACAGCAACAGAGTGATTGCAATATTATTTAAACTTACATTTGAAAAAGAATCATTTTACATAATGCCATTTTGTATGGTAATGGGAACGAATACTTTATTTGAACATTAGAGACGAAATAATAAGACAGAATTTTTACATTCTCTTTGACGGTGTAATAATAGATACATTGGTTATTGGAGATTGGACTGCAATACTATTTGACCATTTATTATCGAATACTTTAAAACAAATGATCAAATAAAAAATAATTGGATGGTCTTCTATAAAAACAAGACAAATATATAATCCTAACTTATACAGTTAATCATATATTTACAAAAGGGATTATATAAAATAAGATCAAGGGCTCAAGGCAGAACTGGAGATATGGTGATTAGACGAACATATATATATATGGGATGTTGAAGGCAACACAAATGTGAAATACTTTATTAACCTGGAAATTAATAACTGTCTTGGTAAAATAATCTGAAAACGTATTTGTTAGATTAGAAGAGAAATATATGTTCCCTATGAACAACAAACTTTCAATATAAAAAAATAGAAACACGTGAGCACCATCAATGACAATAAAATTAAAAAAGCATGTCAAGGGCGTTCAATGCTGTTAATAATAAATTCCCCAGGATATTTACCACTGAACAATCTATAACCTGCGAAGACAACTTATCTAATAATCTCTCTCTCTCTCTCTCTCTCTCTCTCTCTCTCTCTCTCTCTCTCTCTCTCTCTCTCTCTCTCTCATATATTAAAAAACAGTTTCAGATGTAGTGCACACACGCAGAAACATATTTTGAAATAATAATCAAGTGACAAAAATGGCTTCTTAAGAAATAAAATAAATGTGAGTCTATAGACAACATTCACCATATGAGGCAATATGTAAACTACATTAGTTGTAGTCCTATAGACAATATTCACCATATGAGTCAATAAGTAAACTACATTAGTTGTAGTCCTATAGACAACATTCACCATATGAGTCAATAAGTAAACTACATTAGTTGTAGTCCTATAGACAATATTCACCATATGAGGCAATATGTAAACTACATTAGTTGTAGTCCTATAGACAATATTCACCATATGAGTCAATAAGTAAACTACATTAGTTGTAGTCCAATAGACAATATTCACCATATGAGGCAATAAGTAAACTACATTAGTTGGAGTCCTATAGACAACATTCACCATATGAGGCAATATGTAAACTACATTAGTTGTAGTCCTATAGACAATATTCACCATATGAGTCAATAAGTAAACTACATTAGTTGTAGTCCTATAGACAATATTCACCATATGAGGCAATATGTAAACTACATTAGTTGTAGTCCTATAGACAATATTCACCATATGAGTCAATAAGTAAACTACATTAGTTGTAGTCCTATAGACAATATTCACCATATGAGGCAATATGTAAACTACATTAGTTGGAGTCCTATAGACAATATTCACCATATGAGGCAATATGTAAACTACATTAGTTGTAGTCCTATAGACAATATTCACCATATGAGTCAATAAGTAAACTACATTAGTTGTAGTCCTATAGACAATATTCACCATATGAGGCAATATGTAAACTACATTAGTTGGAGTCCTATAGACAATATTCACCATATGAGTCAATAAGTAAACTACATTAGTTGTAGTCCTATAGACAACATTCACCATATGAGTCAATAAGTAAACTACATTAGTTGTAGTCCTATAGACAACATTCACCATATGAGGCAATATGCAAACTACATTAGTTGTAGTCCTATAGACAATATTCACCATATGAGTCAATATGTAAACTACATTAGTTGTAGTCCTATAGACAACATTCACCATATGAGTCAATAAGTAAACTACATTAGTTGTAGTCCTATAGACAATATTCACCATATGAGTCAATAAGTAAACTACATTAGTTGTAGTCCTATAGACAACATTCACCATATGAGTCAATAAGTAAACTACATTAGTTGTAGTCCTATAGACAATATTCACCATATGAGGCAATATGTAAACTACATTAGTTGTAGTCCTATAGACAATATTCACCATATGAGTCAATAAGTAAACTACATTAGTTGTAGTCCTATAGACAATATTCACCATATGAGGCAATATGTAAACTACATTAGTTGGAGTCCTATAGACAATATTCACCATATGAGTCAATAAGTAAACTACATTAGTTGTAGTCCTATAGACAATATTCACCATATGAGGCAATATGTAAACTACATTAGTTGTAGTCCTATAGACAACATTCACCATATGAGTCAATAAGTAAACTACATTAGTTGGAGTCCTATAGACAATATTCACCATATGAGTCAATAAGTAAACTACATTAGTTGTAGTCCTATAGACAACATTCACCATATGAGTCAATAAGTAAACTACATTAGTTGTAGTCCTATAGACAACATTCACCATATGAGGCAATATGTAAACTACATTAGTTGGAGTCCTATAGACAATATTCACCATATGAGTCAATAAGTAAACTACATTAGTTGTAGTCCTATAGACAACATTCACCATATGAGGCAATAAGTAAACTACATTAGTTGTAGTCCTATAGAAAATATTCACCATATGAGGCAATATGTAAACTACATTAGTTGTAGTCCTATAGACAATATTCACCATATGAGGCAATAAGTAAACTACATTAGTTGTAGTCCTATAGACAATATTCACCATATGAGGCAATATGTAAACTACATTAGTTGGAGTCCTATAGACAATATTCACCATATGAGTCAATAAGTAAACTACATTAGTTGTAGTCCTATAGACAATATTCACCATATGAGTCAATAAGTAAACTACATTAGTTGTAGTCCTATAGACAATATTCACCATATGAGGCAATATGTAAACTACATTAGTTGGAGTCCTATAGACAATATTCACCATATGAGTCAATAAGTAAACTACATTAGTTGTAGTCCTATAGACAACATTCACCATATGAGGCAATAAGTAAACTACATTAGTTGTAGTCCTATAGACAACATTCACCATATGAGGCAATATGTAAACTACATTAGTTGTAGTCCTATAGACAATATTCACCATATGAGTCAATAAGTAAACTACATTAGTTGTAGTCCTATAGACAACATTCACCATATGAGGCAATAAGTAAACTACATTAGTTGTAGTCCTATAGACAATATTCACCATATGAGGCAATATGTAAACTACATTAGTTGTAGTCCTATAGACAATATTCACCATATGAGGCAATAAGTAAACTACATTAGTTGTAGTCCTATAGACAATATTCACCATATGAGGCAATATGTAAACTACATTAGTTGTAGTCCTATAGACAATATTCACCATATGAGGCAATAAGTAAACTACATTAGTTGTAGTCCTATAGACAATATTCACCATATGAGGCAATATGTAAACTACATTAGTTGTAGTCCTATAGACAATATTCACCATATGAGTCAATATGTAAACTACATTAGTTGTAGTCCTATAGACAATATTCACCATATGAGTCAATAAGTAAACTACATTAGTTGTAGTCCTATAGACAACATTCACCATATGAGTCAATAAGTAAACTACATTAGTTGTAGTCCTATAGACAATATTCACCATATGAGGCAATATGTAAACTACATTAGTTGTAGTCCTATAGACAATATTCACCATATGAGTCAATAAGTAAACTACATTAGTTGTAGTCCTATAGACAATATTCACCATATGAGGCAATATGTAAACTACATTAGTTGGAGTCCTATAGACAATATTCACCATATGAGTCAATAAGTAAACTACATTAGTTGTAGTCCTATAGACAATATTCACCATGAGTCAATAAGTAAACTACATTAGTTGTAGTCCTATAGACAACATTCACCATATGAGTCAATATGTAAACTACATTAGTTGTAGTCCTATAGACAATATTCACCATATGAGGCAATATGTAAACTACATTAGTTGTAGTCCTATAGACAATATTCACCATATGAGTCAATAAGTAAACTACATTAGTTGTAGTCCTATTACTTTGCATTTTTACACACTGTTGACATATTAACAAACATACACCATATACACACAAAAACCATCATACAAACAGATACATACACATACACAAACGCCTGCACACACTGCCAATATATTGCATAGAATTATTTCGTGCAGCAAATCAAGTGAATCAACATTATAGAGGAATTCGTGTTATATCTGTGAGTATGCTGATAGCTCAATCTAAATTTAATTTAGATGGCACGAGACAATCACTAGAACAAGCACTAGTAGCATGTAATCTCGTTAGTAGCATGTAATCTCGTTAGTAGCATGTAATCGCGTTGATCTAGATTGATGACCAGTCATGATAACAGGATGGCAGTTATTTGGATGGGTGCCAAAACGGACTGCATGACAATAATTTTTCCTTACAAAAAGATAAAGTATATTGTAAATAGACAACTTAAAATATTATGTATCAAATTTAATTTTAATTTTGAAAATATTATGTATCAAATTTAATTTTAATTTTGAAAATATTAGTGTCCAAAATGTGTTCAAATCTACAACAATTATAGTGACTCCCCCCAAGAAAAAAAGGTCTCGTGAAAAAATATCAGTTCTTTACTAATACTTTGGCTTAAAAAAGTTTTATTTATATATATATATAACATGAAAACCTTGAAAGACTGATATTTTTCATTCATGATTCTTACGCCCAACGGGGTGGTGTGGGTGTTTAAGGCGGTCGGCCTTTGCAGATCGCTCACCTGTCAGCGTGTGTTCAAGTCTCGGCTCGACCTACGACCTACAAACAAAAATATTAGGCTGAAATACAGTTGAGTACCGAAACGTATGACTCTTTAAGACTGTATAGTAGAAGAACACACACACACACACACACACACGACAACTAATATGTTAGTAACTGAGTTAATGCCCTTGATGTTAAGATAAGAAAATAAGAATTCTTTATTTCAGACAACACATTCAATACATCTAAATTAAAACATAAATATAAAGTAAAAGTATTTTAAATACAAAAGATTTTAGATACCTGATGTACATACATACAGACACATCAACAACAAAGGACTGCAATCTGCATTGTTAAGATTGAAATTATGAAGCACTTTTAAAGAATAATTTGTTCCATCTATTTATAATACGGCAATTTATTTTAATGCCATGGTTTTTCAGACATATCAAGATACAATTCTTATTCATTCATTTGTGAGCAAATGCATCCCAAGCAAGCTGCAGGACATAAAGGCAGACTAAATACATGTAGTGAACTACGCGTGGGAAAGGTCAACTCAATTTCTCGCGTCCTGGATACACAATGAAACCAGTACAGTTGAATGAATCGCTGAATCTGCTATGCTATGTTCGCGATTTTTTAGAAAATAAATCGTATTCCTATCGATTTCAATCAGGAATATCTCGATGAAAGATCGTTTAAGTTTGCTGGGCAGGCAAGTAATCGGCTACCCCATACCGACACCAGAATTTTTGATAGGGAATGCGCTCTGACCCTACACCCCAACATGAAAGTCCAAATATCAAAAAATGGGGTGGAAAGGGTCAGAGGAAACTCGGACTAAGAGAAGACAAGAAACAACAAAATAAAACCACAAATGGAAAACAAAAACATGGAAATAGAAACGAAAATGGACAGCGACATAAGAAATGGACAAAAATTAAACTACGCAAAGAGTGATACCTTTCGTACAAATGGAATTTTTTTTCGTGAATACGAATTACAACATGAACAGTGAAAACGGATATTTACTATGTGAATGCAAACCTGTTTAATGTACTTCATTACTAAGTTGGACTATAACATTGAACGGAATATACATGGAATACGTTAACATGAACAGAAAACGATTACCTAATGTGAAAACAGTTATTTACTATGGGTTTCATGTACTTCAGTACTAACTTGGATTATAACATTAAACGGAATACGCTAACATGAACAGAAAACGATTTTGGGATTTTATTATGTGAATACAAACCTATGTACTTTTAAAATTAATATGTTTACTATACGTGACAACTACTGACCTAAGGTTATAAATAGATATAACATAAACAATGCACAGCTAGGCACTAAAATTTGATATAGTTTTAGTTCAATTTGCTAGAACAGACTACAGATAAAGATTAATGGACTTAATTAAATAAAATGACTAGAAATGAACAAACTATAGAATTATAAAAAACTTAAATAAATAACTAATAGATTTTAAATTCACAACTGATTAGAAAAGCTAAAATTTGATGTAGTTTTAGTTCAAATTGTCAGAACAGACTACGGAAAACGAATTTGATTTAACTAAAAAATGAATAGAATTTTAAACTTTAAACAATTATTTAAATAATAAATAAAAATTAAGAATGAAAACATAATAAATAATTACTAATATTAGGAAAACAACTGTAACCAAATAGGGATTATAGGAAAGGAAACCATTCCTGGAACTAAATAGTTCTAAGGGGAGGGAGTACAATCCTAGTTCAAGACAAACAGGGAGGAAACCAAGGTTGCTGCAGGGTGGGGCAGACTGAGCCTTCTGGGGAGCCAGAACCTGATGTGAGTCGGGTTATCTTGCTCCGGGATCTCTGGGGTCTCACTAGTGGTGACTGTAGGAAATACAACCTGTTTCGTCTTTTTGGGATAATGTAACTACATGAATATGATGAACAAAACAAAGAATAACCGTTGCAAAAACAAAAATATTTAAATAAAAATAAACACAAAAGAATTCAATACGTTAAAATGGGTGGACAGGGAAAACACAACAATAAGTTTTAACACACTATTCGAAAAACAACGGTGTTCCTTAACAACTCAAACCAGCTATATATGCTGGGGAGAGTTAACAAGGACCAACACCCCCCCCCCCCTGCTATTAGATATTCTTGTTATCACTGTGAATACGTACTTTGTAGTTAGTTCATCATAGCTGAATACATTATCAAATACAAACTGTACCGTCTTGCATAACTGAATACATCATAATTTACAGAGATGCATCTAGGAAGGCTATTATTATAACCAATAACTAGTTTTCTTTTCACACATGTACTAACGTTTATCTTAAAAATCTTAATGTCTTCATCATCTGACCTATTGAATTTTAATATAAATACATACTATTATATAAAATCAACATGACAATAAGTATATCATCTGAAAAATTAGAATGTTCCATATATACAAAATCTGATCTTGGACATTTGCCTATTTCTTGTTTTGTTATTGCACATTCCATCTGAAATAGTGTGTTTGACTTATTAACATTATTCAGTTTCTCGTTTCAAACATTACTTGTTTGAGCCAATTTGATCAGAGATAGTGCGATTGCCTCATTGCGAGTATTCGGTGCTGAAAGAACACACTTCTTATTCGATTCATTTTAACACTACAGAGTAAGTCTTCAAAACGATTTTTCTACATGTTGTATGTGTTATTTTGACCATCAATGCAGATGGCAGCCTCTCTGAAGTTGTAGTAGTTTAACTTGCTTCCAGATTTCACATTGATCGAAATATTATGGAAAGTGAGTCTGCTTTATGTTTTACTTCTTCCTTCTTACATAATCTAAGAGCAAACTTAAATTGTGTTCTTGTTTGGCGCACTTGATTACTGAGATGGCAGTGACGAGGTTTACCGCTATCACACCATAAAGGGTAAGTATGTCGTGTTGAGTCCAGTTCTTTGAGAATGTTGTATTTAAAACGTAGAGTTCACAGGGTCAAGAATCGAATATAGGAAATAGATCAACACTGAAAGTCATAAATGTAGGGCGATGGTCGAACCCTACTAGGATGTGCAATATTCTCATATTACTTGTAGCGAAATGAACAGATTGTGTAGAGACACAATGGTCCAAACAAGAAACTATATCGTGTGAGTTCACTGAGAAAAGTCAATTTTGTTGTGTGGTCTATTGTTAGTTTTATGCCCGATATGATAATACTATTTTCATCAAGAGGGAGGCAAAATCTATATGCAAATGGAATGGATTTGAGAGTACTAGCATTCCATTCTCCTACTTCCTGAACATTTAGAGTATTAGTATTTTCTACAGTAAAATCAATATTGGCCAGATAATATATAAGATCCCGTTACGTTTCCTCAATATCACATAGTAACTAGACATTGACTCGAAACAAGGTGGAATCCTCTGTTTTGATAGCAATACATATTACAAAATATATATACAACATTTAGGCAGCTTTTCCACCACATTGTCATAGTGACGCCTACAGAATTATGATGTATCAACAGTCTATTGTTCCAGGTTTTAATTCAGTATAAATTCCAGTGAATGCCTCTATCCATGAAGTTTATCAGAGCACTTTTGTATTTCCAGAGAAAATAATCATTTAAATTGAATAATTTGAAGAAAATAAAATTCAACCCAAAGCGGTCACAATATAATACAATTTGAAAGTGCTAAATATAAAAGCACGACTGACCCAATCCTCACAATCACAAGATCATATAGCTCTCAACATGACTTCAGGTCACAATTGACCCTTTGTATAAAAGAAATGAATTAGCTTTTCTAGAATGATCAAATGAACCTCATTTACTTATAAAACAATACCCTGTAAAATTCACATAGAAATCTCCAAAATCCTGACCCAAATCAACATATTTAATCCTTCTTGTTACCTTGAGTAATAATCCTGATATTACGCTCATACACACAGAGAATAATTTAGCTATGTATGTTGCTGAAATAAATGAAATACAACATTTTTTATAAAGTCAATCAGGTCAAGCATAAATCAACTCAAGTTCGGACATGGTCAAGTCAAGCATACAATGTCATATTACAGAAGCATGCACAGAAATATTTTGTTAAACTAACAAATAAAACATTTAATTAAATATACATAGCGCTTCCCAACATGAAGACAAAGACAGATTTACAAAATAAAGCTTTCCTTTTGCTATAAGTCAAAGATACATGCGGTAAAGAAACATAATATGAAATTTCATAAATGGCACAAAGTATTCTTGATATAATATGTTTCTATACACATGTAAGTGAATTAAATTGTCCTTTCCATTGATTTGTCTGATATCATTGTTATATTCCTGTAACAACACACCTAACCTTAATAATCTCTGATTTTTGTTTTTCATCATGTCGATGAAAGTACGGGGATTGTGATTACTAAACGCAATAATCAGAGACGGGACTGAATTAAAGGAGTCTTCAAAGTGATGCAATGCCAATATCAAAGCAAACCTTCCTTCTCGATTGTGGAATAATATATTGGTTCTTATTTAAATTTTTGGAAAATAGCACACTAGATGATCTATAATTTTTTCATCTTTTTGAATCAATATTATTCCAAAACCAATATCAATTGCATCAATATCCAGTTTAAATGATTGAAATTTGGAGTTGGAAGAACTGGTGCACTCTGTGTTATGGCGTTTAACCAATCAAAAAGCCTCCTGACATTTATCAGACCAATCAAACTTGATTTTCTTGCTCAATAAATTTGTCATCGGTTCATCAATGATGGTACATTTGGAACAAAATCTCCGATAGTATCCATCCGTAACAAAAGGTCGCATCAGCTGATTTTTACTGATAGGCACAGAGAATTCAGAAATAGCCTTGACCTTAACATCTATTGGTTTAACTTATCCATGTCTCACGATATGTCAAATTTGCATCAGTGAGTATGTCAAAGAATCGGCGCTAAATAATCTTTTCAGGTGTCGTTATAAGTGATGACATTATCGATGTAAGCATGACAATTATCTTGACCAGATATAATCATGTTCATTAAACGTTGAGAAGAACTAGGCAAACCCTTCATCCCAAACGGCGTTGCTTTATATTGATAAAGTCCATCTGGAGTCACAAATGACGAAATTTCCTTTGCCCTTTCCGTCAGTGTAATTTGCCAAAATTATTTCAGAAGATCAAATTTGGTAACATACTTTGCATTTCGAAATTTATCAATGTACTCTTCGATTCTTGGTAATGGGATTCTTGGTAACGTGTCCCTTCTCTTTGCAATATGTACACTTTGGGAGAGATAAGGATTTCGCATCAATTTTATCTGAAACTTGATTTCTAAAAGTTGTGCCAGATTGATTTTAGATGGGCTAGCATTAGGCTGAAATACTATTTTAGCAGAAGACTGCTGAGTGAAAGACTTGCTAACAAAAGACACTTTATGAGCCAAAGAATACTCTTCAGCCGTAAGACCAGCAGTTTCTAAAGCTTCAGCCTTACGCTCATCGAGATAAATCTTAACGTCACTATGGACACAATTCTTGCAAATTTGACATGAGTTTAACCAGCTTCTTTTATTATTCATGAAATTTTGCCGATAAGCTTCATGGACCAACTCATAAGCCTTTAAGATCCATTTTTCAACTAGATCATAGCGCTTTGATGTACTGACAGGGAAGCATAGATGTCTCGGGTTTTGCCAAAAAATGCTCTCTTGGCCATTTTGAATTTTCAGCAAGTTTTTTCAAATTCGGAAACTATTTACCTTCTTCTTTTTCTCTAAAAAGGGGCACTAACCTTTTATTCTTAGTAGCATCAAAAGGTGAATCTGCATTTGCCCCTCTTCTCTCCCCCTTCTTCAATAGAATGTTTTTCTTTTTTCTGTCACTTTTTATTTCTCTCTCTCTCTCTTTGTCTCTCTCTCTCTCTCTCTCTCTCTCTCTCCGCTTTGTCCGATCTATTTTCCCCTCTCTTTCCTCATTATCTAATTGCATTTGCTCCTCCTCTTTCTCCAACTGCATTCTCCTCCCGCTTTCCTCGTTATATAGTTACATTTCATTCACTTCTTTCTCCTACTGGAGCTCAAGGTTTAGTAACACTAATTCCATGTTGTATTTTAATTTTAATTCCTTTATTTTAATGTTAGAGTCTGATACAGACGTACTAATTAAATACTAGGTACTTTTATACAAAGTATTCGTTTCCACCAAATATTGGACAAAAATATTTTGTATTGTTTGCTTCCTTAAGGAAACCTTTGCTTCGGCAAGATCATATTTTTATTCTCGCAAACTAAAGCAATTCATCTTTTTTAAGAACTCCAACTGTTACATGGATTTGAAAGAAAGATCTCCACTTTTGATGACTTTGTAAAAAGCTTGTTGATTTCACTAAATATTTCTAAAATGTGAAATAATACCGTAGATTTCAGTTCCTAAAGTAGCAAAATTTGAATTAAAAAACAAATCTTGTTTTATTACAACACAATAACTTAAATAATTTACATAGGAATCTTCAAAACCCTAACCAAACTAAACTTATTTACACCTTCTTGTTTACCTGAATAGTGATCCTGATAGTAAGCTCAAACACATGGAGAATAATTTAGCTATGTTGTTGAAATAAATAATTTAAAAACCAAATGTCAATCAGGTTAAGCAGAAATGAACTCAGTTTTAGACAAGGTCAATTTACATTGTTACATTACAATAGCATGTAATAAAATGAATAACACTTAAACTATAAAAGAACAATTAAATTGCATATACATTACAACAGGGTTAATAGGGTTATTATCGCCTCGGTAGATGTGGAAAAAAAGCACCCATTTCCCTTGAAACACACCCAATGGCTTGCATCTGATAGAGCCTATGACAACCGAATCCAGCTCCAGGCCTTCACGAGTGGCTTAACTAAGCCCGGCGGAACATGTTTGAGCGGATTGAAGAAGAGATGACATGCGAGTTACTGGCGCCTCAAAACCTGACGCTTCGGGCAGAAGGGGCTCGATGACCTTAGGTGGTCGCACATCTAGGAGAAGGTAATCTGACTTCAAAGCTTCGCTGCCTTGCGACCTTACACTCTCGTGGGAAAGGCTAAGGGAGTAAACCCTAACAGAAAATCCGGAGACGGAGTCTCTACGGCGACCTGGCATTGTTTTCAGTGTTATCTCGGCAACTCCTGCGACACCGCTGGTGCCATGACGTTTCGGCTTCTTCTTTCATTTGGATCCATCAGCTACGTGAAGATTGTGAATCAACTGCATTGGCAACACTTGATTAACCATATCACCCTGCCTAGGCATGCGCCCTGTAGAAAACACTCCAGCTTCGCTTCGCAGCGTCGACACAACACGATAAGCAGCGGTTTGCCGGTTATAAGTCATCGCTCCATTGGCGTAGAGTCAGACGCCAAGGGTAGGTTTCGACGGTGCAAGAAACCAACAGGTCTCACTGGACAGCAATCGCCCACTTCAAGCGGGAAGCCCTGAGACAATACCCTGCCACTCCACCACAGTTCGTCTGCCTTACTGAGTGCGTATGGATTCTGTCAGTCAGCTATATTCGAGATTCTTCAGTCATACATGACGAACTACTTTCAAGACACCAGGTCGACCTCTTACCCACTACAGGAGATGCGGCTACCAGATTCTGGTTCTCTCTGAGAAGAGAACTACGCGTTCTTCTGGCAAGGAAAGAGCGCTAGCGAAACCAAAGAGTTTGGTGTTGGATTCACTGTCAGGAATTCGCTGCTGTGGATGCTAAAACCATGCCATCAAGGAAACAGAAGACTGTTATTCCTCTGCCTGTACACCACAACCGGGCATGTCAACCTAATCAACATTTACGCTCCCATACTAAGCGCCACCGCAGATACCAAGGATGTGTTCTACAACGATATAAACTCGGCCATCGACAAAATTCTCAAGGAAGAGAACTTAATATTACTGGGCGACTTCAACGCTAGGGTGGGTGCTGATCATCATTATTGACCTTCCTGTCTTGGTATGTTTAGCATTGGTAAGATGAATGAGAACGGGCAGCATTTCTGGAGATGTGCTAGTACCACGAGATGGCATCACTAATCATTCTTTCAGAAACAGCAACAGCATAAAGTGTCTTGGAGACATCCACGGTCCAAGCACTGGCACCAACTGGACTTGATCATTATGAGACGGTCTGCCTGGAAAGCTGTGCCTCTTACTCGTACCTCCCACGTGGTTGATTGCGACAATGACCACTCGCCGGTGTGCTGAAATGAAAATTCAGCCAAAGAAGATACACTGCCCTCGACAAGATAATAAACCACGCATTAACGTGAGCAAGACGTCATATCCAGACAAGGTTGAAGAATTCACTTATGCCCTCTCCAAGAAGTTTGATATAAAACCTCCACACAACAGTCTCAAAGAGAGATGTGGTCACATAAAAAGACTGTGTACAGCACAGCCATACAAATCTTTGGTAAGAAGCATTAAATAAAAACTGGTTTCAGGCTAACTCTGCCACACTTACGACAGTCATAGAAGAGCGTTGCAGTGCTGACCTGAATTACAACGATTCTCCTGCCAGAAGACTCAGCTGGCAAACAGGACCTCCAGAAGCAAAGTGCAGATGTTAGCACGGCAATGAATACTGGCTTTAGTTCTGTCAGAACATACAGACATCAGTAGATATCTGAAACATCAGAGGCATGTGCGATGGAATAACGAAAGCAATGGGTCCCGCGAAGAATTTTATAGCACCACTGAACTGTACTCCAGAGAGAACCACATGATCAACGATGCCCTAAACGCCACTGAAAACCTCCCGCTCATGTCCGAACTCGCAGAAACTATCCTTAGGTAAAGCCCCAGAGGAAGATAGCAACCAGCAGAAATCATCAAGTGCGAATGCAACATGCTGCTTACACACATGCACGACCTCCCCTGTTAGTGCTGATATAAGGGTGCAATGCCTCAGGACATGACAGAAGCGACAGAAGCGACTGTAACACTACAGGGGCATATCCCTTCTCAGCATCGTGGATAAAGTATTCGCACGCATCATCCTGAACAGACTGCAGACGCTTGTTGACAGAGTGTATCCAGAGTCGCAGTGCGGGTCCCGCGCAAAGAGGTCCACAATCGACATGATATTCGTCGTCAGGCAACTGCAGGAGAAATGCAGAGAACAACAAAAAAAAATCCTCTTCCTGGTCTGTATAGACCTTGTCAAGGCGTTCGATCTGGTCAGCAGAGACGGACTCTCCACAATCCTGGCACAAATTAGATGCCCTCCAAAGTTACTAATTATGATCCAGTCCTTCCACGATGACATGAAAGGCACAGTGTATTACAATGGCTCAACGTCCGACCCCTTCAATATTCTCAGCGGAGTGAAAACGTGTTGCGTTCTAGCTCCAGACGTTGCTGCCCTAGCCATTCACACAGAAGGTAAGTTAAGAAACTAATGGATCGCTATTCTAAAGCATGCCGTGAGTTTGAGGTGACCATCAGCCTAAAGAAAACAAACGTGATGGCTCAGAACGCGGATCCCAAGCATTATCATCAACAGTTACGAAATTGAGGTAGTCACGTTCCTCGGCTCTACCATCTACGAAAACCTGTCGCTCGATGCTGCGCTGAACAAGCGGCTTGGAAAGATATCGACAACTATCTCTAGGTTGTCGCAGAGAGTGTGCAACAACCGTATGCTGACTCTGAACATTACGATCTCCGTGTACCGTACCTGTTTGCTAAGCACTCTCCTCTATGCCAGTGAAACCTGGACTCTCTACGCCTCACATGAGGAAAGACTGAGCGCCTTTCACATACGATGCCTCCGACGCATAATCAGGATCACTTTGAGTAATCGAGTAGCAATCAACAAAGTGCTTGAACGTACCAAGATTCTCAGCATGGTCAGACTCTTCCGCCAACGTCTAATTACATGGTTGGGCCAAATACATCCGATCGATGATGGACGGATCCCTAAAGACCTTTTTTATTCAGAATTTGCCTCTGGCAAAATGTCGATTGGACGGCCACATCTCCTCTTCAAGGATATCTGCAAGCGCGATATTAAAGCCCTTGACATCGATGTCAACACCTGGAAAGAGCTTGCTCTAGACAAGTGCAGCTGGCTACATGCTCTGATCACTGGTTTGAAAGCCGGCGAGGACAAGATACGCTTGCTAGCTGATGTAAAGTGATCTCTGAGGAACATGAAGCAGCTCCAACACACACCAGACTCAACTTTCAACTGCAGCAAGGACAGCCACTGTCGTGTAGGGCTACATAGCCACTGCAAGCGCTGCATAACTTCGAACCTGGACATCTCTGATGGGCGCACTTCCATCGTCTCTCGAGACTTACAAATGTCAACTAACATTACAACAGAAATTTAAAAACACAAATGTAGCAAGCGCTATAATGGACACCCACCCTTGATATCCAAGAATAAATGGAATGCGAAATTTGGAAATAGAAAGAGAAAAGCTCTACACTATGAAAAAGTATTCTTTCTACATGGATTTCTAACAGGCGGTACGGAGAATGTATATACCTTAGAAAATGTAATACATGTGGGAAGGCAGGACATATGCCTTAGAAGTGACCTACGCAACATGTGCAGAGGAAACAATAATGGATAACTCATATTAGTGAGTTAACAATCTTCCCCAAACGGAGCAGACAGTAACAACAACAACAACACTCAGAAAAAGAAAAATAAAACCAATAAAATAAACTCCAACCAACTCAACAAAACAAGGGAGAAACAAGCAAACAATATAATATGCATAAATAATGTAAACAAGCAAATAAGTCGGTCTGATCTACAAATCATTACGGACTATGTCTGAATCACGTGACTATTAACTTCCGTCGTGGTTTAGGCTATTGAGATGTGAACATTTTGAACTGTACGGAATATGGAACCATTGTGGAGTATCAGACATGGAGTATGGAACCATTGTGGAGTATCAGACATGGAGTATGGAACCATTGTGGAGTATCAGACATGGAGTATGGAACCATTGTGGAGTATCAGACATAATTCCAGTGAACTTATAGACATATAATATTTCATTCATGACTTGTTTCTTATGACGAGGACATTTTTGTCTTGTGGAGCAACTGTATTTTCGTGACTGGACTCTCTCTCTCTCTCTCTCTCTCTCTCTCTCTCTCTCTCTCTCTCTCTCTCTCTCTCTCCACATCAGCGCTGAGAAAGATACTTTTTCAAATCTATGACAACCTCAGTAAACCGAAACCTTTTTAGAAACAAGAATGAATATCTTTTCTAATAAAAATAGCTTGGTCCAAATATAAATATAGTTCAGTTATTAAAACACTAATGAACAAATTGAATAAAACTAGGCTGAGAATACATGCATAATTTCAATCATACATTCAAAAATGGTTCATACTTATTATAAATTAGAAAGAAAGGAATTAATTTAGGGAAAATTAAATGTGTGGTTTAATTAAAAAGAACTATTGTTCGTTCTGCAGGCAGATTTAAAATCTAACTCTGAAATTCGTATTCACGACAAAGATACGCCCATTTTCATGTGTGTATGCATCTCTACGGTGTAACTACTAACTATTAAAACCACGCTTAACATGTTGCATTCATTCCTTACTTAAAAGTGATACTCAAGAAAATGTATTCTTTTAAGAAATAAATAAATAAATAAATAATAATAATAATAATAATAATAATAACAACAAAAACAACAATATTAATAATAATAATATGATTAATAATAGTAACAATAACAATAAAAACAAAACCAACAGTAGTGAATTTGACAAAGTGACGGACAAATAGAAAATGTGCCACACAACTGTCTGTTAACTATCAAGGCCAAAAATGGACGGTGGAAAAAGATCTAACAAACCTGATGTAAGTTTGACAATCTTCTGTTCTCTTACATTTTAAGAATGTGTGAGTGCGTGACAGGTCATGCAATGTTTGTCACTGGACATAGTTACTAATGGTACATTTTCTTGTCGGAATCAATAAACCTGCATTTGAAGGTGGGGGTCTGACTACGACAATGTATTTTTGAATCTGAATTATGCCTTACAATGTAGATTCACGTAATATGCCTCAGAAAAATATTAAACGAAGACATTTAAGCGTTCCATTAAATATTTGGTACCATGCAAAGCTTCATCCAGTATTTCTCAATGAAGTCGTATAGTATGGGTCCTGATCTATGTAAGGAAATGTTTTACCCATGATACATTTCCAAATTGTCTGTGATGGTCGTTAGCTTCTGAGTTAAAAAAGATAATGACGGACTGGAACTGCACTATGCGATCGCAGACCAGTCGGAAAAACAGTTTTTAACCCAGTCAATATACGGTTTCCATGACATTTTGCCATTATAACTTCACAACATTTGCCAACATGGAGACATAAACGGTACTTGCTGAGTCCCTTCTTATTTATTACTTTGTATAATTTTCCTACCGTAAATACTGTCACTGCAGTCACACCAGCAACTAGATTTGCATACGGACTTTGTTACGACAGGGACATTCATTCGGTTTTTGGCCTGACTTCACCAGTAGTCAACCATGACATCATGGAAACTCACTAACACTTTACTATAACGTTTGCTCTTATTAAATGGCTAATCATTTCGGGCTAAGGATATTTCCATTGCACCGAATTCCAATAATCACACAAGTAATAACTCAGATCTAAGAATTCTTTAAAACGCGTCGCTATCAAATGCGCATACTCCAATTTTATTACAGTACCAATCTTTTCTCTGTTAAATGTTCTCCGATGTGGTGAATATTAACATTCACCAGAATCGACTCTGCCATTTCAGTTTTTATTTTTAACACTATAGCAAAACCTTTGGACATTCTACAGTTCGAGATTACTTGCTTTGCAGTTATTCAGTTTGCTTATTAATGTAATTACACTCGTTGCCAATAAATACTATTGAAGCATGGAGAACTGGGGAGTTTGTTTTTTATCATGGTGTTTCTCTTAAAGGAACGAAGACTGGATTTGTCTGCCTTTTGTCGACGGTAGAATTAGCACAGTCTTGGCAGATCTAAATTTCTTAGGGGAAAAAAATATATTTTCTTCGAGTCAATCGAGAAACCGATTAAATTCAGCTTATAAATATGTACCGTATTCATTAAAATTATACCCAGAAATACTTCCAATACAATTGTCAGGGTACTTAAGAATGAAGAACATTGAAATCTAAAAGAACAAAAGGAACGAACTTTAAAAATAAATGATAAAGACATTTATTTCTATATTCCAAATTTCAGAAAGCCTTGATTGAGACTGCCAAATCAATGCAGATTTTTTTAGTAATAAGTATAATTTAAAAACTCCAATTAAAAACGCTTATATTTCTCACGTAAGAGCACAGTCAGTACTAATAGGCACCAAATCACCATCGACACTATTACAGTGTTCACTTTTTATTTCTGAAAGTCTGGTTTAAATGCGCTGAACACAAGAAAGATAAACGATGTGAATTTATCAAGACAAAGAACCTGTTTATCATCCACGACCTTACTCATTAAATTGTTCATAAATGATGTAACCGGAGATAGAAATCATCCAAAAAGGAGAGAAAACCTAACATATGTTTAGATAAAAGAATTTCGAGTATTTGGGATAGGGTAGATAAAAGAATTTCGTGTATTAGGGATAGGGTAGATAAAAGATTTTCGTGTCTTTAGGATAGGGTAGATGGTAGATAAAAGAATTTCGTGTATTAGGGATATGGTAGATAAAAGAATTTAGTGTATTAGGGATAGGGTAGGTAAAAGAATTTAGTGTATTAGGGATAGGGTAGATAAAAGAATTTCGTGTATTAGGGATATGGTAGATAAAAGAATTTTGTGTATTAGTGATATGGTAGATAAAAGAATTTAGTGTATTAGGGATAGGGTAGGTAAAATAATTTCGTGTATTAGGGAGAGGGTAGATAAAAGAATTTCGTGTATTAGGGATATGGTAGATAAAAGAATTTAGTGTATTAGGGATAGGGTAGGTAAAAGAATTTAGTGTATTAGGGATAGGGTAGATAAAAGAATTTCGTGTATTAGGGATATGGTAGATAAAAGAATTTTGTGTATTAGTGATATGGTAGATAAAAGAATTTAGTGTATTAGGGATAGGGTAGGTAAAATAATTTCGTGTATTAGGGAGAGGGTAGATAAAAGAATTTCGTGTATTAGGGATAGGGTAGGTAAAAGAATTTCGTGTATTAGGGATAGGGTAGGTAAAATAATTTCGTGTATTAGGGAGAGGGTAGATAAAAGAATTTCGTGTATTAGGGATAGGGTAGATAAAAGAATTTCGTATATTAGGGATAGGGTAGATAAAAGAATTTCGTGTATTAGGGATAGGGTAGGTAAAATAATTTCGTGTATTAGGGAGAGGGTAGGTAAAAGAATTTCGTGTATTAGGGATATGGTAGATAAAAGAATTTCGTGTATTAGGGATAGGGTAGGTAAAAGAATTTCGTGTATTAGGGATAGGGTAGGTAAAAGAATTTCGTGTATTAGGGAGAGGGTAGGTAAAAGAATTTCGTGTATTAGGGATAGGGTAGGTAAAAAAATTTCGTGTATTAGGGAAAGGGTAGATAAAAGAATTTCGTGTATTAGGGAAAGGGTAGGTAAAAGAATTTCGTGTATTAGGGATAGGGTAGGTAAAAGAATATCGTGTATTAGGGAGATGGTAGATAAAAGATATTTCGTGTATTAGGGATAGGGTAGATAAAAGAATTTAGTGTATTAGGGATAGGGTAGATAAAAGAATATCGTGTATTAGGGATAGGGTAGGTAAAATAATTTCTTGTATTAGGGAGAGGGTAGATAAAAGAATTTAGTGTATTAGGGATAGGGTAGATAAAAGAATTTCGTGTATTAGGGATAGGGTAGGTAAAAGAATTTCGTGTATTAGGGATAGGGTAGATAAAAGATTTTCGTGTATTAGGGATAGGGTAGATAAAAGAATTTTGTGTATTAGGGATAGGGTAGATAAAATAATTTCGTGTATTAGGGATAGGGTAGATAAAAGGATTTCGTGTATTAGGGATAGGGTAGATAAAAGACTTTAGTGTATTAGGGATAGGGTAGATAAAAGAATATCGTGTATTAGGGATAGGGTAGGTAAAATAATTTCGTGTATTAGGGAGAGGGTAGATAAAAGAATTTAGTGTATTAGGGATAGGGTAGATAAAAGAATTTCGTGTATTAGGGATAAGGTAGGTAAAAGAATTTCGTGTATTAGGGATAGGGTAGATAAAAGATTTTCGTGTATTAGGGATAGGGTAGATAAAAGAATTTTGTGTATTAGGGATAGGGTAGATAAAATAATTTCGTGTATTAGGGATAGGGTAGATAAAAGAATTTCGTGTATTAGGGATAGGGTAGATAAAAGAATTTCGTGTATTAAGTATAGGGTAGATAAAAGAATTTTGTGTATTAGGGATATGGTAGATAAAATAATTTCGTGTATTAGGGAAAGGGTAGGTAAAAGAATTTCGTGTATTAGGGATAGGGTAGATAAAATAATTTCGTGTATTAGGGATATGGTAGATAAAAGAATTTAGTGTATTAGGGATAGGGTATATTGCAAGACAATGTTATGTAAGGAAATACATAAACTGTTTTGTACTTTTGACGTAAAAAGGGCCGCTCCATTCTCAGTTCAGTTATGGCGGTGTGATTAGCGCCAAATGGAGCAGCAGAGGAGGCGAATCAGACAACGTTTTTAAACAAGTTTTCAATGGATTAGGGCTTAAAACCCAATCAAAACGGCTACAAATCAATGAAACAGGCAAAAAATCAATGAATCAGTCCAAAAAAAAATAATGAAAAAATCCAAAAAAAAAGAAAGCCTCCATTTGCCAAACAGAGACTTAGTCATTTTTGTCCGAAAACATGATCCTGCAGGAGTAAAAACTCTTCAACCGAATATTTTATCAAGTCCGATACGATATCGTGTCCTAGGGTCTGCTATATTTATTGTTACAAATCCGTGTGGTTTTGACTGAGCGTGACTAAAGAAATTTCTAAATTGATTATGATTCATATCACCGCTGCACCAAGTCTGATGAATATTTCGTAGTGTATGAGTATCAACTCCTTTAAACACACACAACACATTACAATTATCGCGAATCACTTTTGGTATTTGTGTGTACCGTTGAGTCACATATATCACATCAGTGTTTTTATGCCTGCCTCGGAAAAAGATTCTAGCAGGATTTTTTTGATTATCTAACATGATATCGTGATATACGACTAAATTGTTAATACTTCCATCGATGTCTTCCACGGAAGGGGCTTCATCAATATCAGTAATAAATTCAATAAAATCATCATCGATTTCAAATTCTTTTGCATTCTCGTTAAAACCCTTGAGCACTTCATAGCATCGCTGATCGTCTACACTCGGGGCTATTAAATACAATTTGTTCCATTTCATCCATCTTGTTATTAAATTAAGTAACAGTTGTGTTTTACCACATCCAGATGGTCCGATTATAATCATTCTAATTGAATTCGGTAACATTTCATGGTGTTTAATAGGTTCCCGTCGTCGGGTAGCTGAATAATCAATTACATTCATGCTGTTATATATAAATTATGGATCTATATTGTGTGACGTGTAAGGCACGTACTGGCACAAATGACTTGACGACGATTACAACTAAAAATAACCGATCAGCGCTTTCTGGTAAATGCGTACAATGTAGTACAAAGAAATTTAGATTTGTTTCTAAACCCAAGGAACCTTTAAAAAAAAAACGAGGAGGTGATATCGCAGCCAAATTGGCAAAATTCCCTGGAACCCCATGGGCAAAATACCCTGGAGAAAAACACCTTCCAGGATATAGCTACTGTGGCCCCAGAACACGATTAGATATCAGACTCAATAATCATAACCAACCCAACCCCGGTGAAGAACCAATAAACGCCATTGATAAGGCCTGTCACCTTCATGATGTTGCTTATAAAAGCAGCAATTTGCAACACAGACATCTTGCAGATGTGAAATTAATTCATGCATTAAATGCTATTCCTGATAAATCCTTCAAAGAAAAATTAGCTTCATTTTTGATAAAATCGGCAATGAAAAGCAAATTGATGTTAGGTGCTGGTAATTAATAACAACATGGAATCTATTTACTATTCTTCAAAAGGATACTGGAGGGGTAGCGCTGCAATCCATAAACTCGCTAGCGCTGCAAAAGTGAAAAAAACCACTGCGGCTCATTGGTTATCTAAACAGGCACTATGGCAAATTTACCTACCATCGCCTAAACAAATTAATTTCTCGCATTTTGATGTGACCGGACCCAATGAAGTTCATCAGGCTGATATATTATTTTTGCCACATGACAACGGTTACAAATACGCTCTAACCATAATTGATATTGCAAGTCGATACAAAGAAGCAGAACCGTTAAAAACAAAATCGGCCACTGAAGTTGCTTCTGCATTTGAAAGGATTTATCGAAGTGGTCCTCTGCACTGGCCAAATCTATTACAAATTGAACCTGGCAAGGAATTTCAGGGTGCAGTGTTATCTACATTGAAATATCACAATGTCACAATACGACGAGGACATACTGCGCTACATCGTGATCAGGCAATTGTTGAACGGTTTAATAGGACGATTGCTGAGCGGTTATTTGGATATCAATACGCAAAAGAATTCATCCAAGAAAAAAGATCCCGTGAATGGGTTAAAAGATTACCAGCTGTGATTACTGCGCTGAATAACGAGATTACTAGAACAATTAATTTGAAACCTATCAATGCGATTAAAAAGAAGTCAATACCTGAAAAACCACAAAAAGATTTCAAAGAACCAATTCTTGGTAGTAATATCACTGTTAGGTATTTATACGAACCAGGAGAGCTTGAGGGTGGCAGAAAAAGGGCTACTGATCCTATTTGGAGTGTTACTGCACACAAGATATCTAGTGTAACACGATCTACGGGTAGACCTCCAATCTATAAACTGGATTCAACTGCCCCTCAACGAGGATTTACTAGACAACAATTACAAGTGATACCCGAGGATACTCAATTATCACCACGGGGTCTTAACTAGCGCCGTTGCGTCTATTGCACTCAAGACAAGTCAACATCACATTGTTTCTGACATGACCGAGATTGTTATTTTTTCTGTCAACGGTAAATTGGCGAGGATCCTTATCCGAATACTGCCAACGCATTATACAATTGCAACTTGCGCAGTGATTATTCTGTTGTTTCTTCAAAGTGATTATTAATTCAGAATCAATATCAAATTCTCGTTGTTTTTTTTTGTCTTGTTGTTTGTAACCAGAAAGTTTTTTATCAATAATTTTAACATCAATATCATCCATTGTGGTGTCATCATCTAAAACAATTCTTCGAAGTTGATTTATTTTTCGTACTCTGGATACTGCAAGATAGACTAAATTTGACCATTCGATGCGATTATCTACCATCCAAACAATTGTATCCGATATAGTCAATCCCTGTGAAGAATGTATTGTTGCTGCGTATCCTAGCGTCCACGGGGATTTATTAGCACGCAATGCATCTTCAACGACATTAATATCAACCAGCACAATATCATTTAATACCAGAATTTGTTTTTCACTTTGTCCTGGAATATCAACTTCAATGTTCTGTTTTCGTGTATCCGATGGCCTATAACAAAGAGGCACTGGAAGTGTTGCAAATTTTTGTTTATGCAATTCAAATAACTTTATCTGAAGTGTATCCCTGACTATTTTTCTACTTGCAATTATCAAATCATTTGGTCTCCATGCTTCCCAAAACTCATTCATTGGAGTTTCTGAAATTATTTCACGTGCTATTTCACACTGGATTTTATCCGGTTGTAATCTAATTAATTTCTTAAATTCTTTTAATTCATTATCAAGTGATCTATGATCGGTATCAATTTCTTCATAATAGTCTACAAAACCCTTTAGCCATTCATGTGGGGATGCACCTACAAATGGTGGTGGTTGTCCGTGATCACCCGCACATGACGACTTTTGTATTTTTCAATAACAACCACTCGATAAATATTTTTAATACATCTAATGACACTGTGCATATTTCATCCCAAATTATGAATTCAGGAATAAATTTTTCGCCCATACGCTCAGAAGTCCATTTATCCCCTTTCCATCGAAAAAAACTGTGATAAGTACAGGCATTTACCCCTCTCTGTATCATTTCTCTTGCAAGTCTGTGAGTTGGTGTTAGTACAATCATATTTGATTTGGAAACGCTAGCGTTTCTACGAAATAACTCAATTGCCCGGGTTGTTTTTCCTGACCCACCACAACCGTTTAAATAAACTGTTTTATACCGGCATATTGGATCAGAAATCGGTGGTGCATTAGAAAATTCTGAACACTGATTGCTTTCTAAATAATTATTTTCAATTGTAACATCTGCTGATTGAATATAATCATGAAGCATTTCCTTCTTAATTCTCCATGACCCCAAATTCTCGTTGCCAGTAGCCTTGCTACCGTTTATAAAATCAGCCATTTTGCTATTTATGTAAAATGAGTCAGTGGCAACTCCAACTGCGGTGTTAGGAAATTTATTGATCATTGAAAATAAATTGATAGAAGCATAACCGAGCATAGAAGCTCTCAGACGTGTGTACTGCGGATTGTATCCATCATTGTAACTAACAATTGTACCCAATTTGGTTCCATCGGACATAAATGCGTCCTTACGATTAACATATAGGCCCTTATTCGTTAGATCCGCGATTACAAAATCGTATTCAGCATTGTCTATAATCAATCGTGAAGAATATCTTGTATTATCGTATTTACCACCCTGAGTGAATTTACCGATTATTCTTCGTCCAAGATCTTTTGCTTCATTGTTTCTGATTTCAAATAACTGTTTGGACCAATCCATGATTTGTTGTTCATTAAAATCAGGAAACAGTTTTCGCTGTTCGCTAATTATTTTTTCTAGATCAGGTTGTGGTAACCAGACTGATTTCTGTGCTCGATAGGATATAATTGCTTCACTGACAATTAATGATTTTAACATCTTACAGTCAATCATATACCGTAATAACACTATTGGCATCCAGTGTTTTTCAGACATGTGTTTACCAATCCAAAGATAACTACACGGATGAAGTAATGTAGCCATTTCAAATGATACTACACGAGCGAATCCGGTTAAATCAAAACCAGGCAGTGGTCCATTAATCGCAACACGGGTCATTTCGTGTGTGGGGTGTCCAAATCGTTTGAAATATTTCTCACATTCTCCATACCCAAGAAAACTTCCTGGATAACACGCAATCATATCAACGGAAATAATGGTTTCAGGGTCGTATTTTGTATTCCATAACCCACCATGGCTGTATTCAAGACAGGACAATCTGACATCTGATAAAAACTCACTTCTTGTTGGTTTCCACGCGTTTTTCTTTCTAGCAAAATGTGCTGCAATTGATGGTAGTGTAAAACAGTTTGCTAATAATTGATCGTTGTCTTCCCCCTCCAGTGAAAACTCACTAGCTAGTTTTTTCATTTGATTATGCAGTTCTTCAGTACGGTACAATTCTCCGTTGGGCCTTACAAACTGATCAAATCTACATTCCTCGTCTGAAGTACTATGAAATAGCCACATTGACACAGGATCGTTTTTACTCAAATTGTAAATAGCATCAAATAATTTCTGCTCTGAAAAAAACTCTTCTGTTCCAAACAGAGTTTGGGGGATATATTTTACAGTTCTATCCCGTGGGAAAATTGTTACTGCAGATGACCATGCGTGTTCGTTATGATCAATAATTTCAATTGGAGCTCCCTGTGATTTATATTTCGATTCGTATAATACTTCTCCGGTTATTGTCGTTACTGATATTGGAAATCTTAATGATTTTTCTAATTTAATTATATCCTGAATTTTTGTCCCATTCTCTTTTACCGTTAATTCCCATTCGGTTATTTTTTTTCGTCTTAGATCAGTCAATTTGTTTCCCCGGGACGCATTTGTGAAGTGTTCCATTATTCGTTCTGCTACACAATTGAGCCCTGTCGAATATTTCATGGGTGCTAGTTTTGCAATATCAGGTTTTTCATTGAGCGGATATATCCCGTAAATAACTGCTGTTACAGGATAAGATCTTTCGTAGTATGGTTTGTCAATTCCGGTCAAAATTCCTGGTTTGGAATCTTGATTCACGGTGACAGTTTTTTTGTCCCTGAGAATGGGTTCAAATTTATCCCTAATGATCCATTTTCCATCATCACGGATAAGGAATTTTATTCGAAAAAAATTTCTTTCTTCCCTAAGACGTGAGATTATCACTGCTGCTTTTTCATCATTCATGATAGCGTCAACAACACCATCAATTCGAAATGTTGACCAACAATAAGATGCTCCATCACGCTTGAATTCATTAAAACAGTCTCTGATTTTACTAATCATGGCTTTATCAAGAATTTTATTCTTTGGTGTATTAGAAACTATATCAAGATTGAATTGAGCATTTTTCCAGGGTAATCTCTTGTTACGTTTTTTGGGTTTATCGAGATTAAATTTAGGATTAATTTTCAATAATCTCTTAAACTCCTTCATGTTTCTGTCTATTAAATGTTTTTTTGGTTTATCGAGATTAAATTTAGGATTAATTTTCAATAATCTCTTAAACTCCTTCATGTTTCCGTCTCTTGGACGTTTTTTTGGTCTATCGAGATTAAATTTAGGATTAATTTTCAATAATCTCTTAAACTCCTTCATGTTTCCGTCTCTTGGACGTTTTTTTGGTTTATCGAGATTAATTTTCAATAATCTCTTGTTACGTTTTTTGAGTTTATCGAGATTAAATTTAGGATTAATTTTCAATAATCTCTTAAACTCCTTCATGTTTCCGTCTCTTGGACGTTTTTTTGGTTTATCGAGATTAAATTTAGGATTAATTTTCAATAATCTCTTAAACTCCTTATCAGTATTGAATTGAGCATTTTTCCAAGGCGTTATTTTAGGTAATCTCTTTAACTCCCTCATGCTATACTTAAAACAAGCATTTAAATGAAAGATTTATGTATAATGAATCACTGCAAATGGCTTATGATTGGATCGACGACACCGTGTAACAAATCATGCAGAAATGAGTTCTGTAGGTATCATATGCAAAGTTTTCGACGTGGAAGCCTTGGTCCGTTACCCTGTATTCGATGTGGGGTTGGGGTCAGGGGGAAATCGCAGTTATGTATTGCTTGTGGTGGAAAGCGATACAGGGAATTGAAGCGTTATTATGATAACAGAATCAAAAATGGAAAATCAATCAGAAATTATGACCCTGAAAAAGTCCTTGACCCTGACAACGTCAAGGATAAAATCATAAGAACTCCCCAAGACTGCATTGAAAGATTCTCCAGTGATGTAATCATTAGACCAAACAATGAATTAGACAAACAATAGTATAGTATATAATGAACCAAGAATTCAGACCACACCCAGTGATTAAAAATTATGAAGCATCCAGTGATGGTACTGTCAGAAACCGTAGACTGAAGAAACCAGTTGGGAGGGATAATGGTATGGGGTATTTGAGGTTTACTGTTGAGGGGAAGAAGAGATATCTCAATCACAGAATAGTATTTGAATGTTTCAATGGATTGATCGAGGATGATTTTGTTATCGATCACAAGGATTCTAATCCAAGGAACAATTCTTTATCAAATCTGCAAGCTATCACACAGAGTGAGAATACCAAACGGGGGGAGACTGGAAAATACTCGAAAAAAGCGAGACCTGTGAAATCTTTGAATACAATAACTAATGAAGAAAAAATATTTCAATCATTATATGAAGCCGGTAGGCATTTCGATATTTGTAGAGCCTCAGTACGATATGTTGCAGAGGGGATAACCAAGACGGCTATTTCAAAAAGGACCGGACAGAAAATTCAATTTAGTTATGTCTAATGCGTCATATTTTGCAATTAGAGATATGTCATTGTTATAGAATATTGAATTCCGAAAACATGAGTAGCATCATAGTTGAAATTTTAAAATTGAAAAGTCATAATATTGAACTATCAGATGGGTTAAATCCTGATCAAATCAAGTCAGATTTTCAGGATATAGAATACGGAGTAAACAACAATGAATATATGCTACCAAAGAAGTATGCACTCATCAAAAGAATTCCGAATTCTATTAGAGACTCTCTTGCATTTTCCAGTGACATCAGTGTGTTCGTCCCGTTATATACTATCGTAGAAGGAATACGAAAAGAATTAGGTAACGAATACGAATTGAAAAAGGAAGTCAATTCTAAAATTAGAAACCTACGGGCGTTAATTCAGGAAAATGAACAATTTTGATTGCCCGACCCCCCCCCTTATCATTTTTTGATTGAAATCGACCCTCAAAGAGATTTTCATTTTTTTAGCCGACCCTCAAGGGGGAATGTCAAAAAATCAGTGAATAAATCGATGGTTCCGATTGATCAAAAAAAGAATGAAGGAAGTCACAGTATTATTATTTTATATATAATTATGTGACTTCCTTCATCAATGATAGAAGCTGCCTCACGATGAAATAACACTTCCATGACCGTGTCAAAATCAGTGAATAAAAAATAAAAATATTTCACACTGAACAAAAAAATAAAAATATTTCACAGCAATAAAAAATATTTCACACTGAATGAAAAATAAAAAATTTTCACACTGAATAAAAAATATTTCACACTGAATAAAAAAAAATATTTCACAGTGAATAAAAAATCGATGGACCGATTGATCAAAAAAAGAATGAAGGAAGTCACAGTATTATTATTTTATATACAATTATGTGACTTCCTTCATCAATGATAGAGATGTTAAAACATCAAAAAAAGACTTCCACGGTGGTGTTAAAAATAATCGACATGTCAAATGTTTTCGTCTGTTAGGTCAGGTTCGGGAAAATTGTTTTACAATTGAAAAATTGTTTCTGATTTCAAATAATGGTCAATGAAGCATTAACAACTAGATTGGCTCGTGAACGATTAGATGCAATTAAGAGATTTATACCAATTCGTGACTCTGTCAGGAATAAACTGCAACAACGACAGAGTTTACAAACTGATTTTGCTGTGGGGTCTGAAGAATTATTTAAACCAGTAACCACTGCAACGTACGGGGTAGAGCGTGCTATACGGGGAGATGTTCCCGAGACGGGGAAATCTGTTATTGGTGAACTTGAAAAAATAGCAGCGAAAATTGAACAAACAAAACAGGCTGTACAAGAAATGGAATCAAAAAGAACAGTAGATGATTTAAGCGAGAGATTTACCGAGGAAGGATTAGCAGCAATTGATAAGACTGATCCAGCAGAAACTCCTGCGCTTGTTGTTACGACTTATGAAAACAGAAAAAAAATGTTGAAACCAGAACATCATAAATATTAGAAATATAACCCATTGGGCTGATATATTTTATAAAATCAAAACTAAAACAAGTCAAATTGACACAACAAGTGCATCATACAATGAATATATCAAAATGGTGGATAACGTGTATAATCAATATGAAGAGTTTAAACAACAACAAAAAACGCCAAAATTGCAAAGAAAGCGACAGCAACCTGCAAAGAAAATATCTTTCTCGCCTAAAGAACTACCACCTGATGATGATGATGATGATTATTTACAAACCACGGATTTAGAAAAACTGGATGAAGCAACTGGTTATAGCGGGAAGGGATTAGGAACCCCAAGTAGGGTATGTCCTGATAGTGTCATCAATGATATATCACGATTAGATGTTCTAATCGGAGGGTTCCGAGCTGGAAATAATTCACCGGAAATAATTAATGAAGCAGCTGATATCTGTAGACGGTTATTTCAAGGTGGTATCATGGATATCAAAACATATCGAGATTTCATTGACGAGTTAGCGGTAAATGGGTATCATAGTGACTGAAATCACTAGTGATTAATTGAAAAATTGTTTTACAATTGAAAAATTGCTAGCAATTGAAAACACTAGTGTTTTTATAATAAGATGATCATACACTACAATCATGATAAACCAGCCAGTGTCTATGTAGTTAATTCACGGTTTCCAGTTTATAGCGCATATTACGGAGATGGTTTCGGTGATACCATTTTAGGATTATTTTCAAGAATGGCTCCAAAAGTGATGCCGTTAGCTAAACAATTAGGAATGAAAGCCATTGATGTTATTCGTGATAAGGGTATTAGTACTGTTGGAGATCTTGCCGGAAAAGCGTTTTCAGCTGCGAAGAAGAAAATAACATCATTAGTTAGACGAAAAAAGAAACCGTTAACGTCTACAGCGGAAATGCCTGCAAGTGTTAGTAAAATTATAAATAACGCAGTAGATGAAAAATTAGCGTCGATGGCTTTGCCATCATTGATAACCCCCGACCAAAGCAATATTGTAAATATGATAGCAGGAAGTGGCTTTAAAAAACTACGACGATGAAATGGAAAATCACGATTTAGACTTTGATAAATAGAATAAAATGTTCAAACAGTCACGTGATCCAGCGTTTGATATAGACGCCCCAGTGCGCAAGGATGATTCTGTACGCGATTATCAATATTACGCCTATCATGCAGTAGACTCAAATAGTCGATCAAGAATTGAACTTCAAGTCCATGATACCAGTAAATACTTTCTACCCGCTGAAGCGTTTATTGAAGTAGAAGGAGAACTTGTAACAGCTGCTGATACTACTGCTGTACCAGCACCGTACCCAGTTGGTACTCAAGTCGGGTTTGTCAATAATGGTATCATGGCGCTATTTGAGAGTGCTAGATATCTCATTGATGGAAAAGAAATTGAGTCGATAGATCGTGATGTTGATGTGGCTACAACAATAATCGGGCTAGCAAGATATTCTGATGATTATACAAGATCAGCAGGACCTTCTATGATGTTTGCAAAAGATGTTAAAAATACCGCTGGAGGAAATCAATTTGTTGTATGACGACCAAAGAATAATGCTGGTACCGCTAATATTGATGCCGAGGATATGATTATAAACAACGATCCTAATTTCAATCTAGGAGCTGCAACACGTATTTCAATGTTGGAAGGGCGGCGTAAATCATTTTCATGCGCGATTCCACTGCATCACATATTTGGATTCTGTAGAAACGTCAGAAAAGTTATCTACGGGGCGAAGCATACAGTATCGCTTGTACGAAAGAGTGATGATAGTGACGCAATTTGGAGGATTCCAGCAAACCCAGCTGCAGATCATGTAAATGATGATGCCGGTAAAGTCAATTTAACAAAAATATCATTGTGGATGCCAGTGTTGACTCCATCAATTACTGCAGAAGAACGATTATTATCATTTATGGACCAAGGAGGAAAATCACTGATAAGTTGGGTAATGGTAAGTACAGATGTGAAGCAATCAAATACTAACGGGTTATTCACGTGGAACCTAGCATCAAAACAAGGTGTTGCTGCGCCACGTCATATATTTATTGCGTTACAGGATAACACACGAGTTGGCAATCAACTCTCCAGCCATATGATATTTGATCAGTTAGGTGTTAAAGACGTCTCACTGAGAATAAACGGCCAGCAGGAACCATCTGAAGATGTACAACTTAATTACACAGAAAATCATATTGCACGCGTGTATCATAGGTTGTTGTCGTTTATGGCACGTGATCAAAATGTCGATGCTGGTCTGCAAATATCACAATTTGATTTTAAAAATCTATATCCAATCTATTACTTTTCACTGGAACATCTTGATTTAACAAGACAGTCTATCGTTGATATACATTTTAGAGCTAATGTGCTTCGTGGTGCTATTGCTAATTATAGAGCGGTTGCTGTCATTCTCAGTGATAAATCAATGCTACTTGAAGGTGTTGGAGGAAGAATGAGAGTGGTAGATGCACCAGTGGAAAATCTTTGAACGATTTTTCCATTGAATCGCTTTACAATTTAGAATCAATCTATTATGTATAATATGTCATATAGTGTTATCAGTGTTGCGTTAACTCCTGGTCAAATCAAAAAAATTGCAATCAGAATCGGCTAAAAAATGCGGAACCACAATCACGTTGAAACCTAATCAAATGACTGGTGGTGCAAATAAATTATCGCTGACAACTCGTCAAATAAAACATTTCAATGATGCACTTGTAGCAAAGAAAGGTGTTCAGATTACTCTTTCTGCGGCTGCAATCAAAAATATGATTAAAACAGGCGGTATATTCCCGTTGTTAGCTGCTATTCCAGCGATGATAGCCGCAGCAGCCCCAGTGGTGGCTAAAGCAGCGGCGTTAGGAGCCGTTGGTACTGCAGCAGGAATGGCACTAAAGAAGGCAACTGGACAAGGATATAAAAAAAGGGAAAGGGTCTAAGACTACCAGCAACCCCGTATTCATGGTACAGCGGAAAAGGCCTGAGACTAGGACCGGTTTATTAGTTGGAGAGTCTTCGATTGAAGAGTCTTTGACTCCAATGTCCAATTTTGATTTAATTGATGCTGCTAAAAAACTATCGATTAAAAATTTCAGAGGTGTCTTTATGAAAGATCAATTACCACATCAACCAAACAGCGTTGAAACCGGTATCATTAATCTCGATAACAGCACCAGACCTGGAACTCACTGGGTTGCATACGTTATTGATCCACGTGCAATCGTCTATTTTGATTCATATGGATTAGCACCGCCAAAAGAGTTTATGCGTTACATAAAAAATTTTCCAATGAAGACTTGGTATTCTACGCTACCAACACAACAAATGAATGATCCACCAATATGCGGCAGTGAAGTATTAAATGTCCTTGACGCTATTTCTAACTCCTTGGGTAACCCAAGGGGAAAACCACCTCATATTGTCGTAAATGAATACTCTAGTAATCGCTTTTTAGAGAGAGAAAGAGTTTTACAATAACATGATTGATATTTGTGGAAGACCTCTGAAACCCAAACCCGATGACACTGCGACGGGTGATATAAAAAAATTAAAGATGAAATAGCTGAGACGTTAAATTTAACAAGTGTTGACCCGAATGAAATAGTTGTATTTCAAGATCGTCAGGGTAAATTGAAAACCAGTGATGTGTCGTTGGATGATATTTTAACACGACAACGAAACGCAATCGAGGATACTATCGCGTTATTTTCCGATCAGGGTAAACTCAAACCGGGTGTACTTTTTTCGACGATTACAAGTAGATTTGCCAACGCCGATAAAGAATTTGATGATCATTTGAGAAATTATAATAATTTTCGCAAAAATGTCGTGCATAAGTTCTTTGGATCCCCGATTGTAGTTACACCATCTATCGCTGATATTAAAACGTTTATGGATGATCAAAATGCTGACATTAACCTCAAAAATGAGTTATATACGCTCAGTTTAAGATTTTTCGGCGATGATAACATAATACCAATTAAACCCCTTGACATGATATACACGTTAAAAAATATCGAACAAGCGTTTGTAGAACTTCGAGATGCCCGCAAAGTAAAAATTCCGAATCACAACGATGAAGTTAAAAATGTTGTGTACACGACGGCCAGTGGAAATTTCGATTGGGTTAAAAACACTCAAACTCAGCTCAGTTACACATTTGATGGTTTGGGGTATATTGAGGGAATTTATCGATTTACAATAATATCTAACGAACATTTTAATATAACATGTACCGATTTAAAAAATGTAATTTTAGGAACAGGTGTTAACACAGCAATGTTTAAATCTAATCCAATTGAAGTACTTTTTAAAATAAGTGCGGTTAGTGATAGCACAATTAGATTAACGATGCCGTGGGTGATAGAATTTGTAGCAAATGAAACCTGAGCCTGAAGATGATTAATTCAACGATGGTGTTTTCAATAACGATGACATCAACGATTTCATCATCGCAATATCGCTATGATACAGTCAAAGAATTTTCAATGAAACTCAAAACACTCGCTGAGGAGTATGCAATGAAAATAAAAAAATATCGCAGGAGAATTACAGTCATTGACGTTACAGTGTACTCAGTGTCTGGTGTAATGGCCGGAGCTGGTATTATACTGTCTTCCGTGACAATGATAGCTTCGATTGCTGTTCCAATTTGTATATCCGCGGTGGCTTCAATCGCTGGTATATTAACCGGGATCACAAAAAAAATATCATCATGCCAACGGAAACTACAAGACTACATAATTCAATTTCATGTTGTGTCCACTGCATACTCGCAATTATCCTCATTGATATCGTCATCTCTCGATGATACAATTATATCAGAGAGTGAGTTTTCAGCGATGGTAGGTATTTACGATTCTGCGATGTCAAAATTAGAGCGACAACAACAGTATAATAACAATGACAACACAGATGGAATTACTTCAACGAATAGTGGAGAACACAAACCCAGTACAAACCAGCATGATCTCAATAACATCAACGAATCCAGAATTCAGTGTGAATTTCCTTTTCCCAGTCCCCGTGAAGGAAATCGCGCTAGCAAAATTACGAGTGTATCACAGTTGGCCTAATATCAGATCAAAATCATTTGGTGGTCAACAACCGAATAATTCACTGGTATTTGCGAATAAGAATAAAGACGACGGTACCCCAGACTGGAACGTTGTTTCCATACCAACTGGGTCGTACCAAATTGAACAAATCAATGCTGAATCGCAACGTAGAATAAAATCGATTAATGGAAAAGAATCAAAAATCGCTATAACGGTTCATGAACCAACACTATCATCTGCCATTGAAATAAGCACAGATGGTTACGTCGTAGATATCTATCAGAGTTCTATAAGAACCGTACTGGGATGGCCTGAATTACCACCAGGGGGGAAAACCGTTGATTTACCAGAACCAAAAAAAAACTGATTATGTCACAGACAGGATAAAATCTGATAATCCAATAAGGAGTTATTGCGATTATGATAAATTGAATTTTTTCACTGAAATGAAAAAACAATACAACCCAATATATTACACACCCCGAGAAAAGGAAATCACTGAAAATTTCACAGCGTTCAATAACGATATTTCACTGTTGTTAATATCTCTTAAATCCGGTACTCTCACCCGAGATGAATTTGTCACGTCGTAGAAACATGTAACAAAATCATCAATGACATGGAAATGTTTCATTTGCATCTCATTCAAGATGTAATAGTTGACAATCCCCTATCGAGAATAGAGTTTGCAACCGAAGCATGGTCTACGCGAAGAAGTTATTCATGAGTTCAAACTACCAGGATATAATATATTAGAACTAAAAAAACTTCTCAGTGACACCATCGATGTTGGTTTTAAAATAATTCATGATGCGTGGAAAAAAACAACATCACCGGAAATAAAAATCCTCAAACATAATAATGACCCAGAAGGCGGTGGTAGACATATTGCTCCATTCAATGTGAATATTTCGTCGGTGATAGCGCTCAATTTAGTATGTGATGTTATCGAAGGAAGCTATCAAATAAATTTAGAACGATCAAATCAAGCTCAACAAGGATATATTCTGTATTCATTTGCACCAATAGCCCCTCCAGGATTTTTAATAATTGAGTCTCCGGTGAATCCAGTCTATATGCGGTGTCATAATAATTCATTAACCAGAATTAATTTCAAACTCACTGACCAGTCCAATAATCTGATTGATTTACAAGACGAAGTTTTACAAATTAGTCTGTTTGTAAAGTCCTAAGGACTTTCATCCTGAAAGGATTTTCATCCTGAAAGGATTTTCACCCCCTAGGACACGATATCGTATCGGACTTGATAAAATATTCGGTTGAAGCGTTTTTACTCCTGCAGGATCATGTTTTCGGACAAAAATGACTAAGTCTCTGTTTGGCAAATGGAGGCTTTCTTTTTTTTTGATTTTTTCATTATTTTTTTTTTTTACTGATTCATTGATTTTTTGCCTGTTTCATTGATTTGTAGCCGTTTTGATTGGGTTTTAAGCCCTAATCCATTGAAAACTTGTTTAAAAACGTTGTCTGATTCGCCTCCTCTGCTGCTAATGGTGTTGCATTTTCTAATTTATCTGCATGGTTTCTCTTCGCTAAGTTTCCCTACCGCCAGCATTTTATGCCGTAGAAACTCTACAACTCTCCTCTAACACAGGGGACTATTTCAACTTCGCCACCTTAGGCCTTTCAATTGATATTTCGCCAATACACTATATCAAATTTGACACCATGGCGACATAAGCTGTATCTGCAGAGTCCCTTCTTATCCATTTTTTTGTGTAATAGACCAGGTTTAGTACCGTAAATAATGCTACTGGAGTCACACCACCAATGTACCATTAGATTGTAATAGGGACTAAGGTAAGACAGGGACAATCATTCGTATTTTACCTGAATTCATTACTAGTGAACCATGGCATAATGGAAACTCACTAACACTTCACTCCGCGACGTTTGGACCTAGTAATTTACTGATTATTTCGGGCTAAGGAATATTTCCATTGCACCGATTTCCAATAATCACACAAGTAATCAAACAAATCTAAGAATTGCTAAAACCGGGGCACTATAACCAAAAGTATTACAATACATTGGAAGCTAATTATTTTATAATTATGTATTGGTAAGGATCAGCCTGCACTTTAAAACATGACTGATGAAATTAAACAAAAATTCATGTCATCATTTATTGATGTCTAGCATCTCTGTTCAAGAAGCTGCATCAGCTAGCTTATCGATTTTGTCATGGTTGGTTAACATCTGCCGTAGTCTAAGCTGACAGTTAAATTCACCGAACCGTGAAATATGCTCGAAATAACATTTGCACTGCAATTCCTGAATAACCGTGAAATTTACATGACAGGACATTTCGATTACAATACCAAAATACCAAAATAGCGGTGTTATTTATATTATAGGACATTTGTATTACAGTACCAAAATTCCACAATAGCCGCGTTATTTCTATGATAGGACAAAAACATTACAATAACAATAACCGAATTGAATATGAAGGAGAGGTCATATGAAAGTTAAAGTGGTCTTAACTGACATGATCTGTAAGCTTGCATAAAATACAACGTTTATTATTAAAGATTTAGAACGCTATTTAGTTTACGGTGTCGATGTACCGGTTTATATAAAGAAAAAGAAATTGTTCATTCAACAGGGTATTAGTAGTACGGTATACCTGTTTTCATTCAACAGGGTATTATTAGTACGTTAGTCCTGTTTTCATTCAACAGGGTATTATTAGTACGTTAATCCTGTTTTCATTCAATAGGTTATTAGTAGTAAGGTATACCTGTTTTCATTCAACAGGGTATAATTAGTACGTTAATCCTGTTTTCATTCAACAGGGTATTAGTAGTACGTTAATCCTGTTTTCATTCAACAGGGTATTAGTAGTACGGTATACCTGTTTTCATTCAACAGGGTATTATTAGTACGTTAATCCTGTTTTCATTCAACAGGGTATTATTAGTACGTTAATCATGTTTTCATTCAGCAGAGTATTATTAGTACGTTAGTCCTGTTTTCATTCAACAGGGTATTAGTAGTACGGTATACCTGTTTTCATTCAACAGAGTATTATTAGTACGTTAATCATGTTTTCATTCAGCAGAGTGTTATTAGTACGTTAATCCTGTTTTCAATCAACATGGTATTATTAGTACGTTAATCCTGTTTTCATTCAACAGGATATTATTAGTACGTTAATCCTGTTTTCATTCAATAGAGTATTATTAGTACGTTAATCCTGTTTTCATTCAACAGGGTATTATTAGTACGGTATACCTGTTTTCATTCAACAGGGTATTATTAGTACGTTAGTCCTGTTTTCATTCAACAGGGTATTATTAGTACGTTAGTCATGTTTTCATTCAACAGGGTATTATTAGTACGGTATACCTGTTTTCATTCAACAGGGTATTATTATTACGGTATACCTATTTTCATTCAACAGGGTATTATTAGTACGTTAATCCTGTTTTCATTCAATAGAGTATTATTAGTACGTTAATCCTGTTTTCATTCAACAGGGTATTATTAGTACGGTATACCTGTTTTCATTCAACAGGGTATTATTAGTACGGTATACCTGTTTTCATTCAACAGGGTATTATTAGTACGTTAGTCCTGTTTTCGTTCAGCAGGATATTATTAGTACGTTAGTCCTGTTTTCATTCAGCAGAGTATTATTAGTACGTTAATCCTGTTTTCATCCAAAAACTTTAGCATGATCAATAGGAATGGTCTTTAGATCAATGCATCATATTTCAAAGTAAATAAACAAGTTGATGTCATTATGTTAATTACGTCATTGCTTATCGGGCGAGATGCGGATATAGGGCACATCCCCAAATCAATGTGATATCGTAATTGGTGGGATATTCCAAACTGCAAAGCGATCTGCGAATAGGGAGCCTATCACAAAATGCAATACGATATGCGAATAGGGGGCATATCCAAAAAATGCGATACCGTGTGTGAATCGGCGGCATACCCCGAACTACAATGCAATTTGTAAAGTGGGAGTGGGGTGGGGGCATACCCCAAAATGCAACGCAGTGTATGAATAGTTGGCTTTTCCCAGAATGAAATGTAATGTAACTGTATGATCACATGTATATTATATTTGTCTTCAAACTTAACTATGATATTTGTCAGGGATAATCAGGAAATGCTGTATCACTGCTATATTTATAATGTTATCTTTGAGACATTTATAGTTTTATCACTGATCGAGTTACCCATTTATCACTGATATAAAGGTACAATTTTATCACTGATACCGTTACAAGTGCATCACTACTCCAGTTACAATTTTATCACTGAAACAGTTGCTCTAATACATCTTTAGTTTAGGACTGGCACATTTACAATTTTATCACTGATACAGTTTCATTAATACAGTTACAGTTTGGCACTGGCACAGTTACAGTTTGGCACTGGCACAGTTACAATTTTATCACTGATACAGATACAATGTTATTACTGTGATAAAATTATGCCATTTTGCATGAATAGGTCTCTTTCTAATATCGTCAATATTTATTTTATTTTCTATTCGTCAATAGTCTGAAATTTCGATTTTTTAATGTAATTTCATTTGAGATTTTGCCAGATTCATTCATGATCAAACGCATACGAAAGTAGTTATACAAATTTCTGTAACTAAAAATTTTCAAAGACATTGCTCATATTTTTTATTATCAATATTTATGACTCTTTTTCACGTAAGATTTAGTTATAAAGTTAAATGACGAAGAACCTAACCTCCATTAAATTATAGCTAAATCAAATTAAACCAAAATTTTAATATTTTGCTAAACTTTCGCCGATTGCAGCCTTCCAGTCATTAGTCTACTTATAAATAACATCTATGTAGCCTTCCAATCGTTTTTCTGCTTATAAATAGCATTCACGTAGACTTCCAGGTATTAGTCTACTTATAAATAGCATTCATGTAGCCTTTCAGTAATTTTGCTACTTATAAATAGCATTCATGCAGCCTTCCAGTCCTTAGTCTACTTATATATAGCATTCATGTAGCCTGTCAGTAATTGTTCTACTTATAAATAGTATTTATGTAGCCTTTCAGTCATTAGTCTACTTATAAATCGCATTCATGTAGCCTTTTAATCATTAGTTTACTTATAAATAACATTCATGGTGCCTTCCAGGCATTAGTCTACTTATAAATAGCATTCATGCAACCTTCCAGGCATTAGTCTACTTATAATTAGCATTCATGCAGCCTTCCAGGCATTAGTCTACTTATACATAGCATTCATGCAGCCTTCCAGGCATTAGTCTACTTATAAATAGCATTCATGCAGCCTTCCAGGCATTAGTCTACCTATAAATAGCATTCATGTAGCCTTCCAGTAATTTGTCTATTTATAAATAGCATTCATGCAGCTTTCCAGTCGTTAGTCTACTTATAAATAGCATTCATGTAACCTTCTAATTATTAGTCTACTTATAAATGGCATTAATGTAGCCTTCCAGTAATTGCATTCATGCAGCCTTCCAGTCGTTAGTCTACTTATAAATAACATTCATTCAGCCTTCCAGTCATTATTCTACTTATAAATAGCATTCATGTAGCCTTCCAGTCCTTAGTCTACTTATAAATAGCATTCATGTAGACTTCCAGTCATTAGTCTACTTATAAATAGCATTCATGTAGCCTTCCAGTCCTTAGTCTACTTATAAATAGCATTCATGTAGCCTTCCAGTCATTAGTCTACTTATAAATAGCATTCTTCTGGCCTTCGAGGCATTAGTCTACTTATACATAGCATTCATGTAGCCTTCCAGTCCTTAGTCTACTTATAAATAGCATTCATGTAGCCTTCCAGTCATTAGTCTACTTATAAATAGCATTCTTCTGGCCTTCGAGGCATTAGTCTACTTATACATAGCATTCATGTAGCCTTCCAGTCCTTAGTCTACTTATAAATAGCATTCATGTAGCCTTCCAGTCATTAGTCTACTGAACGATGGCATTGTTTGGGTTTCTAAGCAATATAAGTACAAATACAACTCACGAAAGTTATGGCAAGATAGATTATCTTTAATTTTAATGTATATCATATTTTACATGTGTATGAAAGACCTTGGATGTAGATGGAAGCAGCAGCATTGTGTTTTCACTGAAGGATAACTTCAATGGTCTGGGCTAGGGTTTTTAACAGCTGTTTTACTGTTACTGTTAAACAGCTGGGTTTTTTTGCGAAAAATCAAAAACAGCAAATAGCTGTTTTTTTCAGAACTGATTTTACTGTTTTTTCTTTAAAAAACTTTGCTTAATAAAAAATTAAAATTAAATATAAATTGTTTAAAATGTTATTGCCTAATAATATAAAAGTGAGGTTACGTAACATGTAACGGTCTTTTTCAAATCCTTTTTCGAAGTGTGTTCATAGCTGGAAACCAAACTCGCCAAACATTTTTTGGCGCGAACTTGCCTAATAATGCTTTATGATTATTTTTTAGTAATAATCAAATAATATTTTTAAAACAAATATAATACAATCTAAGTAAATTATTATAAAAATAAGTTTATAATATTTTACATATAATAGATTCTAAAAATAAATAAAATACAAAATTACTTATTATTTATAAATCATAAATTACATTTTAAAATTGCATTATAGTTATAAGAAAACATATATTGACTGTAATAATGATTCTTTGGTATCTACATTCCTATGTTTTTTCTTTAATAGTTTTTCAGTTTTATTTGTACTTTTCACATATTTTAGAAAACGACACTCCTTTTTTTTCGCAAGAAAATAAAAAACAAGATTTAAATATTAAACCTGATATTTGAAATCCAATACGGTCAAATAAATTAATCATACACAAAAGATTTTAATACTCTAGTTTCTCAGATTTTAAACCCCGGTTTTAGATAATAGATTTTTCATTTCCAGCATAAATGTTTTAAAATAATGTTTCTTTTTATTTATTTTTTATAAAACAGATGTTCTGTGATGTATGTATCAAGGCAAAGTTTGTCAATCAATTGATATTTTGAAGAAGGAGTGTGTCACCAAACAAATCCAGGCGGTGTAAATAATATTTGTGCATTTTACTCATTGATCTTTTCCTTTTTGCCATCGATCCCGTGTTACAGCTACAGAGATTTAAACTCCGCAGGAAGAAATAGCAAACAACAAATAAACAAGTTTTGCATAATTAAAAATAACTGTTTATTTCTCAAAATACAGGAGTGAAAGAATCCCTATATTGAGTGTTAACTTATGCTAATATACGGTCCAATATTGCCAGGTGTTTACTCTTGTAAGTTTCATTCGTGGGAATTGAGATCCTATTTTGCTTGTTGAGAAAATTTATACAGCATTCAGTGATCATTCTTGTGGGATTTAGGAAGCATTGTCATTGTAAAAATAATCTTTAAAAGTTTCATTTGCAAATAATCAGCAGGTAATTATGCAGTTTAAGTAACTGTTGCATAAATAGTAATTGTCTGAATTTAAATCTAGCCATGTATGTATGGGATCATGCAGTAAAGCGAAAAAATGCAAAAACTAAAGAACTTGAAGGTCAGTGCAACCGATGCAATAAAGTCATAAAATGCTCAGGAAACTCAACAACAACTCTAAAGAGCCATCTCAAGACACATGGAATAAATTTCGACAGAGAACAGCAACAAGAACCAACATATAGCAAAAATGTTGTGAGCGAGAAGCCAACTCCCAGGCCAACTCTTACAATGGATGCTTTTTTGAAGAAAATGACTCTTAAGGAGATTGTTACTGACATGGCCACGGACAACATTACAATTCGTGCGATAACAAGGAACAAATACATCCGCCAGTCAGTATCGAGAGATGGTTTTAATCTTCCAAAAAATGAGACTGGCGTAATGAAATTAATTCACGACGATTTTTAACGAAAAAGAGCTTCTCATGGTTCGCAACAACAGGGAACTGCTAAAGAAAGGCGCAAAGTTTAGTCTTTCGGTTGATGAATATACCAGCTCTAGGAATCGTCGATATTTCGGTATTAATTTGCACGAGAATATCAATGGGAAGAAAATAAAAACTGGATTAGTTCGCATTCTTGGATCTTGCTCAGCACTCGACATTATTGAAATTGTCAAAAATCATGTCAAAGATTTTGGATTATCGTTTGATCATGACATCGTTGGATCGACTCTTGATGGTGCTTCGGTCAATAAAAAAATTATTCGACATGTCAAGTCAATTGAACAACTTTGCTTGAATCACGGTATTCACCTTGGTGTTTGTGACACATTATTTCCAAAGAAAGCTATAGAAGAACCAGAATTTAATGATTCGTTGCTGGGGTTGCTGAATAGTGACGAAGTTGCTGAAGATGACGATTTCGATGACATTGCTGATGTTGACTTTATTGAAGACACTGATGCTGAGGAAGAAATTGACTACAATGAAATTCTTAAGAATGCACGAAAATTGATCAAATTTATCAAAAAATCTTCAGTTAAAAATCAAGTATTCCAAGACAAAGTCGTCGCTGAGCTTGGACATCATAAGGAGTTGCATTTGGATGTCAAGACTCGCTGGAACTCTATTCCAACAATGCTAGACTCCTTAATTCAGACAGAGAAACCTCTTCGTGAGACACGTTTGGAGTTTGAGGCAGAAGAATATATTAATTGCGTTGATTTTGAGGCATTGAAAGTTCTGAAAAATGTGCTAGAACCAGTTGAGCTTGCTGTCAAACATTTAAGCAAAGAAGATGCTACATTGTTGTCTGCAGATGTAATAATCAAGTTTATGCTTCAAAAACTCTCAGACATCGATCATGAAATTAGTCGAACGCTTCATGACAACATAAAGCGACGCATTGATGAGCGAATTAACAACGATGTTATGAACCTTTTACCTTCACTTAAAGATCCTTCTATTTCGCCATCAAAAAACACACTCATATTTGCCGCCAGTCTTGCTTCTCGCTTATTCTGTGTTATTGACGATTACGATGATGATGATGAAGAGAAACAATCTGAAATTCTTTCAAATGATGCCGAAGAAAGAACAATGTAACTTCAAGAGGAGCTGAATTTGAAACTTCAAGAGAGTACCACCACCACTAACGCTGCTCAAGATAAATTCAAATGGTTGAAGAGTGAATTTGTATTGTTTAAAAACACTGGTAAACGAACAGATCATCTTCAAAAGCTTTATGATGCTCTAATATCGATCAAACCCACTTCAACTGACGTGGAACGTGTTTTCTCCGTGAGTGCTAGCTTTTGCACTAAAATCAGATCTCGCTTATCTGACAAATCGCTGAATGCACTGGTCTTCCTCAAATTTTTTTATAAGTCGAAGAAGAAGTAAAAAAAAGTTTTTTAAAACATGTCATTAAAAACATATAAATAGAAAACTTTGCAGAACAATTTTTTTTATTTTAATGCATTTTAAGGAAAAACAGTAAAACAGCTGTTAACAGCTGTTTTTTGGAAAATAAGAAACAGTAAACAGCTGTTTTTTAAAAAGTACTGTTTTTGAGAAACCCTAGTCTGGGCGATGCCTTGAAATTATTTCAGGTAATCTTTGAAGTGTATAGTACTTCTAATCGTCCTATGAATGGCAGACATATTGTAACGTTCTAACGAATTGTAAGTAGAGTACGAAGATCATTGCGTGTACAAGTGGACAAGGATTTATTGTAAAAGGATATTCAAAATATGTCAAAGTTATCAACATTCTGTACAAGTGGACTAGGGCTCATCGTCAAACGACATTCTAAATATGTCAAAGTTATCAAGATTTTGTACAATTGGACTCGGGCTTATCGTTATACCACATTCTAAGTATGTCACATTTGTAATCAACATTCTGTTTAGGTGTGAAGGGATATTATCATGGAACGACATTCAAATCATATGTACATAGTTTCATTATCAGCTTTTGAATTGTTGGGGGAGTGAGAGGTTATGGGATGTGGCAGCTATGTGGCGTACAATGCATAAACTTGACAGTCAATTGTTCCTAATGTATGAATTATATTACATATGTGGCGTACAATGCATAAACTTGACAGTCAATTGTTCCTATTGTATGAATTATATTACATATGTGACTTACAATGCATAAACTTGACAGTCAATTGTTCCTATTGTATGAATTATATTACATATGTGACGTACAATGCATAAACTTGACAGTCAATTGTTCCTATTGTATGAATTATATTACATATGTGGCGTACAATGCATAAACTTGACAGTCAATTGTTCCTATTGTATGAATTATATTAAATATATGGTGAATATAAAACTTGTATACACTCAGAGGTATCGTGGATCCAATCGAAAATAGAAATTGAAATACAAGATGGAGAATGTTTACAATTTGATACCTGGTTAAAATTTCAGCTGAGATATTTAATGTTAGAGTAAATAACAACAATCTTGTCCACCCACACAGTTCTTACAATATTAAATCGCCATAATACCATTTCTTAACTACAGTTATTCGATCATTATAACTATATATGATTTCTATGGTATCTTAATTTCAGCTTGTAGGGTCTAAGCAATAAACGATTGCCTGTTTTCTAATTATACGCGTGTCATTTTTGAATATAGCTGAGGCATTACTTGTATTTTCTGTCACAGAACCACAATGTTAAACTGCACCACATAGAATCCCGTGCATCGAAGACTGGAACAGAAGACAATGAATTTTTTGTGTCATGTGACAACCAAAATGGCGGCCTAAGGGAGGCAATAGATGAACTGCGAACTATATCCAAGACATTCACCATGCAGAAAAAAGGTATTTAAACATACATCCTTTATATATATTTTCAATGAAATATGTCCATATTAATACAAACTGAGTTGTCTTGAGTGGTTTGGAAAGTAAGTGTATATTAAGTCAAACTGAGCTGTCGTGAGCAGTTTGGAAAGAAAGTGCTTATTTACAGTTAAACTGAGCTGTCGTTAGAAGTTTGAAAAGAAAGTAATTATTTACAGTCAAACTGAGCTGTCTTGAGCTGTTTGGAAAGTAAGTGTATATTAACAGTTAAACGGCTGTCTTGGGCTGTTTGGAAAGTAAGAAAGATAGCATTGTAAGACTAATAGTGTTTGGTTTGTACAATAATCTGAACAGCGACTACTTAAAAGAAGATACTTTTTAAATAGCAGTGGTCTTCACAATACATTTAACGATACTGAAATGAGTGAACATCATATTTATAATAGAATTAGTTAATGGTTTCTGTTTGGTGTCAATTTCAGAGCAATGGTTTCCAAGGAAGATCGAGGAACTCGACAGATTTGCCAACAAGGTTCTCCGCGCTGGTGCAGAACTTAAAGCGGATCATCCAGTACGACGGCTAACTTATCTATTAAAATTTGTCATACATCTAAGATGTGTGATATTAGTAACACCGGCCAGGATATAGAGTAATAAATCATCTATACTATTTGACGCAATACTCCCACAATGCCTGAATACGCGCTCATTTCCTCTGTTGGGTGAAAACTTGCAAGAAACGTTCAAACACTAAACATACATGCTATTATTTCTGTATGCCTTATTATCGAGAAGTAACTACATTAACGAACAATCATAATGTTATCGAAATTAGTCAGTCTCATTAACATATCTTGTTTGTGTTTCATTCACCGTGGATACATTGAAAGAGAAAATGTATCCCATTAGAGACCGTCAAACAATAGTCAAAGGGAGTTAACTTCTTTATATATTAGCATTTATTGAGGGCATTGTTCATGCTTGATTTTAGTCATGACCTTTACCCAATTTACATAAATAATATTTCTTCAGCGCACTTTGTGCGGATTACGTCAAATATGTTACAAAGATTAGAAATTGAAAAATTGTTTTCAGATATATGGACACACTTAACATGTGTCATTAATTTAAATCACATCATGCATTTAACACTTTCGGGGAGGTTATTTGTACATTGACTCAAAGATCTGCCGCATGTTTAATTATTGCTGCTTCCTCTAGCATCTTTATTTTTCAATGAAAGCAGTTAAATGGAACATTTAAAAGCATTAATAAATTAGGAAATTTATATCTTAATACTTTTTCAAAAAGCTTCAAAAATGATGAGGATATTTATATTTTAATACTTTTTCAAAAGCTTCAAAAATAATGAGGTCATTTATATTTTAATTCTTTTTCATAAAGCTTCAAAACTAATGAGGATATTTATATTTTAATACTTTTTCTAAAAGCTTTAAAAATAATGAAGATATTTATATTTAAGACGTTTTCAAAAAGCTTAAAAAATAATGAGGATATTTATATTTTTAGACGTTTCAAAAAGCTTAAAAAATAATGAGGATATTTATATTTTAATACGTTTTCAAAAAGCTTTAAAAATAATAAGGATATTTATATTTTAAGACGTTTTCAAAAAGCTTTAAAAATAATGAGGATATTTATATTTTAAGACGTTTTCAAAAAGCTTAAAAAATAATGAGGATATTTATATTTTAAGACGTTTTCAAAAAGCTTTAAAAATAATGAGGATATTTATATTTTAAGACGTTTTCAAAAAGCTTCAAAAATAACGAGGATATTTATATTTTAATACGTTTTCAAAAAGCTTAAAAAATAATGAGGATATTTGAATTTAAGACGTTTCAAAAAGCTTAAAAAATAATGAGGATATTTATATTTTAAGACGTTTCAAAAAGCTTAAAAAATAATGAGGATATTTATATTTTAATACGTTTTCAAAAAGCTTCATAAGTAATGAGGATATTCATATTTGAATACGTTTCCAAAAAGCTTAAAAAACAATGAGGATATTTATATTTTAATACGTTTTCAAAAAACTTCAAATATACGCTGAAATTGAAGATGACAATTCTCAGTAGAATGGCAGTTTGGGAGCAAAGGCCTTTCTATTATGAGTGAAATTAAAGCACTGCTTAGATAACAGAATGGCACTCTGTATGTTCCTTTAATGGAAATAACAATCAAAGCTTAGGGTTGACTTTACTGCCTTGATATAAAGCAAAGGGTAATCACTACTTGGGGAGCCATTTTACCTTGCGAAAGCTTATCCAAGGTAAAGATTAGCTTAGTTCATTAATGTTCAGATTAACATTCTATCATTTTAAATAAGTTTTGGACGATCAAAACATCTTTTCTAAAGCCGCTTTTATTTTGATGTTTACGATGTTTGATGTTTGTTTTTTTTAGTCGCAAGGAATAATTACCAAACCGCTTTGGAAGGTAATTCAAAATTAATTAAAGGTTGATGACCTATTTATTGTTTCCAATTTCAGGGTTTTAGTGATGAAGTTTACAAGGCCAGAAGGAAGGAGATTGCCCAGATAGCTATCGATTACAAACAGTAAGTTCTTTGGTTTCGTCCGACGCATGATCTCACATGGAAGACAACGTTATCGTTTTCAAAATAATTGTGATGGTATACCTTTTGAAGGATCAGTTACATGTGTCCTTTGGTCGCCACAACAGTGATCTGGTTTTTATTGGGTTTAAAACTGGTCCGAATAGTGTTGTATAAATCTTACTTGTACTGCCACTCGGATCCTTTCTAATTAGAGTAACACTAACGGCTAAATCTTTAAAGTGGGAGTTTGAGGTTTTAGGATGACGAGTAAACATTTTGACATGAATGGAAATGTTTACATATTCGTTTTTACGAATATAAATAAGTAAAAGACAATTTGGAATGATCGAGTCATTGGATTTTTCTTAAAATTTTTACACAGCGCGAATATTGTCACCCACTTATTATTACCAACAACAATCTTTAAATACATGACAAGAAGGATGCAACTAGATGTACAACAATAAAACAAAAGATATTCATGCATTCTATGTACTTATATTAAATATGGATAAGATAACTCATATGGTTGCCATATCGATACAATAACTAATATTGTTGCAATATAGACAAAACAACTAATATGAATGCCGTATCGATAAAATAACTGGTATGATAGTCATATGGTTAAAAATTTGTATGTTTGCCATATGGACAAGATAGCTAGTATCGTTGCTTTAGAGACAAAATAACTAGTATGGTTGCCATACGAAAAATATAACTACTATTATTGCCATTTAGACACAATAACTAGTATGGTTGCCACATGGACAAAATAACTAGTATGGTTGCCATTTAGACACAATAACTAGTATGGCTGCCACATTGACAAAATAACTAACATGGTTGCCATATAGAAGGAATAACTAAAATGGTTGCCGTATGGACAGAATAACTAGTATGTTGCCACATGAGCAAGATAACTAGTATGGTTGCCACATGGACAAAATAACTAGTATGGTGGCTGTATGGACAACATGACTAGTATGATTGTCACATGGACAAGATCACTACAAACTAGTGGTGGCCACGTGGGCAAAATAACTAGTATGGTGGCCACATGGACAAGATAACTAGTATGGTTTCCACATTGACAAGATAATTAGTATGGTTGCCACATGGACAAGATAACTAGTGTGGTTGCCACATGAGCAAGATAACTAGTATGGTTGCCACATGGACAAAATAACTAGTATAGCTGCCACATGGACAAGATAACTAGTATGGTTTCCACATGGACAAAATAACTAGCATGGTTGCAACATGGACAAAATGACTAGTATGGTTGCTGTATGGACAAAGTACTTAGTATGGTTGCCTTACAATAAAGATAATATGATCAAAATATTGACAGTATTACTGCTGTATTTAGCAAACATCCACATTAAAGTTTAAGACTAGATATGGTAACCGACACATTGATGGACATAGGTATAATGTTCTGTGTAGGTTGTATGTACAATTTATAACAATCTGATCTCTGCAATCCTACATTGTTCAAAACTCTATTCTGTAAATGGTAAGACATACTGCTGTCTAACCAGTTCTGGATAGAAACAAATTCTCGTTATGGTTCTCAGAACGATACGTTTGGAAATTGGTGTTAAACTTGTGTTGTTGCGTTGATAGTCGCTTTCAAAGTATGTTTGAAGAGCAGCAATCAACATCAACTTGAAAACGCAGTTTCTTTAAACAAAGCAGACAGGAATCATAATCAACCCATATTGTTTATAATACGTTGCGTGGGGAAACGCGAATCGCAATCACACCATGTTGTTTACAGTACATATGGGGGAAAACGGATCGCAATCACCCCACGTTGTTTACAATACATTGCATGGGAAAACACGAATCACAATCAGCCCACGTTGTTTACAATACATTGCATGGGGAAACACAAATCACAATCAGCCCACGTTGTTTACAATACATTGCATGGGGAAACACAAATCACAATCAGCCCACGTTGTTTACAATACATTGCATGGGGAAACACGAATCGTAATCACACTATGTTGTTTACAATACATATGGGGAAACACGAATCACAATCAGCTAACGTTGTTTACAATATATTGCATGGGGAAACACGAATCACAATCAGCTAACATTGTTTACAATACATTGCACGGGGAACATAAAAGGCATATTGTCTAGCTGTGATACGATTGAAGCAGCTTTCACGGACATTCCTTTTTTTCCAATAGATTTGTCAAACGTTTGTTCAGCTTTCACGGACATTCCCTTTTTTCCAATAGATTTATCAAACGCTTGTTCAGCTTTCACGGACATTCCTTTTTTTGCAATAGATTTGTCAAACTTGTGTTCAGCTTTCACGGGCATTCCTTTTTTTCCAATAGATTTGTCAAACGTTTGTTCAGCTTTCACGGACATTCCTATTTTCCAGTAAATTTGTCAAACGTTTGTTCAGCTGTCAAGTACATTCCTTTTTTCCAGTAGATTTCTCAAATGTTTGTTCAGCTTTCAAGTACATTCATTTTTTCCAGTAGATTTGTCAAACGTTTGTTCAGCTTTCACTTACATTCGTTTCTTCTCTCAGATTTGTCAAACGTTTGTTCAGCTTTCATGGACATTCGTTTCTTCTATGAGATTTGTCGAACGTTTGTTCAGCTTTCACGGACATTCCTTTTTTTCAGTAGATTTGTCAAACGTTTGTTCAGCTTTCACTTACATTCGTTTCTTCTCTCAGATTTGTCAAACGTTTGTTCAGCTTTCATGGACATTCGTTTCTTCTATGAGATTTGTCGAAGGTTTGTTCAGCTTTCACGTACATTCGTTTCTTCTATGAGATTTGTCAAACGTTTGTTCAGCGTTCATGGACATTCGTTTCTTCTATGAGATTTGTCAAAGTTTTGTTCAGCTTTCACGTACATTCCTTTGTTCTATGAGATGTTTCAAACGCTTGTTCAGTTTTCGCGAACATTCCTTTCTTCTGTGAGATTTATATTATTATTAGTATGCAAGTGTTTCATTTTTAAATTAGATTTTCAGATGTTCTATTTTATAAGAAATGCCACGTTATGTAACAGTAAATCTTCAAACAGGCAATGTGCTATTGACCAAGAATTTGTTTTGTTTTTTATTTGTTGTTTTGTTGGGTTTGGGGGGTTATAAAATGATAGTTTTGTGGTTGTCTTTTTGGTTGAGTTACAGGAATGAAGGTTTTCAATTTTAGTTGATTTGTGCAACCTGTTTGATTGGTTAAACTGTTCAAGATTTCTCTGTGTTGTTTGCATTGCATGGGTCATAATGTGATTTAATATAATATATGAATGTTTGTCAGGTTGATACAATCAGTATTTTCTTTTTCTGTTAATTTTCAGTGGCCAGGAAATCCCAAGAGTCCAGTACAAGGAAGATGAAATAAACACTTGGTGAATACAGTGCGATATAAATCATATAGACCTTCCATATTATTTTATCCAATAGGAATCATAAAGTAAAGTAAGATATGTGTAGGTCATATAGACATTCAATATTATTTTATCCAATAGTAATCATAAAGTAAAGTAAGATATGTGTGGGTCATATAGACATTCCATATTATTTTATCCAATAGGAATCATAAAGTAAAGTAAGATATGTGTGGGTCATATAGACATTCAATATTATTTTATCCAATAGTAATCATAAAGTAAAGTAAGATATGTGTGGGTCATATAGACATTCCATATTATTTTATCCAATAGGAATCATAAAGTAAAGTAAGATATGTGAAGGTAATATAGACATTCCATATTATTTTATCCAATAGGAATCATAAAGTAAAGTAAGATATGTGTAGGTAATATAGACATTCAATATTATTTTATCCAAAAGGAATCATAAAGTAAAGTAAAATATGTGTAGGTCATATAAACATTCCATATTTTTTATCCTATAGGAATCATAAAGTAAAGTAAGATGTGTGTGGGTCATATAGACATTCCATATTATTTTATCCTATATAAATCATAAAGTAAAGTAAGATGTGTGTAGGGTGGGGAGAAATCTATAAGGGTACAGGAAATGTATATGGGTGGGGAGAAATCTATAAGGGTGCGGGAACTGTATATGGGTGGGGAGAAATCTATAAGGGTGCGGGAACTGTATATGGGTGGGGAGAAATCTATAAGGGTGCGGGAACTGTATATGGGTGGGGAGAAATCTATAAGGGTACGGGAACTGTATATGGGTGGGGAGAAATCTATAAGGGTACGGGAACTGTATATCGGTGGGGAGAAATCTATAAGAGTACGGGAACTGTATATGGGTGAGTAGAAATCTATAAGGGTGGGGGAACTGTATATGGTTGGGGAGAAATCTATAAGGGTGCGGGAACTGTATATGGGTGGGGAGAAATCTATAAGGGTGCGGGAACTGTATATGGGTGGGGAGAAATCTATAAGGGTACGGGAACTGTATATGGGTGGGGAGAAATCTATAAGGGTGGGGGAACTGTATATGGGTGGGGAGAAATCTATAAGGGTACGGGAACTGTATATCGGTGGGGAGAAATCTATAAGAGTACGGGAACTGTATATGGGTGAGTAGAAATCTATAAGGGTGGGGGAACTGTATATGGTTGGGGAGAAATCTATAAGGGTGCGGGAACTGTATATGGGTGGGGAGAAATCTATAAGGGTGCGGGAACTGTATATGGGTGGGGAGAAATCTATAAGGGTACGGGAACTGTGTATGGGTGGGGAGAAATCTATTAGGGTGCGGGAACTGTATATGGGTGGAGAGAAATCTATAAGGGTGGGGGAACTGTATATGGGTGGGAAAATAAAAAATTATATTCTTTAAAACTAAATTTGAAAGTCCATTGTTTGTGTCACGTGATTTAGCATAATGAACTTGAAAGTTATTAAGCAACAATATTTTTACTAACTTTTCCTAGCCATATAATGTATGATCCATTCATTTGCCTATCGTACCGTTCCAGATTCGTACTTTTTCTAACCGTGCCTTAAATTCGTACCGTTACAAAATAGTTTCCCAGGATCCAGCGACCTAAATCATGTACCATCAGTTGTTATTATTTCCAAACAGAAGGACTACATTCATGTAATCAAAATACGCATTTACATAATTCCGTTTTAAATGAGATTTACGATGACACATTCATCAAATTAAATCGCTGCAACATTTACTCGTATGCCAGAATATCAATTTCAGTTAAGATAAAAGATCTGTCACACTGCAAATATAAAGGCTGCACAATGGAAATATATCTGAGAAACGTGCATCGTCGTTATCCTGCATTTAAAGCTATATATCCTAAATAGTTTTACTTTTACCTTTCTTACGTGATTACACCTCTAAATACCTAAAATTTATTTCCATTCATATGCTATCAGGTTATATCATTTTAATAATAAAAAATTGAAAAAAATCTGCAGAAAATACATGAGTAGTCATTATGGACACTTTGTTGATGTGTTTTATTACATGATGACGTATATATGTGTTATTACATGTTGACGTATATATGTGTTATTACATGATGACGTATATATGTGTTATTACATGATGACGTATATATGTGTTATTACTTGATGACGTATATATGTGTTATTACATGATGACGTATATATGTGTTATTACATAATGACATATACATGTGTTATTACATAATGACGTATATATGTTATTACATAATATCGTATATATGTGTTTTTACATGATGACGTATATATGTGTTATTACATAATGATGTCATTGGTATGCAATGTACACGTGCTACATATTATCTACCTTGGAACAATTAAGCTGATTGTTGATAAAATATGACTTAAGTTGATTAATTATATATATATATATATATATATATATATATATATATATATATATATATATATATCTGTGTGTGTGTGTGTGTGTTGTTTTTTCTTCAGGCGAACAGTGTTTAGGGAGCTTACCAAACTGTACCCCACAAATGCCTGTCGTGAGTTTAATCAAAGCTTCCCACTTCTGATAGAGACTTGTGGATATCGAGAGGACAACATTCCCCAGCTGGAGGATATTTCAAAGTTTCTCAAAAGTAATTACTGGTTAGATGACATATGTAAAGTTCTTCATTAAAGTGTTTGCTATGATAGTTGTATGTGTAAATAATACATAATACCAACGCCAGCTTGGAGACATTTTGTTAGGAAAAGATGAATATAAGCATAAAACTAATTTTCTTACAAATTTCTCTAACCCAGGCAACCGTCCCTCAAGGCTCGATCGAGTTTCGGTAGAATAAAATGATAATATGTGTCATACTTAACGATGAGCAGTTTCATATTGTAATAAATCTAGGTTATGTGCTACTTTTAATGACCTCTCCATCTCGAATGACCCCTCCATCTCGAATGACCTCTCCATCTCGAATGACCTCTCTATCTCGAGCTTTGCTAGATCATAGTGATTAGGTGTTTTATTATCGGAAGCCAACCGAAATAATTACCCAGTTTCTAAGAGCAGACCACATGAGATTTTATAATGGCGTGGATTAGCTTCGTAGCTGAGATCGAGTCAGTGCCGGATCAATAGATGTGTGCCAAGTAGTCCCTATCTTAAGGTGTGGATTGATTGTGCCTTCCAATGTGAAATCGTAACAGGGACTAATATTTTGTCATGGAATAATTAAGATGGGTGTTTCGTTGATTTGGAGATGCCTTTTATTGTTGTTTGTGAAGGCGGTTCGGTGGAAGGAAATATGAAATGTGGAATTGGGTTTAGGCTGACTCGGGGATGGAATCGGGAAATAGTTCCCTGCATTGGGTGTTGTGATTTGTAATTTCATGATGAAAAGTACTGACGTTACGCTACCGAATCCCCTAGGAAGGTTAGGCCTGGAAATTTTGAAGTTGAGATATTTTCAGCCATTGATTGATTAGAGGAAGCTTATAAGTAATCTTGGTGCGTTAAGAACAATTCCAGTTGACAAAGACCGTTGTCTAAATGTCCTTGGAAATAGGAGAAAAGAAGAGACCTCCAGCCCAAACTAACGAGGTTGGTAAAGAGACCCAGAAGAAGTGAATAAAGGGGTTTCTAGCGCAATTTGCAAAAACTTAGCGCAGTCAATAATACAGCCATTATTATAACAAAATAACACCTCTATCATCATCATTTTTCAGTCCCACCATGTCCCAAATTTTATATCATCAAAATTCATCAAAATTTGAGTTAATATACAACTTGATAACATAAATACAACTGTTCTTTTAAGCAATTGAGGGTTCTATTTTATGTTAAAAAACTGACATTTTTATATAATTAAATTTAATAAAAATATATTTTAAACTAAACTTGAATAAATAAATTTAAGACTCTATTTGCTGATCTGAGGGCTTTTATGTTATCAACTATAAACAAAATTATTTTAATATACATGTTGATAACACAAATTGAAAGAATATAACCTTAATTATTAATAGTTATGACAGAAAAGTATTTAAGTGTAATTCTATCTCAGAAACTTTTTCTTGAAGATTATAAAACAGGAGCATATAAACCACAACCTAATTTAATTAACTTTGAATATTACACAGGTATTCCAACAACCTGTTTCAATCTATCAATAACTGTTGGTCTAGGGCACTAGCAGCTAAAGCTTTAGGCAGACAAACCTCATGGTTAAATATAAACAAAAATGGAAAAAATTATATTCTAGGGAGTGATAAAAGTATTTGGTTAATTTATGATACTGAAAGTCCAAGTTTAGCGGAGATAATAGAATCAAATCCAGATAGTTTATTTCTTAGTGTATATAATTCATTACCCATAAAGGTTAAAACAAAATTAACTAAATTGGGTTATACTGTAACAGAACGTGGAAGAGTATTTCTTAATGAGAATGATTTTAGAATTGTGATATAATAACATTATATTCTATGATTACCATACGCGAATGTATTAATATTATTTTCACAATATCGTTTATCATCAAAATTTACTAATCCAGATTTATTGATTTTATTTGTTGTTATAACATGTTTATTTGATCTTAGTGCGGTCATTAAAGCTTTATGGTTTTTCTTATCTCCAAACAACACCGATTTATATAAATCATGATTAAATTCTTTTTTTACCACAGATTTTTTAACACCCTTGGCCTTAATCATATTTTTAGCTGAATTGTCTGCAAGTACCGAATACATCTTTGGCCGCAGTCCAATAAATTCCTTGATCGGTTCAAAACATAATTCATCCTTGAACTTTCCAATAACTTTTTTGTTTTTAGGGTCATTAAACTGTCCTCGAACATCTGACAGATCAAAATACTCGCGATGATTATCGTAAATATCTTGATACAGATCACCATCAAATGGAATATGATATAACAATGAATCCGTATCTGAGAAACATAATTCAGCTGTAGGATAATTCTTCTTGATAAGATTGTAATGAAAATCATACATCAACCACTTGGAAATGTCTAGAATTGCAGCCCCAATATAGATCGGTTTATCAAGTTGTACTTCTGTTTTGTGTTTTCTAACAAGTACGAGATCATCCTTTATCGGTATTCTTCCAGCAAAAATATTTTGTGATACGAGTTTATTAAATCGTTTACTATTTCCATTTACTAATTCATCACTACACCTATTACGCACATTTTCTAATGTTTTACCAAACACAGAATTAACCATTAATTTATAAAAGTCTTTTTCAAAATCTGTTGTTGCGGCGGTTCTCATATCTGTGTTGTATTTCACATAATTAGCTAACCAGCAAGATTGTTGGAACTCTAACACCTTATGAATTTTGGTAACTATTAATCCATTTTGAACAGCTTGATGAAGATTCCTATAGTGGCAAATATATCTGTATTTTGATAGCAATGATGGGACTAATTTACTAGTTTGTGATTGTTTCCCAGGTCTGTTGGACAGTTGAAACTCTGATAACCATTCTTCATTAATCACTAACTTCTCAGCGAGAAACGGATAATCATTGTGAAGGTCATGTAAATGTTTCGGAACCTCTACATCACACTCTACAAAGAACGAGTGATCAGAACTAGATAAATCTTTTGTTAGGTTTTCAGTCTCCGAAAGAAATAATTTTATAGGATACCATCTTGTGCACTTAGTTGGCATAGATTGACTCATGGCCCAACCGTAAAGATTATTAGTATCAAGATACATAAGATATGATTTAGGTTCTTTCTCAGAATAATTTGATAAGTATTTATTATTGGCCGTTGCAAATCTCTTAACAATTACTGAAATACCACCACGGATTCCTTTTTCAATAAATTGATACGTATCGGGAGATGTTAATAAAGTTAACTCAATACTTGTTTTTGATAACATTGCATCCCAAGACAAACTTGGTGATGAAATATACCAACAGGGATCTAATTTATACCCGCCAATACTACTCTGACGAAATGTTTGTACAATATCATCTAATAATAATGTATCCTGAATCAAATATAGATCCATATAATCGCCGATCGTTTTACAAGAAAATTCTTTATAAACTTTTAACGCGTGTTGATATTCACTATCAGAAACATTTGAGTTATTTAACGAAGAATAAAACTTATCATGAGATGGTAATGTTAATTCATCTAATTTACTAAAATTAGTAATATACTCATAGGGAAATATTCCTTTGGAGGTCATTAATGAGGTTTTATCACAAAAGTATTGACTTAGTGATGGGAAAGTTTTACAACTCTTTGCTAGTTGGTCCAAACTTGACAGCATGAATTGCATCGAGTCAATAAATTTTATCTTACGGTGTAATGTGATGGTCAATATCTTTTCTGAATTATTTGAAATACTATCAATTGCTGTATTATCAATAAGTTTAACAATATCAGGGTTAGGTAACGCAGAAACGATAAAATGGCTGTCGTATCCACGAAAGTTGTGGGCAAAAGCAGGTAAGAATGATTGTTTAAATTTATTACAACAGTTTTCATGTGCCGGTCCAACATATCTACCACGAAAATCTGAATAAATCTTTTTAGCGTCAGAAACGCTAGCGTTTCCAACATCAAATTCACCACCACAACAACAACAATTATTAGCAGAATTATATTCATTAAGTTGTGATTGAGTTAATTTTTGAAAATTTCCAGATTTATGTGATAAAATTCTTTGGGCATCACTAAATAAATTCTTTATCAACCAAACAGCTGGATCTGGCTCAGCCATACTTCTTCGCCGATATAATTTTACTGGTTCGCTAAATTCTGGATCAATACAAGTAATTTTATATGCAACAGATACAGGAATATGTTCGTGAGTTTTTACAGTTGTGCGATCACTAGAGGTGTGACTCTGATAAATTGGTACTTGAATAGATTCAAAATCATACACAACCGAAAACGGAAGTATAAATTTATTTTTGATCTTCGTGAATTTTAAAATACTTTTTTCCACCGTCGGATACTTTCCACGTTGATTATCAATACAGTATTGCTGGTGTTGTGTTAATAGTTCTTCCTTCTGATAACCCCACAAACATTTATAGCAGAAATAATGTTTATCGCGGTGTTTCGTAAATTGTTTTCTTACCAATCCAGAAAAGTTTTTAATATATGAGAAGTGATTTTTGTAGAGTAATAAATTTATTGTAGATTTATTTGCTATCTTCGATAATCTTCTAGGAAATAATTTATCATTATTGTCAATCGAAAATATATTTAATCCGCCAGGGATCAACAATTTATTATTGTTTTCAAATACATCTAGTTGTGATAGTTTTGTAGGAAAATCAATTCCTGAAGTATTTAGTTTATTAAGATGTTGTTGATATTTTGTTACTCTATTTGGATCTTTATCAACAGGAAACAGTGCCGAGAGAACACTCCACAAGAGACATTTGTTATCAGATGATTTCACATTTATCACGCAGTGGGACTCTTTAATACTTTTCGGTAATTCAACAAAAGTTCCAATTTTTAATGGAGAGTACTTAAACACATGAAACGATATTTTTAACAATTCATTAAAGATCCAACCCGATCCAACACCTTCATATGCTTCAACGTCCTCCAGATAGTTATTATATATCTTTTCAGCAATAGCTTGACGATCATCATCAGCAAGTATAATTATAATATCTTGAGGTAAATTTACTGTGATGGTTTTAGCTGGAGTAATTGCGTGATTAAATAATACTTCTACATCAAATATTAATTTTATTGATTGATTATATCTCACAATTTCATCCAACACAGATCTTAAAGTTTCTGCGGAAAATGTTTCTGGAATCCAGGTATAAATTTTATCATTACCGTCCAACGCGGATCTTGTAAGGGTTAATTTCTTTTCTGAAACAACCTTAACTAACTCCGACAGAACTTTATCAAATTTTGGCTTATGTTGTTCTAGGGTTAAACTCATAACAATTCGATGAAGTTCTTCAAGATCCTTATTTGATCTCGGGTATTTATAAGTTTTACCTGTGTGCGTAAAATACTTATTAAGTAATTCTTTTACTATTTTTTGACGGTTTAATTTCGTCATCGATCAATATACTATATTATATATCTTCAAATAAAATATAAAATATAAATTATATTACAATAGTATAGAGGCAAATATTGATTTAAGTAAAATATTAATTTTCATTTTAAATAAACATATAAATATATATACCATGCCATTCCAGACTGGAACACATGTTTGTCAGTGGCTCACGAACAACACTATTAATATTTGTGGTAGAACGTGTAACAGCGAATATTGTGGAAAACATAGCTATCAAATACGGAAAAATCCCAATAGCGGACCGAAACCATGCTTAAAATGTAATAAAGGTGTTCGAGGACCTTACCAATTATGCGGACCTTGTGGAGGAAGACAATACCGAGCAATCTTAAATTATTATAAAATAAGATCACCAAAGTATTATACTAGATCTGAGGCACCAACTGTTGAAGAGTTTCTCGCGAATCAAACAGTATAATTAAATAAAAAATCTATTTAGATTTTAAAAGTATTTATAAATATAACAAAGATGAGCGATAAAAAATATCTTACACGACACCAGAAAAATTTAGATAAAAATATAAAACATTACAATATAACTGAAAATGATATAGTAAAGATTGATAACTCAAAAACTAATATTTTCTTTAACAAGAATAAATTACCGGATGGAAGTAAATTATGTGCTTGTTATACACTTGACAGAGATCCTGAATCTAGACAAAGATTACGAGTTAAATTACAACAACGACAACAAAAATCAAAAATTTGAATTTATTTTTATCTATTATCACCACAATGAATCTAACCATAATACTTCTAGCTTGTTTGATATCCACAGTATATTCCGGGCTTTATTTAGGGCGTCCTGGATATTACAAGCCTTCTAGATGTAGTTGTAGTTGTAATGAAGAAGAGAAAACAACGAGCAAATGAAAGATTTCAAGAACTACAACAAACATCTGGTGTAGAAAATAATTATAGTAGAATTATACTTATCACATTTTTAGCAACAATACTGTAAAAAATCTTTCATATTTTCTCATGAATGTTATGGAAATATTTAATTTTATTGATTTCATTAACAATTTTACTTTTTTTCTCATTCAATTCATTAAGAGTAAAGTTAGGTTTAATATTGTAATACGATCCAGTACTATTAAATTCTTGATCAATTTTAGACTGTTCTACCTCTATCTCAGCGTTTATTGGATCTAATTTCTCAACAGTTAATTTATTAATTCTTGCAACAGCATCAGCGATTTCTTGTTCAGTAAATTTCCTCGGTTCTGGATTTTGTGCTATAATTCTGACTTCAGGTAGATATTTTTTTATTTGTGGTATTGGTGTTACTTTTTTCTAAGATCTTTGACAACCAAGGCGGCATTAAGAAGATCCTTCTCAAGTGATATAACTTTCTTCTTTTCTGAATCAAGTAATTTCTCTGTTTCGTTGAGTTGTTTGCAGGTTTGTTTGTATGTTTTATTTAGTTCATCAACAACTTGTTTTAGCATATCAAACTTAACAGTAATGTTACTTAATTTAGCAATTTCTTTGTAGCAATCAGCCAGCTCGCGAGATTCAGAGATGGTTCTGGAACCAGAATTGTTGATAGTTTTAGGTTTGTTCCAAGGTTTTAACGCCTCTTTATAATCAGAAATTGGTTCATCAGAATTGCAAACAGTTCCAGAATTGCTTGCAACAGAACTACAAGTAGTTCCAGAATTGCTTGCAATTCGAGGTTTGAAAACAGTATTTGTCTTCAATCTCTTTTCTTGTGCAACATATGTATTATCCGACTCATCAATTTTATCATCATCATCAATAAATTTAGTATTCCAGATCTTATAAACCCGATTTAATCCTATCCTATAGTTTGAGGCGATATCAACCGCAGGAAGTTGACCACGTAGTGATTGAATTTCTTTCATGTTGGATATTGTGAGTACAGTCCTGAATGGCATCTATCATATGAAATTATAATAGTACGAAAAATAATAATAAGAACAGTACGATAAGTAATAATAAAAACAATAAAACAGGAGATATGTGATTAAAACAGTAATCTAAACATTAAATTTATGTTTTATAGTTATGTTACCGCTGTAGTCCTAAAAACATACAACAACTGCAATTATTATTTTTATTTATAATATTTTTTTTTATTTTTATTTTTTATAAATTTATCAAATTTTGCCAGTTTTTCATCACTTTTGTGCCATTATTCACTGTTTTTGTGTGATTTTTCATTGATTTTAGGTAGAGAATCGGAGGGTAAAGTACTCGATTTTCCATGTTAATTTCCATAGACTTTTCCACCTAAGATTCATTTTTTACTTAATTTTTTATAATTTTCAATAAATTTATTGATTTTATAAGATTTTTCACTAATTTTTGACAGATTTCAACAAAAAACATCAATAACTTCCGGAGGGTAAAACAGTTGATTTTCCATGTTAATTCCCGTTAAGATTTTCACCTAAAACTTATTTTTGCCACAACAGCAACTACAGCAACTGCAATTATAAATTTTAAAACTAAATTTCAGTTTTTATAAAACAAAATTTATTTTATAAAAATTATTTTTATCAGATTTTTGCTAAATTTTCATTATTTTGTGTCATTATTCGCTGTTTTTATGTGATTTTTCACTGTTTTTGAGCCATTATTCACTGTTTTTGTGTCATTTTCATACATTTGTGACATAGAAAAATAGGGTCAAACAGTTGATTTTCCATGTTAATTCCCGTTAAGATTTTCACCTAAAACTAATTTTTACTTAATTTTCTGGAAATTTGTGTGATTTCTCAGTAAATTTATAAATTTTTCATTAAATTTTGACAGATTTCAACAAAAAACATCAATAACTTCCGGAGGGTAAAACAGTTGATTTTCCATGTTAATTCCCGTTAAGATTTTCACCTAAAACTTATTTTTTACTCCCGCAGATGAAATGGAACAACCGCAATTATAAATATTATATAAAAATTTATTTTATAAAATTTATAAATTTATCAAATTTTGCCAGTTTTTCATCACTTTTATGTCATTATTCGCTGTTTTTGAGCCATTTTTCATTGATTTTAGGTCATTTTTATCATATTTAGGCAGAGAATCGGAGGGTCAAACAGTCGATTTTCCATGTTAATTCCCGTTAAGATTTTCACCTAAAACTAATTTTTTACTTAATTTTCAAGAAATTTGTGTGATTTCTCAGTAAATTTATAAATTTTTCATTAAATTTCCACATTTTGCAACAAAAAACATCAATAACTTCCGGAGGGTAAAACAGTCGATTTTCCATGTTAATTCCCGTTAAGATTTTCACCTAAAACTTATTTTTTACTCCCGCAGATGAAAAGAAATTTTTTAATATTACTGAACAAACATGATCATATATGCGAGATGGTCAGGTGATATATTAAAGTTGTTATGGAAAAAATTATTATTATTCTTCTTACCACTTAAAATTACTTTTTGAAATTGCTAGAGAATATACTTGTGGTAAGAAGAATAATAATAATTTTTTCCATAACAACTTTAATATATCACCTGACCATCTCGCATATATGATCATGTTTGTTCAGTAATATTAAAAAATTTCTTTTCATCTGCGGGAGTAAAAAATAAGTTTTAGGTGAAAATCTTAACGGGAATTAACATGGAAAATCGACTGTTTTACCCTCCGGAAGTTATTGATGTTTTTTGTTGCAAAATGTGGAAATTTAATGAAAAATTTATAAATTTACTGAGAAATCACACAAATTTCTTGAAAATTAAGTAAAAAATTAGTTTTAGGTGAAAATCTTAACGGGAATTAACATGGAAAATCGACTGTTTGACCCTCCGATTCTCTGCCTAAATATGATAAAAATGACCTAAAATCAATGAAAAATGGCTCAAAAACAGCGAATAATGACATAAAAGTGATGAAAAACTGGCAAAATTTGATAAATTTATAAATTTTATAAAATAAATTTTTATATAATATTTATAATTGCGGTTGTTCCATTTCATCTGCGGGAGTAAAAAATAAGTTTTAGGTGAAAATCTTAACGGGAATTAACATGGAAAATCAACTGTTTTACCCTCCGGAAGTTATTGATGTTTTTTGTTGAAATCTGTCAAAATTTAATGAAAAATTTATAAATTTACTGAGAAATCACACAAATTTCCTGAAAATTAAGTAAAAATTAGTTTTAGGTGAAAATCTTAACGGGAATTAACATGGAAAATCAACTGTTTGACCCTATTTTTCTATGTCACAAATGTATGAAAATGACACAAAAACAGTGAATAATGGCTCAAAAACAGTGAAAAATCACATAAAAACAGCGAATAATGACACAAAATAATGAAAATTTAGCAAAAATCTGATAAAAATAATTTTTATAAAATAAATTTTGTTTTATAAAAACTGAAATTTAGTTTTAAAATTTATAATTGCAGTTGCTGTAGTTGCTGTTGTGGCAAAAATAAGTTTTAGGTGAAAATCTTAACGGGAATTAACATGGAAAATCAACTGTTTTACCCTCCGGAAGTTATTGATGTTTTTTGTTGAAATCTGTCAAAAATTAGTGAAAAATCTTATAAAATCAATAAATTTATTGAAAATTAAAAAAAATTAAGTAAAAAATGAATCTTAGGTGGAAAAGTCTATGGAAATTAACATGGAAAATCGAGTACTTTACCCTCCGATTCTCTACCTAAAATCAATGAAAAATCACACAAAAACAGTGAATAATGGCACAAAAGTGATGAAAAACTGGCAAAATTTGATAAATTTATAAAAAATAAAAATAAAAAAAAATATTATAAATAAAAATAATAATTGCAGTTGTTGTATGTTTTTAGGACTACAGCGGTAACATAACTATAAAACATAAATTTAATGTTTAGATTACTGTTTTAATCACATATCTCCTGTTTTATTGTTTTTATTATTACTTATCGTACTGTTCTTATTATTATTTTTCGTACTATTATAATTTCATATGATAGATGCCATTCAGGACTGTACTCACAATATCCAACATGAAAGAAATTCAATCACTACGTGGTCAACTTCCTGCGGTTGATATCGCCTCAAACTATAGGATAGGATTAAATCGGGTTTATAAGATCTGGAATACTAAATTTATTGATGATGATGATAAAATTGATGAGTCGGATAATACATATGTTGCACAAGAAAAGAGATTGAAGACAAATACTGTTTTCAAACCTCGAATTGCAAGCAATTCTGGAACTACTTGTAGTTCTGTTGCAAGCAATTCTGGAACTGTTTGCAATTCTGATGAACCAATTTCTGATTATAAAGAGGCGTTAAAACCTTGGAACAAACCTAAAACTATCAACAATTCTGGTTCCAGAACCATCTCTGAATCTCGCGAGCTGGCTGATTGCTACAAAGAAATTGCTAAATTAAGTAACATTACTGTTAAGTTTGATATGCTAAAACAAGTTGTTGATGAACTAAATAAAACATACAAACAAACCTGCAAACAACTCAACGAAACAGAGAAATTACTTGATTCAGAAAAGAAGAAAGTTATATCACTTGAGAAGGATCTTCTTAATGCCGCCTTGGTTGTCAAAGATCTTAAACAGAAAAAAGTAACACCAATACCACAAATAAAAAAATATCTACCTGAAGTCAGAATTATAGCACAAAATCCAGAACCGAGGAAATTTACTGAACAAGAAATCGCTGATGCTGTTGCAAGAATTAATAAATTAACTGTTGAGAAATTAGATCCAATAAACGCTGAGATAGAGGTAGAACAGTCTAAAATTGATCAAGAATTTAATAGTACTGGATCGTATTACAATATTAAACCTAACTTTACTCTTAATGAATTGAATGAGAAAAAAAGTAAAATTGTTAATGAAATCAATAAAATTAAATATTTCCATAACATTCATGAGAAAATATGAAAGATTTTTTACAGTATTGTTGCTAAAAATGTGATAAGTATAATTCTACTATAATTATTTTCTACACCAGATGTTTGTTGTAGTTCTTGAAATCTTTCATTTGCTCGTTGTTTTCTCTTCTTCATTACAACTACAACTACATCTAGAAGGCTTGTAATATCCAGGACGCCCTAAATAAAGCCCGGAATATACTGTGGATATCAAACAAGCTAGAAGTATTATGGTTAGATTCATTGTGGTGATAATAGATAAAAATAAATTCAAATTTTTGATTTTTGTTGTCGTTGTTGTAATTTAACTCGTAATCTTTGTCTAGATTCAGCATCTCTGTCAAGTGTATAACAAGCACATAATTTACTTCCATCCGGTAATTTATTCTTGTTAAAGAAAATATTAGTTTTTGAGTTATCAATCTTTACTATATCATTTTCAGTTATATTGTAATGTTTTATATTTTTATCTAAATTTTTCTGGTGTCGTGTAAGATATTTTTTATCGCTCATCTTTGTTATATTTATAAATACTTTTAAAATCTAAATAGATTTTTTATTTAATTATACTGTTTGATTCGCGAGAAACTCTTCAACGGTTGGTGCCTCAGATCTAGTATAATACTTTGGTGATCTTATTTTATAATAATTTAAGATTGCTCGGTATTGTCTTCCTCCACAAGGTCCGCATAATTGGTAAGGTCCTCGAACACCTTTATTACATTTTAAGCATGGTTTCGGTCCGCTGTTCGGATTTTTCCGTATCTGATAGCTATGTTTTCCACAATATTCGCTGTTACACGTTCTACCACAAATATTAATAGTGTTGTTCGTGAGCCACTGACAAACATGTGTTCCAGTCTGGAATGGCATGGTATATATATTTATATGTTTATTTAAAATGAAAATTAATATTTTACTTAAATCAATATTTGCCTCTATACTATTGTAATATAATTTATATTTTATATTTTATTTGAAGATATATAATATAATATATTGATCAATGACGAAATCAAATCGTCAAAAAATAGTAAAAGAATTACTTAATAAGTATTTTACGCACACAGGTAAAACTTATAAATACCCGAGATCAAATAAGGATCTTGAAGAACTTCATCGAATTGTTACAAGTTTGACCTTAGAACAACATAAGCCAAAATTTGATAAAGTTCTGTCGGAGTTGGTTAAAGTTGTTTCAGAAAAGAAATTAACCCTCACAAGATCCGCGCTAGATGGTAATGATAAAATTTATACCTGGATTCCAGAAACATTTTCCGCAGAAACTTTAAGATCTGTGTTGGATGAAATTGTGAGATATAATCAATCAATAAAATTAATATTTGATGTAGAAGTATTATTTAATCACGCAATTACTCCAGCTAAAACCATCACAGTAAATTTACCTCAAGATATTATAATTATACTTGCTGATGATGATCGTCAAGCTATTGCTGAAAAGATATATAATAACTATCTGGAGGACGTTGAAGCATATGAAGGTGTTGGATCGGGTTGGATCTTTAATGAATTGTTAAAAATATCGTTTCATGTGTTTAAGTACTCTCCATTAAAAATTGGAACTTTTGTTGAATTACCGAAAAGTATTAAAGAGTCCCACTGCGTGATAAATGTGAAATCATCTGATAACAAATGTCTCTTGTGGAGTGTTCTCTCGGCACTGTTTCCTGTTGATAAAGATCCAAATAGAGTAACAAAATATCAACAACATCTTAATAAACTAAATACTTCAGGAATTGATTTTCCTACAAAACTATCACAACTAGATGTATTTGAAAACAATAATAAATTGTTGATCCCTGGCGGATTAAATATATTTTCGATTGACAATAATGATAAATTATTTCCTAGAAGATTATCGAAGATAGCAAATAAATCTACAATAAATTTATTACTCTACAAAAATCACTTCTCATATATTAAAAACTTTTCTGGATTGGTAAGAAAACAATTTACGAAACACCGCGATAAACATTATTTCTGCTATAAATGTTTGTGGGGTTATCAGACTGAAGAACTATTAACACAACACCAGCAATACTGTATTGATAATCAACGTGGAAAGTATCCGACGGTGGAAAAAAGTATTTTAAAATTCACGAAGATCAAAAATAAATTTATACTTCCGTTTTCGGTTGTGTATGATTTTGAATCTATTCAAGTACCAATTTATCAGAGTCACACCTCTAGTGATCGCACAACTGTAAAAACTCACGAACATATTCCTGTATCTGTGGCATATAAAATTACTTGTATTGATCCAGAATTTAGCGAACCAGTAAAATTATATCGGCGAAGAAGTATGGCTGAGCCAGATCCAGCTGTTTGGTTGATAAAGAATTTATTTAGTGATGCCCAAAGAATTTTATCACATAAATCTGGAAATTTTCAAAAATTAACTCAATCACAACTTAATGAATATAATTCTGCTAATAATTGTTGTTGTTGTGGTGGTGAATTTGATGTTGGAAACGCTAGCGTTTCTGACGCTAAAAAGATTTATTCAGATTTTCGTGGTAGATATGTTGGACCGGCACATGAAAACTGTTGTAATAAATTTAAACAATCATTCTTACCTGCTTTTGCCCACAACTTTCGTGGATACGACAGCCATTTTATCGTTTCTGCGTTACCTAACCCTGATATTGTTAAACTTATTGATAATACAGCAATTGATAGTATTTCAAATAATTCAGAAAAGATATTGACCATCACATTACACCGTAAGATAAAATTTATTGACTCGATGCAATTCATGCTGTCAAGTTTGGACCAACTAGCAAAGAGTTGTAAAACTTTCCCATCACTAAGTCAATACTTTTGTGATAAAACCTCATTAATGACCTCCAAAGGAATATTTCCCTATGAGTATATTACTGATTTTAGTAAATTAGATGAATTAACATTACCATCTCATGATAAGTTTTATTCTGCGTTAAATAACTCAAATGTTTCTGATAGTGAATATCAACACGCGTTAAAAGTTTATAAAGAATTTTCTTGTAAAACGATCGGCGATTATATGGATCTATATTTGATTCAGGATACATTATTATTAGATGATATTGTACAAACATTTCGTCAGAGTAGTATTGGCGGGTATAAATTAGATCCCTGTTGGTATATTTCATCACCAAGTTTGTCTTGGGATGCAATGTTATCAAAAACAAGTATAGAATTAACTTTATTAACATCTCCCGATACGTATCAATTTATTGAAAAAGGAATCCGTGGTGGTATTTCAGTAATTGTTAAGAGATTTGCAACGGCCAATAATAAATACTTATCAAATTATTCTGAGAAAGAACCTAAATCATATCTTATGTATCTTGATACTAATAATCTTTACGGTTGGGCCATGAGTCAATCTATGCCAACTAAGTGCACAAGATGGTATCCTATAAAATTATTTCTTTCGGAGACTGAAAACCTAACAAAAGATTTATCTAGTTCTGATCACTCGTTCTTTGTAGAGTGTGATGTAGAGGTTCCGAAACATTTACATGACCTTCACAATGATTATCCGTTTCTCGCTGAGAAGTTAGTGATTAATGAAGAATGGTTATCAGAGTTTCAACTGTCCAACAGACCTGGGAAACAATCACAAACTAGTAAATTAGTCCCATCATTGCTATCAAAATACAGATATATTTGCCACTATAGGAATCTTCATCAAGCTGTTCAAAATGGATTAATAGTTACCAAAATTCATAAGGTGTTAGAGTTCCAACAATCTTGCTGGTTAGCTAATTATGTGAAATACAACACAGATATGAGAACCGCCGCAACAACAGATTTTGAAAAAGACTTTTATAAATTAATGGTTAATTCTGTGTTTGGTAAAACATTAGAAAATGTGCGTAATAGGTGTAGTGATGAATTAGTAAATGGAAATAGTAAACGATTTAATAAACTCGTATCACAAAATATTTTTGCTGGAAGAATACCGATAAAGGATGATCTCGTACTTGTTAGAAAACACAAAACAGAAGTACAACTTGATAAACCGATCTATATTGGGGCTGCAATTCTAGACATTTCCAAGTGGTTGATGTATGATTTTCATTACAATCTTATCAAGAAGAATTATCCTACAGCTGAATTATGTTTCTCAGATACGGATTCATTGTTATATCATATTCCATTTGATGGTGATCTGTATCAAGATATTTACGATAATCATCGCGAGTATTTTGATCTGTCAGATGTTCGAGGACAGTTTAATGATCTTAAAAATAAAAAGGTTATTGGAAAGTTCAAGGATGAATTATGTTTTGAACCGATCAAGGAATTTATTGGACTGCGGCCAAAGATGTATTCGGTACTTGCAGACAATTCAGCTAAAAATATGATTAAGGCCAAGGGTGTTAAAAAATCTGTGGTAAAAAAAGAATTTAATCATGATTTATATAAATCGGTGTTGTTTGGAGATAAGAAAAACCATAAAGCTTTAATGACCGCACTAAGATCAAATAAACATGTTATAACAACAAATAAAATCAATAAATCTGGATTAGTAAATTTTGATGATAAACGATATTGTGAAAATAATATTAATACATTCGCGTATGGTAATCATAGAATATAATGTTATTATATCACAATTCTAAAATCATTCTCATTAAGAAATACTCTTCCACGTTCTGTTACAGTATAACCCAATTTAGTTAATTTTGTTTTAACCTTTATGGGTAATGAATTATATACACTAAGAAATAAACTATCTGGATTTGATTGTATTATCTCCGCTAAACTTGGATTTTCAGTATCATAAATTACCCAAATACTTTTATCACTCCCTAGAATATAATTTTTTCCATTTTTGTTTATATTTAACCATGAGGTTTGTCTGCCTAAAGCTTTAGCTGCTAGTGCCCTAGACCAACAGTTATTGATAGATTGAAACAGGTTGTTGGAATACCTGTGTAATATTCAAAGTTAATTAAATTAGGTTGTGGTTTATATGCTCCTGTTTTATAATCTTCAAGAAAAAGTTTCTGAGATAGAATTACACTTAAATACTTTTCTGTCATAACTATTAATTATATTCTTTCAATTTGTGTTATCAACATGTATATTAAAATAATTTTGTTTATAGTTGATAACATAAAAGCCCTCAGATCAGCAAATAGAGTCTTAAATTTATTTATTCAAGTTTAGTTTAAAATATATTTTTATTAAATTTAATTATATAAAAATGTCAGTTTTTTAACATAAAATAGAACCCTCAATTGCTTAAAAGAACAGTTGTATTTATGTTATCAAGTTGTATATTAACTCAAATTTTGATGAATTTTGATGATATAAAATTTGGGACATGGTGGGACTGAAAAATGATGATGATAGAGGTGTTATTTTGTTATAATAATGGCTGTATTATTGACTGCGCTAAGTTTTTGCAAATTGCGCTAGAAACCCCTTTATTCACTTCTTCTGACCCCTTTGCTTATCATAATATCAACTGTGGAGAAAGCAACTTTCTTTAGAGTAAAGCAACAACAACAACAACAACAACAACAACAACTACAACAACAATAATAATAATAATAATAATAATAATAATAATAATAATAATTTTAATAATAATGATAATAATAATAATAAAAATCATAATGCTAATAATAATAACATTGTTAGAAGTAAACTCAGCAGACATTTTTCGCACACTACTATATTAATACAATAAGCAATTTAATCAGCATGCAAACATACTCATATCGGAAAATTATGCAAACTTCTTTTGATATTTCAGATCGCACAGGGTTTCGACTAAGACCCGTGGCAGGACTTCTGTCAGTCCGAGACTTTCTGGCTGGACTCGCGTTTAGAGTTTTCCATTCCACACAGTACATTCGTCATCCCTCTAAACCAATGTACACGCCGGAGCCGTATGTATTCTGTCTTAAAGCTTATTTTATTTCCAGTGTTTTTGTAAAAACTACATCTTAAGGACATTCAAGTAAAAGGGGAATTTTAATCCTTATTGATATGTTTGCTTCACTGAAATGAGTAAGGTATTGTAACACTGTAGTCTCCACTAATATTAATGAAGAGAATCACAATAGTAAATAACTATATAGAGGAGACATTTTTAAATCAATATAATATTTTATGTGTGGAATAAAGACATTGATGAAAAATGAAACACATTAGACAAACTACATTTTAAAATAACAGTTTTATTACAGTGTAATGAACTCCGCTTTAAGACTATGAATTTTGTACGGATCATCTGGAGAATAGATTTTAATTATTGGGGTAAAGGATGAAAGTCCATCTGAGGGAAAAGTCGTTAAAAAAATTCGTTATCTAAGTAATCGGCATTCTTCGGTAGTGACAAATGACATGTGAAATATAGACATTCTACAGTAGTGACAACTGACCTGTGAAATATAGACATTCTACAGTAGTGACAAATGACATTTGAAATATAAATATTCTACAGTAGTGACAACTGACATGTGAATTATAGACATTCTACAGTAGTGACAACTGACATGTGAATTATAGACATTATACCGTACTGACAACTGACATGTTAATTATTGACATTCTACAGTAGTCACTACTGACATGTGAATTATATACATTATACAGTACTGACAACTGACATATGAATTATATACATTATACAGTAGCAACAACTGACATGTTAATTATAGACATTCTACAGTACTGACAACTGACATGTGAATTATAGACATTCTACAGTAGTGACAACTGACAGCTTGATTATGGTTATTCTACGATGGTGACAAATGCCATATGGATTACTGACATTCTACCGCTAGTGACAACACACGGGTGAGCTATAGACAATCTACATTAGTGACAGCACACGTGTGAATTATAGACATTTTTCAGTAGTGAAAACTGACATGTGCGTTATAGACATGCTACAATAGTGACACCTCATATGTAAATTATAGAGATTCTACAGTATTGACAACGGACATGTGACATCTGAAATCTGCTGTAGTGAGAATGGATTTCTGGACATTCATCTTTATACTGTAATGTGAAGAGCGATATGAATTAGTGGCATGCTACTTTGGTAGGAATGGAAATCTCAATTATCGTGCATCTATCTGTATTATGAGTAGATTTATATATATCGTCACATTACAAAACGGCATAACACATTATGTAGATTTATATATATCGTTTCATTACAAGACGGCATAACACACTATGTAGATTTATATATATCGTTACATTACAAGACGGCATAACACATTATGTAGATTTATATATATCGTTACATTACAAGCCGGCATAACACACTATATAGATTTGGATATGTCGTTACATTACAAGCCGGCATAACACACTATGTAGATTTATATATATCGTTACATTACAAGACGGCATAACACACAATGTAGATTTATATATATCGTTACATTACAAGACGGCATAACACACTATGTAGATTTATATATATATCGTTACATTACAAGACGGCATAACACACAATGTAGATTTATATATATCGTTACATTACAAGCCGGCATAACACACTATGTAGATTTATATATATCGTTACATTATAAGCCGGCATAACACACTATGTAGATTTATATATATCGTTACATTACAAGCCGGCATAACACACCATGTAGATTTATATATATCGTTACATTACAAGCCAGCATAACACACCATGTAGATTTGGATATGTCGTTACATTACAAGCCGGCATAACACACTATGTAGATTTATATATATATGTTTACATTACAAGACGGCATAACACACTATGTAGATTTATATATATCGTTACATTACAAGCCGGCATAACACACTATGTAGATTTATATATATATATATCGTTACATTACAAGCCGGCATAACACACTATGTAGATTTATATATATCGTTACATTACAAGACGGCATAACTCACTATATAGATTTATATATATCGTTACATTACAAGCCGGCATAACACACTATGTATGTTTATATATATCGTTACATTACAAGCCGGCATAACACACTATGTAGATTTGGATATGTCGTTACATTACAAGCCGGCATAACACACTATGTAGATTTATATGCATCGTTACATTACAAGCCGGCATAACACACTATGTAGACTTATATATATCGTTACATTACAAGCCGGCATAACACACTATGTAGATTTATATATTTCGTTACATTACAAGCCGGCATAACACACTATGTAGATTTATATATATCGTTACATTACAAGACGGCATAACAGACTATGTAGATTTATATGTATCGTTACATTATAAGCCGGCATAACGCACTATGTAGATTTATATATATCGTTACATTACAAGCCGGCATAACACACTATGTAGATTTATATATATCGTTACATTACAAGCCGGCATAACACACTATATAGATTTGGATATGTCGTTACATTACAAGCCGGCATAACACACTATGTAGATTTATATATATCGTTACATTACAAGCCGGCATAACAGACTATGTAGATTTATATATATCGTTATTTTACAAGCCGGCATAACACACTATGTAGATTTATATATATATCGTTACATTACAAGCCGGCATAACACACTATGTAGATTTATATATATCGTTACATTACAAGACGGCATAACAGACTATGTAGATTTATATGTATCGTTACATTACAAGCCGGCATAACACACTATGTAGATTTGGATATGTCGTTACATTACAAGCCGGCATAACACACTATGTAGATTTATATGCATCGTTACATTACAAGCCGGCATAACACACTATGTATGTTTATATATATCGTTACATTACAAGCCGGCATAACACACTATGTAGATTTGGATATGTCGTTACATTACAAGCCGGCATAACACACTATGTAGATTTATATATATCGTTACATTACAAGCCGGCATAACACACCATGTAGATTTATATATATCGTTACATTACAAGACGGCATAACAGACTATGTAGATTTATATATATCGTTACATTACAAGACGGCATAACAGACTATGTAGATTTATATGTATCGTTACATTACAAGCCGGCATAACACAATATGTAGATTCATATATATCGTTACATTACAAGCCGGCATAACAAACTATGTAGATTTGGATATGTCGTTACATTGCAAGACGGCATAACACCCTATGTAGATTTATATATATCGTTACATTACAAGACGGCATAACACACTATGTAGATTTATATATATCGTTACATTACAAGCCGGCATAACACACTATGTAGATTTATATATATCGTTACATTACAAGCCGGCATAACACACTATGTAGATTTATATATATATCGTTACATTACAAGCCGGCATAACACACTTTATAGATTTGGATATGTCGTTACATTACAAGCCGGCATAACACACTATGTAGATTTATATATATCGTTACATTACAAGCCGGCATAACACACTATGTAGATTTATATATATATCGTTACATTACAAGCCGGCATAACACACTATGTAGATTTATATATATCGTTACATTACAAGACGGCATAACAGACTATGTAGATTTATATGTATCGTTACATTACAAGCCGGCATAACACACTATGTAGATTTGGATATGTCGTTACATTACAAGCCGGCATAACACACTATGTAGATTTATATGCATCGTTACATTACAAGCCGGCAAAACACACTATGTATGTTTATATATATCGTTACATTACAAACCGGCATAACACACTATGTAGATTTCGATATGTCGTTACATTACAAGCCGGCATAGCACACTATGTAGATTTATATATATCGTTACATTACAAGCCGGCATAACAGACTATGTAGATTTATATATATCGTTACATTACAAGACGGCATAACAGACTATGTAGATTTATATGTATCGTTACATTACAAGCCGGCATAACACAATATGTAGATTCATATATATCGTTACATTACAAGCCGGCATAACACACTATGTAGATTTGGATATGTGGTTACATTGCAAGACGGCATAACACCCTATGTAGATTTATATAAATCGTTACATTACAAGACGGCATAACACACTATGTAGATTTATATATATCGTTACATTACAAGCCGGCATAACACACTATGTAGATTTATATATATCGTTACATTACAAGCCGGCATAACACACTATGTAGATTTATATATATATCGTTACATTACAAGCCGGCATAACACACTTTATAGATTTGGATATGTCGTTACATTACAAGCCGGCATAACACACTATGTAGATTTATATATATCGTTACATTACAAGCCGGCATAACACACTATGTAGATTTATATATATCGTTACATTACAAGCCGGCATAACACACTATGTAGAGTTATATATATCGTTACAATACAAGCCGGCATAACACACTATGTAGATTTATATATATCGTTACATTACAAGCCGGCATAACACACTATGTAGATTTATATATATCGTTACATTACAAGCCGGCATAACACACTATGTAGAGTTATATATGTCGTTACATTACAAGACGGCATAACACACTATGTAGATTTATATATATCGTTACATTACAAGCCGGCATAACACACTATGTAGATTTATATATATCGTTACATTACAAGCCGGCATAACACACTATATAGATTTATATATATCGTTACATTACAAGACGGCATAACACACTATGTAGGTTTGGATATGACGTTACATAACAAGCCGGCATAACACACTATGTAGATTTATATATATCGTTACATTACAAGCCGGCATAACACACCATGTAGATTTATATATATCGTTACATTACAAGCCGGCAAAACACACTATGTAGATTTATATATATCGTTACATTACAAGCCGGCAAAACACACCGTGTAGATTTATATATATCGTTACATTACAAGCCGGCATAAAACACCGTGTAGATTTATATATGTCGTTACATTACAAGCCGGCATAACACACTATGTAGAGTTATATATATGGTTACATTACAAGCCGGCATAACAAACCATGTAGATTTATATATATCGTTACATTACAAGCCGGCATAACACACTATGTAGATTTATATATATCGTTACATTACAAGACGGCATTAAACACTATGTAGATTTATATTTATCGTTACATTACAAGCCGGCATAACACACCATGTAGATTTATATATATCGTTACATTACAAGCCGGCATAACACACTATGTAGATTTATATATATCGTTACATTACAAGACGGCATAACTCACTATATAGATTTATATATATCGTTACATTACAAGCCGGCATAACACACTATGTAGATTTGGATATGTCGTTACATTACAAGCCGGCATAACACACAATGTAGATTTATATATATATCGTTACATTACAAGCCGGCATAACACACTATATAGATTTGGATATGTCGTTACATTACAAGCCGGCATAACACACTATGTAGATTTATATATATCGTTACATTACAAGACGGCGTAACACACTATGTAGATTTATATATATCGTTACATTATAAGCCGGCATAACACACTATGTAGATTTGGATATGTCGTTACATTACAAGCCGGCATAACACACTATGTAGATTTATATATATATCGTTACATTACAAGACGGCATAACACACTATATAGATTTATATATATCGTTACATTACAAGCCGGCATAACACACTATGTAGATTTGGATATGTCGTTTCATTACAAGCCGGCATAACACACTATGTAGATTTATATATATATCGTTACATTACAAGCCGGCATAACACACTATATAGATTTGGATATGTCGTTACATTACAAGCCGGCATAACACACTATGTAGATTTATATATATCGTTACATTACAAGACGGCATAACACACTATGTAGATTTATATATATCGTTACATTATAAGCCGGCATAACACACTATGTAGATTTGGATATGTCGTTACATTACAAGCCGGCATAACACACTATGTAGATTTATATATATCGTTACATTACAAGACGGCATAACACACTATGTAGATTTGGATATGTCGTTACATTACAAGCCGGCATAACACACTATGTAGATTTATATATATCGTTACATTACAAGACGGCATAACACACTATGTAGATTTATATATATCGTTACATTATAAGCCGGCATAACATACTATGTAGATTTGGATATGTCGTTACAGTACAAGCCGGCATAACACACTATGTAGATTTATATATATCGTTACATTACAAGACGGCATAACACACTATGTAGATTTATATATATCGTTACTTTACAAGACGGCATAACACACTATGTAGATTTGGATATGTCGTTACATTACAATCCGGCATAACACACTATGTAGATTTATATATATCGTTACATTACAAGCCGGCATAACACACCATGTAGATTTATATATATCGTTACATTACAAGCCGGCAAAACACACTATGTAGATTTATATATATCGTTACATTACAAGCCGGCAAAACACACCGTGTAGATTTATATATATCGTTACATTACAAGCCGGCATAACACACCGTGTAGATTTATATATGTCGTTACATTACAAGCCGGCATAACACACTATGTAGAGTTATATATATGGTTACATTGCAAGCCGGCATAACAAACCATGTAGATTTATATATATCGTTACATTACAAGCCGGCATAACACACTATGTAGATTTATATATATCGTTACATTACAAGACGGCATAAAACATTATGTAGATTTATATATATCGTTACATTACAAGCCGGCATAACACACCATGTAGATTTATATATATCGTTACATTACAAGCCGGCATAACACACTATGTAGATTTATATATATCGTTACATTACAAGACGGCATAACTCACTATATAGATTTATATATATCGTTACATTACAAGCCGGCATAAAACACTATGTAGATTTGGATATGTCGTTACATTACAAGCCGGCATAACACAGTATGTAGATTTATATATATATCGTTACATTACAAGCCGGCATAACACACTATATAGATTTGGATATGTCGTTACATTACAAGCCGGCATAACACACTATGTAGATTTATATATATCGTTACATTACAAGACGGCATAACACACTATTTAGATTTATATATATCGTTACATTATAAGCCGGCATAACACACTATGTAGATTTGGATATGTCGTTTCATTACAAGCCGGCATAACACACTATGTAGATTTATATATATCCTTACATTACAAGACGGCATAACACACTATGTAGATTTATATATATCGTTACATTACAAGCCGGCATAACACACTATGTAGATTTGGATATGTCGTTACATTACAAGCCGGCATAACACACTATGTAGATTTATATATATATCGTTACATTACAAGCCGGCATAACACACTATATAGATTTTGATATGTCGTTACATTACAAGCCGGCATAACACACTATGTAGATTTATATATATCGTTACATTACAAGACGGCATAACACACTATGTAGATTTATATATATCGTTACATTATAAGCCGGCATAACACACTATGTAGATTTGGATATGTCGTTACATTACAAGCCGGCATAACACACTATGTAGATTTATATATATCGTTACATTACAAGACGGCATAACACACTATGTAGATTTATATATATCGTTACATTACAAGCCGGCATAACACACTATGTAGATTTGGATATGTCGTTACATTACAAGCCGGCATAATACACTATGTAGATTTATATATATCGTTACATTACAAGACGGCATAACACACTATGTAGATTTATATATATCGTTACATTATAAGCCGGCATAACATACTATGTAGATTTGGATATTTCGTTACATTACAAGCCGGCGTAACACACTATGTAGATTTATATATATCGTTACATTACAAGACGGCATAACACACTATGTAGATTTATATATATCGTTACTTTACAAGACGGCATAACACACTATGTAGATTTATATGTATCGTTACATTACAAGCCGGCATTACACAATATGTAGATTCATATATATCGTTACATTACAAGCCGGCATAACACACTATGTAGATTTGGATATGTCGTTACATTGCAAGACGGCATAACACACTGTGTAGATTTATATATATCGTTACATTACAAGACGGCATAACACACTATGTAGATTTATATATGTCGTTACATTACAAGACGGCATAACACACTATGTAGATTTATATATATCGTTACATTACAAGCCGGCATAACACGCTATGTAGATTTATATATATTGTTACATTACAAGCCGGCATAATACACTATGTAGATTTATATATATTGTTACATTACAAGCCGGCATAACACACTATGTAGATTTATATATATATTGTTACATTACAAGACGGCATAACACACTATGTAGATTGATATATATCGTTACATTACACGCCGGAATAACACACTATGTAGATTTGGATATGTCGTTACATTACAAGCCGGCATAACACACTATGTAGATTTATATATATCGTTACATTACAAACCGGCATAACACACTATGTATATTTATATATATCGCTACATTACAAGCCGGCATAACACACTATGTAGATTTATATATGTCGTTACATTACAAGCCGGCATAACACACTATGTAGATTTATATATATCGTTACATTACAAGACGGCATAACACACTATGTAGATTTATATATATCGTTACTTTACAAGACGGCATAACACACTATGTAGATTTATATGTATCGTTACATTACAAGCCGGCATTACACAATATGTAGATTCATATATATCGTTACATTACAAGCCGGCATAACACACTATGTAGATTTGGATATGTCGTTACATTGCAAGACGGCATAACACACTATGTAGATTTATATATATCGTTACATTACAAGACGGCATAACACACTATGTAGATTTATATATATCGTTACATTACAAGACGGCATAACACACTATGTAGATTTATATATATCGTTACATTACAAGCCGGCATAACACGCTATGTAGATTTATATATATTGTTACATTACAAGCCGGCATAACACACTATGTAGATTTATATATATTGTTACATTACAAGCCGGCATAACACACTATGTAGATTTATATATATATTGTTACATTACAAGACGGCATAACACACTATGTAGATTGATATATATCGTTACATTACACGCCGGAATAACACACTATGTAGATTTGGATATGTCGTTACATTACAAGCCGGCATAACACACTATGTAGATTTATATATATCGTTACATTACAAGCCGGCATAACACACTATGTATATTTATATATATCGCTACATTACAAGCCGGCATAACACACTATGTAGATTTATATATGTCGTTACATTACAAGCCGGCATAACACACTATGTAGATTTATATATATCGCTACATTACAAGCCGGCATAACACACTATGTAGATTTATATATGTATCGCTAAATTACAAGCCGGCATAACACACTATGTATATATATATATATCGCTACATTACAACCCGGCATAACACACTATGTAGATTTATATATGTATCGTTACATTACAAGCCGGCATAACACGCTATGTAGATTTATATATGTCGTTACATTACAAGCCGGCATAAAACACTATGTAGATTTGGATATGTAGTTACATTGCAAGCCAGCATAACACTCAGTGTAGATTTGGATCAGTTGCTACATCACGTGACAGCATTACACGGTCAGTAATGTTGTTAAGGTTACATAAGAGATAATGAATAACATAAACGTCGATCCACGGGTGTGTAAATCAACTCAGGTTAATACAATCTTGACGCTCCCAAAGATATCAGCTAAGTTAACACAATCTTAACAGTTTTGGGTTCGAAGAGTTTTCCATAACAAAGTGCAGTTAATGGTGTATTTGTGCTATGAATACTGTCAATCAATGGTGTATTAGCAGCAGAGAGGGTGAACAGACCACGTTTTCAAGCAAAAATAAGGCTTTCTACGAAATCTCATTTTAACCCAAAAAAATAAGTCTCCATTTAGCAAACGGAGACTTTACGATTTTTCAATCAATTTTGGTCGCAACGATGTGGTCATCACCCTCTCTGCTGCTACAAGTTAACAAAAAATAATAAATGATTTCAACCGAATATTTGATCGAGTCTTTAGGACGAAAATCATTTATGATTTCACAAACAAACTAATCGCTAACACCTCATCTTGTAGATCAATTAAATTATTTGACTGGTCGGTGAGTCGGAAATTAATTCTCGTTAACGAATTATTATGGCATCGCATGTAGACAGGATTAATTGGGTTTTCAATAATTAGGAATCCTGGAGGAGCTGTTGGTGCAAACGAATAAAGAATATATCCCTGCTGAGCTTGATTTGATTGCTCTAAATTAATTTGATAGCTTCCTTCAATTGCATCACATACTAAATTGAGCGCAATCACCGTTGAAATATTCACATTATGCGGGGCAATATGCCTACCGCCACCATCTGGATCATTATTATACCTGAGGAGGACAGTTGAATCTGGTTTTTGTAGCGCCTTGATATCGGTTCTAACAATTCTTGCTAGTTCATCAGCGTTGTATTTGGGAAACTTGAAATTACGCAGATTGTCTTCTGTGATATTGTAATCGGTTAGGAATCGTTGTTTACTGTCGCTGTTGTCATTAATTATTGTTTGAATAATTAGTTCATATATATATATTCCATGTCAGATATAAGTTGATTTATTATTGCAACGTGTTTTTGCGATTTTGTTTTCCGTAGTTTTTCTAGTTGTGTTTCATATAATTGTTTAATTTCATTAAAATAACCACGGACGTCAGTTAGCGTAAATGAAATAGTAACAGATGAGTCGGCTGTTCTTTTAATGATAAAATCCCATTGAAATGTGTCTTTGTTGGTAAATATAAATCTATCGGCGATTTTTCCTTTTCTTATATCAGATAAATTATCTCGATAACTGGAATTGATTTCATGATATGATTGTACGTCCGTGGTTAAGTCGGTGGCAGATTTTTCCGGTGGTTTTTCAGGCCATCCTAACACTGTTCTTAACGAGCTGTTATAGATATCTACAATGTATCCTTCTGTGCTTATTTCGATCGACGACGAGAGCGTCGGTTCATGAAGTTTAATAGCTATTTTTGATTCTTTTCCAGTGATTGATTTTATTCTACGCTGAATTTCAGCATCGATTTGCTCAATTTGGTACGATCCGGTTGGAAACGAAACAGTTTCCCACGCTGGAGTACCATCGGGTTTATTCTTATACGAGAACACCAGTGCGTTATTGGGTTGCTGACCGCCAAATGCAACCGATCTGATATTAGGCCAGCTATGATATACTCGTAATTTTGCCAGCGCGATCTCACGCACTGGAATCGGAGAAGGGAAGTTCACACTAAATTCGGGGGTTGTTGATGTTATTGATATCATGCTTGTTAGTATCGGAGTGGTATTCTCTGCGATTCGTTGAAGCAGTTCGAGTGACATTATTGTTAACGCTGTCTTCAATTTCCAATTTCAACATCGCGGAGTTATACAACTGGGTCATCGTGGAAAATTCAACATCGGATATGAACGAATTATCTATCGACAGCGAGATCAACTCGGATAATTTCGAGTATGCGTCAAATACCACCCGGTACCGAGCTGTATAATCGGCGAGGTTTTTCTGAGAACACGATGATAACTTTTTAGTTATCGCGGTGGCGACTGCCGCAATTGTTGTTGCCGCGGAGATAGCAATTGGAACTGCAATCGGAGCCATCATGGTCACCGTCGACAAAATAACCCCGGCGCTGGCCATCACACCGGATACCAAGTACACGGTGATGTCGATGATTGCTACGCTGCGTCGGTATTTTTTCATTTTTTCACGATAGCGCTCAAAAAGTAATTTCAAGTTCGCGGAAAATTCTTTCACAGTATCATATCGATATCGATGCGATTGTGATACCTCTGGGATTATTATCGGTTCAATTGATTTCGTCGATGTCATTACTATTTAAAACCCGCTAGTGTTTTCAATTATTCGATTGTGTACCTGGATTTATGGTCGATGGGGAGAATACCGGATACAAATTCTAGCGTCCAGGGTAGTGACTCCCTAACCCCTGCCGCTGGCCCGTCGGATGTAGTTATATCAATTCTAATAGGGGATCTTATTCGGTCGGGTGCTTCGGGTATCATATCGTTTATATATGTTACTGTGTTAACACCTGTTATATATAATGGTCCCGGACCGACTCTCAAATCAAATTTACGGCGATGTATTATTGTAAATCGATAACAACCCGGTATACTACCATATTTGCTGTGAAAATATAAACTATTTTCATTTCCTTGGATCCAATCAAAGGTTCCACTGGCAACTGTGTATACGATGTTATCAACGGTTTTTACGCGGTGTGCAATTTTTGCCTTATCGAGTCGTTCGGTCATTTTTGTAAAATCATCTTTGACGGCATTAACTGTTGTTTTACTTTCAATGATAGCCGCGATAATTTCAAAGAGAGTTATGACTGCCACAAGTGGGGTTCCAAAAAACTTAACAACGGCGTCGTTGGTGGGGTTTTGTACCCTTTCAAAGTCTGCTTTTAGTTTAAGAATATCGTCGTAAACGTCGAGATAGGTTTTTTTGATTTCGGTATATTTCATCATCGTTCCATCGCGGCGTTTAAAAAATGAAATCAAAAGGAGGTTAAATTCCAAACTTTTTTTGGTACTATTATTCCTGTCGAGTTGAGAATATGTCGTCGTGATATTGTAACTTTCAGAACCCTCAAAGAACTTATTAACAATTTCACTGGTGCGTTTTTGTTCGTCAATAGCTTTTTTAACTTCAGCGAGGGTTGGGCCTGTCAACGATGTGTTTTCAAATACAGGTTTTCTCCCTAAAAAAGTATCCACGATGGTATTAAGTGTTGTTTGTCTCACCATAAACATATTAATATCTTTGAGAGTCATCGTAGATGTAGCTGGGACACCAAAGAAATTATTAGCGATGTAGGCATTGTGAGTATGTTTGCCGATAAACTCGTTAATTTCAGCGAGAGTCATGCCTGCCACAAGCGGGGTTCCAAAAAACTTAACAATGACGTCGTTAGTGGGTTTTTGTACCTTTTCAAGATTTTCTATTAGTTTAGAAATATCATTGTAAATATCGAGATAATTTGCCTTGATTTCATTTTCATTCATCATCCTTCCCGCGTCTTTGTTAAAAAAGAATAAAGATAGAAAGTTTTTAATTTCAGCGAGAGTCATGCCAACCACAAGCGGGGTTCCAAAGAATTTATGTACGACATTTTTGCTAAAATTGTTATAACCTCGTATAAGATCATCCAGCTCACGGACGCGGGTGGCAATCATGCTGTCGTGGGCGTCAATCGCGTCGGTGATCGTAGACACAAGTTCGCCTGGTTTAAGTTGTCCATTGCTGGAATACAGCGCAATAGAGTTTTCAGCGGCATCGCTCTGCCGTATCAAAATGTCACCCGCGGATATATTACTGCTTTTCAATTTACCCTGGCGATCTTGAAATACAACTATTTCTTTCGGGTCAACACTTGCTAAATTTAACGTCTCGGCGATTTCATCTTCAATTATTTTTTTTACATCCTTGATAGAACCCGCAGATGTTTCCGCGGTGGACTCCGACATTGACAGAGATTGTCCCCAAATATTAATCATTATTATAAAGACTCTAGTGTTTTTAATTTATTGATTCTCTAAAATTACCTTGTAATTTCCCACTCGTGTATTTATTTACAACCAGATGAGGTGGTTTCTGTGAAGATGAAATCTCCGCGAGGACATTTAATACTTCACGGCCGCATATCGGTGGATCATTTAATTGTTGTGTTGGCAGCGTGGAATAAAAAATCGTAAACTCTTTGAGTTTCATCGAGGAATCTATATACCGCATAAACTCGTTTGGTGGGGCTAGCCCATATGAATCGAAATAGACAATCCCACGTGGATCAATCGTGTATGCAACCCAGTGAGTTCCCGAGCCGTTACTGTTATCAAGATTGATGATACCGGTTTCAACGTGTTTAGGTTTTCTCGGTAATTGATCTCTCATAAAAACCCCTCTGAAGTTTTTTATCGCTAGTTTTTTAGCAGCATCAATTAAATCAAAATTGAACATAGGGAGAATTGGGCTTTCAACTAATAAACCGTTCCTGGTATTCTCAGGCCGGATCCGTGAACGGATCTCCCGCTGTACCATGAATACGGGGTTCCTGGTAGGTACAACCCCTTTCCCTTTTTTTTATATCCTTTCCCAGTTGCCTTTTTCAACGCCATCCCTGCCGCGGTCCCAACGGCTCCCAACGCAGCCGCTTTCGCCACCGCTGGGGCAGCCGCTGCAATCAATGCTGGTATTGCAGCTAACAATGGAAATATACCACCTGATTTTATCATGTTGGCGACTGCAGCTTTTGAAAATGCAATTTGAACCCCTCTCTTATTCTTCAGCGCATCATTGAAATGTTTTATTTGATGATCCGTCAATGATATTTTATGTGTATCGCCGGAAATCTGCGCTGGTTTTAACGTTATTGTTGTTCCACATTCTTTAGCGGATTTTGATCGCAATTTCTTGACCTGACCATCAGTCAGCTTGACACTAACAACACTATATGTCATTTTATTGTAAAACACATTTATGCTTTCAATTGATCTAATTGGAAACTCTTCAAGTTTCATTTACAAATTTTCCACTGGTGCATCAACGATTCTCATTCGTCCTCCAGCCCCTTCAAGTAGCATTGATTTGTCGCTGAGAATGACAGCAACCGCTCTATAATTGACACCACCAGGGTCTATACGAGCTCGAAAATGTATGTCAACAACGGATTGCCTTGTTAAATCAAGATGTTCCAGCGAAATGTAATAAATCGGATACAGGTTTTTAAAATCAAGTTGCGATATTTGTAAACAGTATCAACATTTTGATCACGACCCATATATGACAGCATCCGATGATACACACGTGCTATATGGTTGTTGCCGTAATCAAGTTGTATATCCTCAGATGGTTCCTGTTGTCCGTTTATTCTCAGTGAAACCTCCTTGACTCCTAATCGATCAAATATCATATGACTGTGTTCTTGGGAGCCTAATCGATTCCGATTCTGCAGCGCTATAAATATATAACGTGGAGCTGAAACGCCTTGTTTTGATGCCAGGTGCCATGTAAATGTATCAGCAACATTATCCTCTTTGGCATCAGTTGTTGTTGTTAGCCAACTTATCAATGATTTGCCACCTGTGTCCATAAATGAAAGTAGCCGCTCTTCCGTGGTAATTGATGGGGTCATTACTGGCATCCACAATACTATTTTACTCAAAACAACTTTACCATCAGCGGCACCAGTACGCCAAATTGCATCATTGTCATTGCCTTTTCGCACTAACGCGATTGTGTGTTTGGCTACATAGATGACTTTTCTGACATTTCTGCAGAATCCAAATATGTGATGGAGTGGAATCGCACATGAAAAATATCGCTGCTGTCCTTGCACCGTTGCTACTCGTGTTGCAAATCCTAAATTGAAATTACCATTAACGCCTCCGAGAATATCAAACGCAGCTCCTGGTCTACCTCGACGTTCTGGATTAGTTGCTTCTCGTTGATTATCAACTGAAGTGTCTTGCGGTGTTAACACTTTAATGTATTGAAGGTGATCACCGTAAATAGATGTATCCTTTGCAAACATCATAGACGGACCAGCCGATCTTGTATACTCATCGGAGTATCTTGCTAGCCCGATTATTGTTGTTGCAACATCAACTTCACGGTCTATTGATTCAATTTCTTTTCCATCAATGAGATATCTTGCACTTTCAAATAATGCCATTATGCCATTATTAACAAAACCAACTCGGATATTTGAATCATCTGCATATGGTGGATCATTATGAGCAGCATCGTTTGTTACGAGTTTTCCTTCGATTTCAATAAATGCTTCACATGGCAAAAAGTATTTACTGGTATCTTGAAGTTGAAGTTCAATTCGCGATCGTAAGTCGGGTTGTATTGCATGATAGGAATAGTATTGATAATCGCGGACGGAATCGTCCTTGGGTACTGGGGCTTCTATATCGATGGCCGGATCAGCTGTTCGTTTAAACATTTTATTAAAATACTAGTGTTTTCAATTGTGAAACTCTTTGTAATCATCGTCGTTTTTGTTTTCGTTTCAAACCACTTCCTGCTATCGCGTTCATGATAGCGCTATCTGTTACCGGTGAAACCGTCAATGGTGACGGAGTCACCGAAGCAGCCAACGACGCTAGTTTTTCTTCCACTGCACTGTTTATTGCTTTGCTGATTTTTGCAGGCATCACTGTAGTTGATGGCAGCACCGTTGGTTTCTTTCGCACCAATGATATTATTTTATCTTTCGCGGCAGAAAATGCCTTTCCGGCAAGATTTCCAACGAAATCTCCGATTTTGCTGGTTCCTTTATCACGAATAACATCAATGGCTTTCATTGATAATTGTTTAGCTAACGGCGCCACCTTGGGAGCCATTTTTGTAAATAACCACGCAATGGTATTGCCGAAACCATCTCCGTAATATGCTCTATAAACAGGCAATCGTGAGTTCACCACGTAGACGCTTACGGGTTTATCATGGTTGTAGTGTATAATAATCTTGTTATAAAACTAGTAGTTTTTCAATTAGTGATCAATCGCTAAGATCCATAGGATTTTCATCATAACCATGGGCGTCTCTGTGATTTTCAACTAATTCAGCAATGAGTTCTCGATATACATTAATGTCCATGATACCGCCGGCAAATAATCGTCTGCAGATATCAGCTGCTTCATTAATTACTTCCGGTGAGTTATTTCCGGCTCGTTTCCCTCCGATGAGAACCTCTAACCGTGATATATCACTGAGGATGTTACCAGGACATGTCACGGTTGCGTTGAAATCTAAAGGATTTTTAATCGAATATCCTTTCCGCTTGTTTTCTCAGTTGTACCAGTTGCGCCCTGACTATCATCAAGTAATTGCTTTTGTCGGCCTCGACTTTGTTTTTCTCGTTCTTGTTGTTTTTGTATACCATAACTATCAACTCCTACTTTATAAGATCTATACTCAATTGTATCCTTTTTCAAATTAACAGTAATCCCCTTATTCGTTTTATACAACCAATTAACCCATTCATCTCGGCTTATTCTACTGTTTTTATACTCGTCTTTTAAAAAGTCCTTTCTAGAATGAAAGCTTTGGGCGGCGAAATCACCAAAAATCTTATAAACTTCGATTTTTATTAATTGAGGTCGTTTGATTTCTGTTATAGCTTCTTCGGTGAGTTTGTCTATAAAGGAAACACCTCTTGGGGTGACGACATCAACAGGTTGTGGTTCAGGCGCAGAATCATCAATATCAGCTAATCGTTCATACTCGTGTTGGGTTTTTATATCACTGGATAGCTGTTGTATCCCTCCGCGTGTTTGTCCGGTCTCTGCTGCTATTTTTTCAAGCGTGTCAAGCAGCGGCGCCTTCTTTGCTCGTTCTCGCTCAGGAATATCTCCGTATATCGCTGCTTCAGTTAACTTTTTCACATCTTTGGTCACACTTGTTATCGGAGTAAACAGTTGTTCACTTGACACAGAAAAGTCAGTCTGCGCTTGTTGTCGTTGTTGAAGTTTCTCACGAAGTTTGTCTCGAACCGGTATAAACTTTTTAATTGCTGCTAGCCGCTCTCGGGCTAATCTAGTTGTAAGTGATTCACCTACCATATATTGTTTGTGAACTGAATTTTCAAATGTGAAACTATCACAATTAAAAGAAGAGTTTTTAAATAATGTACCATCAAGCTAACGTATCCATCTTCGACAGGGTTAAACTGTACGACGCTATCCGCGAGTGTTTCAGAAATAACATCGCTGGGGGTTTCATAATTGTAATATCTGAGAACGGCGATGAACGATTTGTGTTAACGACGCGGCAACAACAACAACTACGTGAAAATGGAGGCGTCGCGGTGATTACTTGCTACTACGACCAGATCATCCAGTATGCACATAACTGCATGAACAAGCCCAAACTTATGAGTATTCTTTCAGGAGAAAATCCTATGTGAGTGTTACAACAAACGCTAAAAAAAAAATTTTTTTAATAAAATTTACTGAAAGCCTATTTTCTATAGTAACACTCACGTGGTTAAGATACTGGTTTTTCCTCGTTTAATATTTTTCTAAGATCACGAACCTTAGAACTAATTTCAGCTCGTTTTTGATACTCTTGGCCGAGCTTTTGACGTATTGCTTCAACGGTGCTAAATAGCATTATAAATGCATTAATATCGTTACCGTACAAGCAAGCATTGATTGACTTTTGAATTCCTTTCACGAGCCTGTACATCTTAGGTAAAACATAACGACCCTTACTAAACTGATACTCAATGTTTTCATATTCCGAGGCAATCCTGTCGCAGTCGAGATCTTCAGATAATACTACCCCTCTATTTTTTAAATTTGAGATTTCAGCAATTATAACATTTACATCTTTGATATCCATATTTTTATAGTATACTATATCTCTAATTATTAAAAAAATATAACACTCATTTGGCAATCTCGCTGGCGCCCTATGACGTCAGAGAGACCCAGAGGTTACATATAAGACAACACAACTTGGAACTCCTTGGGTGCCTTCGCATCCATGTAAGCCCAAGGGGACCCGAAACATACATCGCCGGCGGGAGGCCTAAGGTGACAAACATCATCTTAGACCGCCCAGAAGATATGCTTGGGGTGACGTCACAATGCCATACATATCTCCACTCGAGTATTGTGGCAAATTTTAGGCATACATATATACTTAATTAACTTAATTAAGGATGGATATGTTCAATGAAACGATGATGGAATTTGTGATGTAATGATGTGGGACGGCACAAGACAGCACAAACATGAAACGACGGGGCGGATTTTCTACGGCCAATCCAACCAATCAAAAGCAACCCAATTAAATTAACCCGGTTGCATGATTGTGAACAAAAGACAACCACACGCCCGGGTTAATGGCGTTGGTTAGTTTTGATCGGTCGCATTGGCCTTCGAAAGCCCCAAGCTTATTACCTTTCATATGCTATATCAGGTGACTAATACAGCAGCGTTGATTCACAGGTATGTTATTTTATTTCCTCGAATTACTTAATAATGCTGTTTCACCCATTTAAATGAGACAAATATTTAAATAAAACACTAAACAAAATAATACAGTTGTTAAATAACAGCGTATATTTTCCCTGTTCTAATGCTCTAGACAAAATGCATTATCGATTAGATCACAAAGAGCTGTATACAAGGAATTTTAACCACGCGCACCTACTTCAATGAATGGGAAACACTAGTATTTCCTGCTCGTTCCGGCTGAGCGAACATAGGTAATACGCTGGATTATAAAGAACGTCTGTACTAAAAGTGTATTAATAGCTGAATTTAGATGGTCTAAATAAATACAACTGTTTAAATAAATGCAGTTTTAGCCAAAGCGACAATAAAAGGTTTTAGAAATTGTTAAAGTTGATAAAAATACAACTCTAACGAAACTCATGTATTATACTCCATTACAGTCACGTGGGCGCGCACATGTCAATTATACCTCTCTACAGGTAATAGCAGACGACAAATTCCTTTGACGTCATAATACAAGGGAACTTAGTAAGTAGAGTGTTATGAGTGGATGGACTTATACATAAGGATTTATCTCCCTTGAATCGTTTCAGGTGTATACGAATTTTATTTTATGACCATTTTTTTTCGACAGAGCAGTTTTAATTATATTTTCTGCAACAAATCGTATTGAAGGCCTACAAATATCAAAATATGTACTGGCTTCATTTATTGATTGAAAGCTTCTCTCTTCATTATTTTCTAAATCAAACGATTTGACCCCACTAGGGCGTTTTGCGTGTTTGCCAGTTCCACCTAATTTTGCATTCCGACTTTGTGAGACGGCTTGAAGATTCCCAAGACAATTATCAGTCTTCACGCCATTTATGTGATCAATCACAAAGCCATCTTTAATCAATCCGTTATGACATTCAAAAATAATTATATGACAGAGATATGTTTTATTTCTAGCACTAAACAACAAATACCCCATATTATTCAGATATCCAACCTGTTTTTTTAGTCTGCGGTGCCTGACAACACCATCACGGGATGCTTTGTAATTAACAAGCACTGGATGGGGTCTGAAATCTTGGCTCATTTGTATAATAATACTATTTGTCTAATTTATATCTGCTGTAATTATAAACCTCTTGATATAAATATTGAGGGTTTTTGATTACTTTGTCATCGTTAGGGTCAATGACGGTATTTTTTATTCGTTTGTCATAATAGCGTTTAAGTTCCCTGTATCGTTTACCCCCACAAGCAAGAAACAACTGCGATTTTCCCCTTACCCCAGCCCCACATAGGAGGCACCGAAGGGGGCCAAAGGAACCGTTGCGAACGCTTTGTAAATGATACCCACAGAATTCGCTTCTGCATGATTTGTTACACGGGGTTGTTGATCCAATCATTAGCCACTTGCAGTGATTCATTATACTATATTTTTCTATTTAAATACTTGTTTTAATTATAACATGGAGGAGTTCAAGAGATTATCGAAAATTAAGCCCTGGAAAAATACTAAATTCATTGATTATAACATGGAGGAGTTCAAGAGATTATCGAAAATTAAGCCCTGGAAAAATACTAAATTCATTGATTATAACATGGAGGAGTTCAAGAGATTATCGAAAATTAGGCCCTGGAAAAATGCTAAATTCAATCTCGATAAGGAGTTCAAGAGATTATTGAAAATTAAGCCTTGGAAAAATACTAAATTCAATCTCGATAGAGTCTCTGATACACCAAAACGTCTAATCGGTGATAGAACTATACTGGGTAAAATCAGGGAGTGTTTTAATGAATTCTACCGAGACGGTGCAGCACACTGCTGGTCGACATTTCGAATTATTGATGAAGATGTCAATGTACCCAACATCAATGCTACTATGAACGATGAAAGAGCAGCTGAGATAATTTCACACCTTGGCCCGCCAAGGGGCTGGAAATTCAAGGGTAAATTGCAAAGCAATTCCCATCAGAAATATTTTTTCAGAATAAAATTCATTATCGAAGTCGAAGGCAAATGCATTATCAGGGATAAATTTGAACCAATCCTCAAGGATAAAAAACTGTTATTGTAAGTAGAGATTCCAAACCAGGAATTCTAACTGGAATTGACAAACCATACTACGAAAGATCTTATCCTGTAACAGCAATTGTTTATGGGATATATCCGTTAAATGATAAACCCGATATTGCAAAACTAGCTCCTATGAAATATTCTAGTTCACTGAATTGTGTAGCAACACGGGTAATGGAACACTTCACAAATGCATCCCGAGGAAATAAACTAACTGATCTGCGACGTAGGAAAATAACCGAATGGGAACTGACAGTGAAACAGCACGGTGCAAAGATTTCTGATATAGCTAAATTAGAAGAATCATTAAAATTCCCAATATCAGTAACAACAATAACCGTAGAAGTATTATACGAACCGAAATATCAATCGCGAGGAGCTCCAATTAAAATTATTGATCATAACAAACACGCGTGGACGGCTGCAGTAACAATATTTCCACGAGATAGAACCGTGAGAAATATCCCTAAGGAGATCGTCGGGGATGTTTTTTATAATGAGAAATTATTCGATGCTATTCACACGCTGTGTAAGGATGATCCTGTGTCAGTGTGGTTACTTAGAAGTGATGAAGATCCCGAAATAGGATTTGATCAATTTGTAAGACCAAATGTGAATTATATCGCGTTGAAGAATTAGATAACAGAATGAGAAAAATCGCTAGTGATTTTGCCTTGCAATTTCCATTTTCATCGGTGAAATTGCAAAGCAATTTCCATCCAAAAGAGATTTCATTCCATGAAAAACTACTCGCGGATAGCTTCACAATTCCATCAGTGGTAGCTCACTTCGCAAGAGAAAAAAACTCATGGCGTCCAACACAAAGTGATTTTCTCGAGGACGTTAAATTGAGTTGTGTCAAAATTGGTCATGGAGGACTGTGGAATACAAAATACCATCGTGGCGGTATGATTTCAATTGATATATCCGCGTGTTATCCTGGAAGTTTCCTCGGGTATGGAGAATGTAGTAACTATTTTAAACGATTTGGACACCCCACACATGAAATGACTCGTGTTGCGATTAATGAGCCATTACCTGATTTTGATTTAACCGGATTTGCTCGTGTGATATCATTTGAACTCGCTACAGGGTTACATCCGTGTAGTTATGTTTGGCTTGGTAGACATATATCTGAAAAGGCCTGGATGCCAATAGTGTTACTACGATATATGATTGATTGTGGTATGCTAATATCGTTGATTGTTTCCGAAGCTATTATATGCTATCGAGCTCAGAAAGAAGTTTGGCTACCACAACCCGATCTAGATCGTATAATTAGCGAACAGCGAAAACAGTTTCCAGATTTCAATGAAGAACAAATCATGAATTGGTCTAAGGAGTTATTTGAAATTAAAAAAAAACAAGCAAAAGATTTTGGACGAAGAATAATCGGTAAATTTACCCAGGGTGGAAGATACGACAATGCAAAGTATTCTTCGCGGTTGATCATAGACATCGCTGAATACGATTTTATTGTAACGGATTTAACGAAACAGGGAAAACTTGTAAATCGTAAAGACGCTTTACTATCCGATGGAAGACGATTAGGTACAATTGTTACCTATTGTGATGGATATATTAAACAATATACGCATTTGAGAAGTTCTATGCTAGCTTATGCTTCTTTCAATTTATTTTCGATGATAAATAGATTTCCTAATACCGCAGTTAGAGTAGCCACTGATTCTATTTATATCCACGAGAAATACAAATCAGATGTAGCTAAATTCACAGATCCAGAGGCAAATTGGGGATGTTGGAGATTTAAAAAGGAAACGCTACATGAGTATTGTGAATCGGCAGATGTTACCATGGATGAAAAGTACTTAAAGTGTGATGAGATTCAATCCGAATTTTCTAATGCACCACCGGTATCTGATCCAATATGTAGATACAAGACAGTTTATTTAAACGGTTGTGGTGGGTCAGGACAGACAACTCGTGCAATTGAATTATATCATAGGAAAAATCCTACAGATTTTCACGCTAGCGTTTCAAAATCAAACATGATTGTCCTAACACCAACTCACAGACTCACCAGAGAGATGAAACAACGAGGGGTAAATGCCTGTACTTATCATAGTTTCTTTCGATGGAAAGGCGATGAATGGACTCCTGATCGAATGGGCGATAAATTCATTCCTGAAATCATAATTTGGGATGAAATATGCACAGTATCGTTGAAAGTATTACAAACATTTCTTGAGTGGTTGTTATTGAAAAATACAAAAGTTGTCATGTGCGGTGATCACGGCCAACCACCACCATTTATCGGTGCATCCCCACATGAATGGCTAAAGGGTTTTGTAGACTATTATGAAGAAATTACCACTGATTATAGATCACTTGATGAACAATTACGAGAATTCAAAGCGCTAATTAGATTACAACAGGATAGAATCCAGTGTGAAATAGCGCGTGAAATAATTTCAGAAACTCCCATGAATGATTTTTGGGAAACGTGGAGACCAAACCATTTGATAATTGCAAGTAGAAAAATAGTCAGAGACACACTTCAGATGAAGTTATTTGAATTGCATAAAGAAAAATTTGCAACACTTCCAGTACCCTTGTGTTATAGACCTTCGGATACACGAAAACAGAATATAGAAGTTGATATTCCAAGACCAAAATCCGAAGGATTTCAAAGACAGAATTTAGTGTTAAATGATATTGTGCTGGTTGATATCAGCGTCGTTGAAGATGCATTGCGTGCTAATAATTCCCCGTGGACGCTAGGTTACGCAGCAACAATACATTCTTCACAGGGATTGACTATATCAGATACAATTGTTTGGATGGTGGATAATCACATCGAATGGTCGAATTTAGTCTATCTTGCAGTATCCAGAGTACGAAGAATAAATCAACTTCGAAGAATTGTTTTCGATGATGACACCACAATGGATGATGCTAGCATCGTTAATGTTAAAATTATTGATAAAAAACTCTCCGGTTACAAACAACAAGACAAAAAAAAAAAACAACGAGAATTTGACATTGATACTGAATTAATAATTACGCTGAAGCAACAGCAAAATAATCACTGCGCAAGTTTCAATTGTATAATGTGTTGGCAGTATTCTGATAAAGATCCTCGCCAATTTACCGTAGATAGAAAAATTAACAGTCTCGGTCATGTCAGAAACAATGTGATGTTGACTCGTCTTGAGTGCAACAGACGCAACGGCGCTAGTTAAGACCCCGCGGTGGTAATTGAGTATCGTCAAGAATCACTTGTAATTGTTCGCGTGTAAAACCCCGCTGAGGGGCAGTTGAATCCAATTTATAGATTGGAGGTCTACCAGTTGATCGTGTTATAGTAGATATCTTGTGTGCAGTAACACTCCAAACAGGATCAGTAGCCCTTTTTCTGCCACCTTGAAGCTCTCCTGGTTCGTATAAATACCTAACAGTGACATTACTACCAAGAATTGGTTGGGAAACGCTATAATCTTTTTGCGAAATTCTTCGAATTTCTATTTTAGGTATAGACTTCTTTTTAATCGCGTTGATAGGTTTCATGTTGATTAGTCTAGTAATCTCATTATTCAGTGCGGTAATCACAGCTGGTAACCTTTTGACCCATTCACGGGATCTTTTTTTCTTGGATGAATTCTTTTGCGTATTGATATCCAAATAACCGCTCAGCAATCGTCCGATTAAATCGTTCAACAATTGCCTGATCGCGATGTAGTGCAGTATGCCCCCGTCTGATGGTGACATTGTGATCTTTCATCGCTGATAAAACATCGCCTTGAAATTCCTTGCCAGGATCGACTTGTAATAGATTTGGCCAGCGTAGTGTGCCTCGTCGATAAATCTTTTCAAATGCAGAAGCAACTTCAGGTGATGATTTTGTTTTTAGCGGTTCTGCTTGTTTGTATCGACTCGCAACGTCAACTACGGTTAGCGCGTATTTGTAACCGTTGTCATGTGGTAAAAACAATAAATCAGCTTGATGAACTTCATTGGGTACAGTAACATCAAAATGCGAGAAATTGATTTGTTTATGACGCGGTAGATAAATTTGCCATATAGCCTGTTTGGATAACCAATTAGCCGCAGTAGCCTTTTTCACTTTTGCGGCGCTGGCGAGTTTACTGATTGCTGCTTTACCCTTCCAGTATCCTCTCGGAGAATAATAAATAGATTCCATATTATTAATTACCGGCACCTAACATCAATTTGCCTTTCATAGCCGATTTTACCAACCACGAAGCCAATTTTTCTTTCAAAGATTTATCAGGAATAGCATTTAACGCATGAATTAATTTCACATCCGCGAGATGCCTGTTTTGCAGATTGCTGCTTTTATAACATCATGAGCATGACAGGCGTTATCAATAGCATTTATCGGATACTCGCCGGGTCGGGGATGATTTTGATCATCAAGTCTGATATCTAATCATGTTCCGGGACCACAGTAGCTATATCCTGGAAGGTGCTTTTCTCCGGGGTACTTTGCCCATGGGGTTCCAGGGAGTTTTGCAAATTTGGCTGCGATATCACCTCCTCGTTCTTTTAAAAAACATTTCCGGATTGCAAAATCTTTGATTTTGTAGAAATAAATCTAAACTTTTTTATACCACATGTTGCACATCTACCAGTAAGTGCTGATCTGTTATTTTTAGTTGGAATCGTCGTCACATCATTTGTGCCAGTACGCGTTTTACACTTCATACAATATAGATCCATAATTTATGTATAGAGATATGAATATAATTGATTTTTCAGCGACTAAAACAAAAGAACCAGTTAAGCATCATGCAGCGCTACCAAACCCTATCCGCGCAATTATAATTGGACCATCTGGATCCGGCAAGACGCAATTGTTACTCAATTTAATAATGAGATGGATGAAATGGGATAAGTTGTATTTAGTTACTCCTAGCGTAGATGATCAACGATGCTATGACGTGTTAAAGGATTATAACGAGAATGCATCAAAAATTAAGGGTGACAACGCCATTGAATTTATAACCGATATTGACGAGGCACCATCCGTGGATGACCTTGATGGGAGCATTAACAATTTAGTCGTATACGACGATGTGATGTTAGACAATCAAAAAAAACCCAGCTAGAATATTTTCCCGAGGCAGGCACAAAAACACTGACGTGATATATGTCACTCAACGCTACACTCAGATTCCAAAAGTGATCAGAGATAACTGTAATGTTCTTGCTGTGTTTAACGGCGTTGATACACATACGTTACGAAATATTTGGCAGTCATGGTGTTCTGATATGGACTTTAATCAATTTAAAAATTTCTTTAGTAAAGCTCAGTCAACCCCGCATGGGTTTATAACAATAAATTTACATGATCCTCGGACACGATATCGTATCGGACTCGATCAGATATTTGGTTGAAATCATTTTATTATTTTTCGTTAACTTGTAGCAGCAGAGAGGGTGATGACCACATCGTTGCGACCAAAATTGATTGAAAAATCGTAAAGTCTCCGTTTGCTAAATGGAGACTTATTTTTGGGGTTAAAATGAGATTTCGTAGGAAGCCTTATTTTTGCTTGAAAACGTGGTCTGTTCACCCTCTCTGCTGCTGTATTTGTGCTATGATTACTGTCAATCAATGGTGTATTTGTGTTATGAATACTGTCAATCAATGCTGTATTTGTGTTATGGATACTGTCAAGCAATGGTGTATTTGTGCTATTAATACTGTCAATCAATGGTGTATTTGTGCTATGAATACTGTCAATCAATGGTGTATTTGTGCTATAAATACTGTCAATCAATGCTGTATTTGTGTTATGAATACTGTCAATAATGGTACATATGTGTTATGATTACTGCCAGTCAAGATATTTAACTCGTTTGATGTACTGGTATTTTATCAACATAAATATCTCGCCAATCCGTCATAGAATCAACCAATACATTATATGCTGATTGATATTTACTATGAAAAGTATTTATATGAAATTCTTCTTTTGAATTCATTCTTTTAGATTTTCAGTTTCTTGGTGATATTCTGAATGTTTGAGAAATTTGTTGTTGTTGTTGTTGTTGTTGTGAGGTTTAACGTCATTTTTCAACACACGATAGTCTATATATGGCGGCCAGTATTACTGGTGGAGGAAGAAACCGGGAAAACGCCCAGAATGAACCACTGACCCACGAGAAGCTACCTGCAAGCTTTCTCACATACCCACATGGGACGAATATGAGACTCGAACCCACGCAGACAGAGGTGAGAGGGCAATGATTTGTAACGGAGAGCGCTTTGGGCAATGATTTGTAACGGAGAGCGCTTTGGACCACTCGGCCATTCGAGGCCTCTGAGAAACTTGTTAACACGTATTCGGTTACAAGAGGAAGATAGATAGATAGATAGATAGATAGATAGATAGATAGATAGATAGATAGATAGATAGATAGATAGATAGATGGATGGATGGATGGATGGATGGATGGATGGATGGATGGATGGATGGATGGATGGATGGATGGATGGATGGATAGATAGATAGATAGATAGATAGATAGATAGATAGATAGATAGATAGATAGATAGATAGATAGATAGATAGAGCTCTCTAGCTACTTTCCATGCAAAGGAACAACATTCTGAAGTACATTCCAACCGTATATGATGTTCACCGACTCTAAACAGCCATCTCTCGTATCTTACCAGGTTTTGAGTTTCCCTACCTTAATATTTTATTGTCTTTCTCCAAACAGTTACATTTTATAGACCAAATATCAATATGTTCTTGGCTAATAAGGAGAGATTGCACTATTAGTTAATTTTTAAAATGCTGTATTGTTTTCATTCAGCGATGTGTGTCATGAGCTAATGGGACACGTGCCCCTTTTTGCTGATCCAGCCTTTGCCCAGTTTTCACAGGAGCTTGGTCTGGCCAGTCTTGGAGCCCCAGATGAGTACATTGATAAACTTTCCACTGTAAGTTTGATTGCTAACATGCATTGTCTACATTGTCAATGTTCAACTTAAGAATTTGTTAATCGAATTATTTCTCTCATTTCAAAACCGTTTGGTGGACATAATATGCTTGAAAAGTAAATGTTTACGTGTTTAAATTTACTAATACATATTTACGTGTTTAAATTTATTAATCCATGTTTACGTGTTTAAATTTATTAATACATATTTACGTGTTTAAATTTATTAATCCATGTTTACGTGTTTAAATTTATTAATCCATGTTTGAATTTTATGATTTTCGTGATTTGATATTTATATTGATAAGATTGATTCTCGTTATAGTTTCATGAAGAACGTATTCTGCAATGAATGTATACGATGACAAAATTAATAAACCCTTTTATCAACTGCCCTGAGTTGGAGCCATTGTATTCCCGCCATGAATAATGATGGATTGATTATTGTATTGCCGCTATGGATAATAATGAAGTACATAGTATTGCTCTTATCCATCAGCATGTATTTACAGTCATCGGTTTAAGTTTTACATTAAGGTCATTTTCTCATGCAAAGGGGGCAGGGAAGAGAGTATTACTGGGGTGTTCATGTTCCATGAATACTATTTTTTTTTTGTTTCAAAGTATTTGCTTCATTGCTTTACTTGCTAGTAGAAGATCCATTTTTTTATAAAAAATCAGATTTAGTTTGTGAATCATCATAAATTAGTTTAAATATTGTATCAGTATCACGTTTCACTGATCTTCATGCAAAACATAAATCGTGTACATCAGCGCAAGGTGAGTTATTATGTATAATCATACACTGTAAAAAATTATATGTATAATCATACACTGTAAGAAAGTTTATGTATAATCATACACTGTAAAACATTTATGTCTAATAGTAACACTGTAAAACATTTTATATCTAATCATACACTGTAAGATTATTATTATGGTTCTGCTGCGAAATATATTTTTGTCACTTGATAAAAATGATGACAGTTATGTATACACTTAAATATATGATGTCTTTTTTCATCAGTTTCATTTCTATCAATATTATTCGGCACGTTAGAAAATGGTACGTATGCAAGGCTTGCTTTTTTATTTCAGTGTTACTGGTTCACTGTGGAATTCGGCCTTTGCCGACAAGGAGGACAAATCAAGGCGTATGGAGCAGGACTTCTTTCCTCATTCGGAGAACTCCAGGTCTGATGTGTTTACATAATAATTAAGTACGATATGGGCTGATTTATGGAGATATCGAGTAGTATTGTTTGATTAGTAGTAAAACAGAATTACTGGGTCCAAACTTTGTAACTGCCATGTAGAGGAAGCGGGTTATTGAATAGTGGGAACGTTTTACTGCGTATGGAACGGAAATCGCTAATTCCAACGCTTCTGTTCTAATAAAGCGAAATGTAACTATGCAATAGTCAAAAGCATCGTCGTCGCTGACATCTTTGATTTGAATCTAATTTTTAACAGAGTGGATCTCTTATGAATGTTAAATTAATAAGAAATGTATACACGCATTTTATTATGTTCTAATCGACATATTACTTGTAGCGAATTGTATATACTTGTGTGTTCGTTAGTACTTTCAAGACTGGACTATTGTAATTCAATTCTGTCTGGTTCGTCTCAACACCTACTCCTGAAACTTCAAAAAGTTCAAAACACAGCTGCTCGGATCATCCTTAGAGTACATCGATCAGAACATACCTCCTTGCTGCTCTGCACCCTACACTGGCTATTCATTCGATCCAGAATAAAACAAAGTTTGTTCTCTGTGTTACGTTTCACTGACAGATTCCAGTCCAACATACCTGTCTGGCCTCACCAAATTTCTACACACCAGCAAAATACTTACTCGCCTCTTCTGACAATTGTATACTCATTATTCCCACTATATAAACAAAGTTATATGGACGACAACGTTCCTCGGCATACCAGGGCCCAGCAGAGTGGAACGAATTGCCCATCGACACAAAGACATAGTGATCCTTTTTATGAGTGCTCTTAAATCTCATATTCGTCGACTGCAAGAACAAACTTAAAGACCTAATAATGTTTCCGACCGTAAATATTCTCTCTCTCTCTCTCTCTCTCTCTCTCTCTCTCTCTCTCTCTCTCTCTCTCTCTCACACACACACACACACACACACACACACACACAGAGACAGTTGCAATACAATCTACCCCAATTGTGATATTATCTAAACTCTTGCATTATAATTTACACATGAAAATTGATTCAAATAGCAGGCCTACCGATTTTCGATTACATCATAATTTTTTGACAGCTGAAGTATCCTAGGTTTGAAATGGCAATAAGTATATATAGGTGGAAATGACAATAGTTAGTATCCAAGAAGTGAAATGGCAACCGGAAATATTTGCTATATATATCTATATTATGTATGTTAATTTTCATGATAAAGAATTGAAAGTGTCATTTACTAATCGACTTTTCAATGACTGTTAGTCGGTGCTCCAAAATGAAGTCATTCTTAAACACAGTTCATAGTTCCAAAGGCAGTGAGCAGTACGTTTAATCCAATGAATTCAGAATATGAGTTCTTGAAATTTAGGCTGACCCAATTCCTAGTTCTTTGGCAGCTGGAAATTCTGTCAGAGACTTGACCGTTAAAGCGATTTCAAAAGGACTGGTCAAGCCTTCGGTCTGATTTTTGAAAATGTGATTTTATTTTAGATAAGGGATAATTGGCTGAGAATTATTTATTCCTAGCAGAAGGGCGCTGTGCAAATATTATGAACTGACGAGAAAGGGGCCGGGGTTAGATGAAGTTGTTTATGTATGCAACATGCACAGCGGAAAGAATATGGTACTTCGTTACTTTCATGTACTGAAGCTAAAATGTCTATGGATATTGTACTTGTGGAAATTGTAAATGATCTAAGTGCACAGCTAAAGAAAATAACAGCTCCTTTGTGCTAACAAATAATCACCCTGAATAAGTCTTAAGTACACTATCTTTAGCAGATATTACAATATGGATAAGGGATTTTTCCAAACTAAACAAATACAAGCTTCTGACAGTGTAATGAATGAATTACCAAATATATTAAATGTACAAAATTTAAAGGTTCATTTTTTTACGATTTACCTCAGTCTAGGGAGTAAAAATGGCAAAGCAGAGCTAGCAGTTGTTTTGAAAGGTTAAGTTAGGTCAGGCTATAATAGATATAACACACATTAGTCAAATGAAAGGGAATTATAATAGATATAACACACATTAGTCAAATGAAAGGGAATTATAATAGATATAACACACATTAGTCAAATGAAAGGGAATTATAATAGATATAACACACATTAGTCAAATGAATGGAAATTATAATAGATATAACACACATTAGTCAAATGAAAGGAAATTATAATAGATATAACACACATTAGTCAAATGAAAGGGAATTATAATAGATATAACACACATTAGTCAAATGAATGGAAATTATAATAGATATAACACACATTAGTCAAATGAAAGGAAATTATAATAGATATAACACACATTAGTCAAATGAAAGGGAATCAAACGTTCTGTGAACAATTCCTAAGATGTGCAAGGTCTTTTTAAATAGCCAGTATAACCAGTGGAGTAAACCGTGGAAATTCATATTTTCTTTTTACAAAATCTAAACCTATGCAAAATACAAAACTGTAGAGTGCTACCATAATCATCGGTCTTTAAACGAGACAAAAAGTCGTGAACATTTGAGTGGATTTATTTATTTATTTCAATTATTCATCAGAACAGCAAAGTGCTCCGACGTTTTGAATTTAACCGGTCTTTTTAAATTATTGTGAGTAAAGACATTTCGGATTATATCATTGTGATTCATCTAGACAGCTGGTACACAACTGCGATTATCTGGACTTCATTCGGAATACCACTGAAACACACTTGGATTGCTCGATCGTATTGAACATGTGATAGAAAATTTAGGACTATTTAGGATTTCATTCACCGTAATATAGGTTATTTTAAATTTATGACATATTTTTAGGAAATACATTATACTTTGCATTTTTTAAAAACCATATCGGCTTTCACCCTTTTTTGACTTAGCTTCTTAAGACCATAGACTCATAACAGTATACAATGGGTGAAATGACAATAGTTAGTATCTAAGGGGTGAAATGGAAATAGTAAATATCCTAGAGATAAAATGGCAATAATAAAAGTATCCAAGGGATGAAATGGCAATAGGAGGTATCCAAGGGATGAAATGACAATAGTAAATATCTAAGTGGTAAAATGTCATAAACAGGTATTCAAGGGTTTCAAATGCAAGGGTTTTTTCTAAATTATTTGCCACGAATGTCATTGCTAGATGATTCTGTATTCAGTAGAGATATTGCGATTAACGTAGCAATTCAACTGTTTCAGTACTGCTTGACAGACAAACCAGAGCTGCGACCATTTGAACCATTGAAAACGGCTGAACAGAAATTCCCAATCACAGAATTCCAGCCTGTGTACTATGTGGCAGAGAGTTTTGAAAGTTCTCAGGCTCAGATGCGGTAATTAGGTTCCTTTATTATTATTTTAATGTAATTTATGATTACTAGACAAAGGGGTCAGATATTAGCATGTTTTTTTTCATTATAATATCGTAGATTAAACACTATATTGGGAGCATTAAGTACTAGATTATATCTTTGTGATGCATCAAGACTTTTGGCACATCAGTACATTAAAGAATATTGAAATTCATTCAGAAAATTCTATACGTTTGAACGTTTGATTAAACATTTAGGTTTTATAGGATTTCAATGGTAATGATGTAACTTTTAAACATTTTCACCTTAAAACTAAACTATTTCTTGATTTTACTAAACCTTTTGATTCTGCTTCTTTCTCAAACCCATTTTAAGACCATAGAGTCGTAACATTTGTCTATAGAAATACTTGTCTAAAAATAATTCTGTTTCCGGAAAATGTTATAATGTTGCTATACAAATATGCATGATTTGGAAAGGATATAGAAATTTACCGTCATGATCAGGTAGTTGATACTGACACATTTCAATCACAGTTACAGGGAAAATATTGTGACAAACAATAGCACTCAACTACCTGTAGATTTTTAATGAGATACTTAGTTATAGTACCATGTTACATATTTCGGTCATCATTTACTTACTTACCAACTACTAGCAATGTAAGGATAATGTACATTCGTCTATATGTAGGTATAAGGATAATGTACATTCGTCTATATGTAGGTATAAGGATAATGTACATTCGTCTATATGTATGTGTAAAGATAATGTACATTCGTCTATATGTATGTATAAGGATAATGTACATTCGTCTATATGTAGGTATGGCTTTCCTTCCTTTGAGATGATTACACACAACACATTTGACTTAAACACAAAAGCTACACAAGTCAGGGAACCCAAAACTATCTCTTGCAATAAATAATCATCCATTAGAAAATGTCAATCATGAAAGGCTTGTAGGTGTGTCCATAGATAATAATTTATTATGGAATGACCATATTGATAAGCTTTGTAAAACACTGTCATCCAAAATTGCCCTTCTCAGTAGAATCAAGAAATATTTATGGAAATTCGCAATCTATACTACAAGACGTATATTCTTCCAACAATGGATTACTGTTCTAATGTATGGGGAAACTGTGCTAAATCTGAGCTTGACAGGATTTATAAACTCCAGAAACGAGCAGCACGTGTAATTTTAGATACATCTGTTGACCATCCCTCAAAAGCATTATTTACAGAACTCAAATGGTTCACAATATATGACAGGATAGATTTTCACAAGGCAGTTCTTTTATATAAATGTCTACATGGAACTGCACCAGAGTATCTTCAGGACTTATTCAGGCCTTTTTCAACACAATACCAGTTGAGATCAATCTCACATGGAAACCTTCTAGTACCAAAACCAAGAACAGAGCAATTCAAAAAGAGTTTTCAATACTCTGGTACAGTTCTGTGGAATAAGCTTCCACTACATGTAAAATCGGCTGAAACTATTAGAGTATTTAAGAAGAGATATCAGGAGCATGCATGTGTTTCTAACAGATAATGGAATTTAGTATTTTAATACGACACATGCTAATATAAGCACTAATTATTGCTTCTTCACACAATGTGCATTTGTTATACTTTCATTAAGAGGGCATCAAGGGAGAATAGTCCTTGACTAATGAGTCACCCTCTATAAATAAAGCATTATTATTATTATTATTATTATTATTATTATTATTATTATTATAAACTAAAATTAAATTAGGTACTCATCTATAAGTCAGTCGATTAAAATTTCATACTAATTTAATATCTGCACTTTTATTTATTTATTTATTTATTTATTATGTATTTATGTATTTATTTATTTATTTATGTTGGTTCTTGAAGTTCACCTTATAGTTCAATTTATTGGCATTACAGGATTATGCAAATGTCACTTTGCTTAAAATATGAAATTCGGATTGCATTTACAACAAAATGGACGATGATATAACATTTTTACATCATTTTAACGATTGTTCAAGATTATATTCGTTCTTATTTATTTGTGAACTGAGCGTTTGTTGTTGCTGAAATATTTTTAGCGCCAATACTCAGAAACTGCATACTATAGGCTGACATTGTATGGTATGGTGTCCATATATATGTGTATGTTGTTATGTATATATAATTGGAATTTTCTAAAAGACCTTGGTCAGGGCTTGAGGGCAGATGACTACCTGGAATTCATTCGGAATACTCTTTACTTTTGGACTTTAGACAGACCGCTTATGACTATTTTGGATTGAACTCACAATATTGAAAATTCTTTTTTAAATTTTCATGATGTTTTCTAAGGATATATATTATTTGTGATGGCCCGTATCATGCTGATGTGCCAATAGATTTCTTGTTGGATCACAATAACACAATCCAAGCATTAATTCCTTATTTTGAAATTTCACTATAAATTCAAGTCGCTATTTTCAATAATGTTACTTTTGAACTGCACTTTCCTTTTCCAGAGAAAAATCACCTGAAGAAAATAAATTTTACAAATAAAAGTCAAAATTAACTTCTGGACACAACAATAACGCAGTCGATTATGCTGAGATCTTAAAGCACAAATGATTAATTTTCAACATAAAAAAGCAAAGATTATATTTTAAATTTAAATATCCAATTAACATGACTGATACAATCCATTGATAAGGCTAGTCTGGAATTAGTATAATTACAAAATTTACCTGATTGATGCAGTGCATTGATGAGGCAGGAATTAGTTTATTTATCCAATTTACATGACGGATACAGTGCATTGATGAAACTGGAATTAGTATATTTATCCAATTTACATGACGGATACAGTGCATTGATGCGACTGGAATTAGTATATTTATCCAATTTACATCACGGATACAGTGCATTCATGAGACTGGAATTAGTATATTGATCCAAATTACATGACGGATACAATGCATTGATGAGACTGGAATTAGTATATTTATCCAATTTACCTGATTGATACACTGCATAGATGAGACTGTAATTACTATATTCATCCAATTTACATGACTGATTCAATGCATTGATGAGACTGGAATTAGTATATTTATCCAATTTACATGACGGATACAATGCATTGATGAGACTGGAATTAGTATATTTATCCAATTTACCTGATTGATACAATGCATTGATGAGGCTGGAATTAGTATATTTATCCAATTTACATGACTGATTCAATGCATTGATGAGACTGGAATTAGTATATTTATCCAATTTACATGACTTATTCAATGCATTGATGAGACTGGAATTAGTATATTTATCCAATTTACATGACTGAGTCAATGCATTGATGAGACAGGAATTAGGTTATTTATCCAATTTAACTGATTGATTCAATGCAATGATGAGACTGGACTTAGTATATTTATCCAATTTACATGACGGATACAGTTCATTGATGAGACTGGAATTAGTATATTGATCCAATTTACATGACGGATATAGTGCATTGATGAGACTGGAATTAGTATATATTTATCCAATTTACATGACGGATACAATGCATTGATGAGACTGGAATTAATATATTTATCCAATTTACATGACGGATACAATGCATTGATGAGACTGGAATTAGTATATTTATCCAATTTACCTGACTGAGTCTATGCATAGATGAGACTGGAATTAGTATATTTATCCAATTTACATGACGGATACAGTGCATTGTTCAGACTGGAATTAGTATATTTATCCAATTTACATGACTGATTCAATGCATTGATGAGACTGGAATTAGTATCTTTATCCAATTTACATGCCTGAGTCAATGCATTGATGAGACAGGAATTAGGATATTTATCCAATTTACCTGATTGATTCAATGCATTGATGAGACTGGACTTAGTATATTTATCCAATTTACATAACGGATACAGTGCATTGATGAGACTGGAATTAGAATATTGATCCAATTTACATGACGGATACAGTGCATTGATGAGACTGGAATTAGTATATATTTATCCAATTTACATGACGGATACAATGCATTGATGAGACTGGAATTAGTATATTTATCCAATTTACATGACGGATACGGTGCATTGTTCAGACTGGAATTAGTATATTTTTCCAATTTACCTGATTGATTCAATGCATTGATGAGACTGGAATTAGATTATTTATCCACTTTACATGACTAATTCAATGCATACATGAGACTGGAATTAGTATATTTATCCAATTTACATGACTAATTCAATGCATTGATGAAACTGGAAGTAGTATATTTATCCAATTTACATGTCTGATTCAATGCATTGTTGAGACTGGAATTAGTATATTTATTCAATTTACATGACTGATTCAATGCACTGATGAGACTGGAATTAGTATATTTATCCAATTTTCCTGATTGATTCAATGCATTGAAGAGACTGGAATTAGTATATTTATCTAATTTACATGACGGATACAATGCATCCATGAGACTGGAATTAATATATTTATCCAATTTACCTGATTCATTCAATGCATTGATGATACTGGAATTAATATATTTATCCAATTTACATGACGGATACAATACATTGATGAGACTGGAATTAGTATATTTATCCAATTTACATGACGGATACGGTGCATTGTTCAGACTGGAATTAGTATATTTTTCCAATTTACCTGGTTGATTCAATGCATTGATGAGACTGGAATTAGATTATTTATCCACTTTACATGACTAATTCAATGCATACATGAGACTGGAATTAGTATATTTATCCAATTTACATGACTAATTCAATGCATTGATGAAACTGGAATTAGTATATTTATCCAATTTACATGTCTGATTCAATGCATTGTTGAGACTGGAATCAGTATATTTATTCAATTTACATGACTGATTCAATGCATTGATGAGACTGGAATTAGTATATGTATCCAATTTTCCTGATTGATTCAATGCATTGATGAGACTGGAATTAGTATATTTATCCAATTTACATGACGGATAAAATGCATCCATGAGACTGAAATTAGTATATTTATCCAATTTACCTGATTGATTCAATGCATTGATGAGACTGGAATGAATATATTTATCCAATTTACATGACGGATAGAGTGCATTGATGAGACTGGAATTAGTATATTTATCAAATTTACATGAGTGATTCAATGCATTGATAAAACTGGAATTAGTATATTTATCCAATTTACATGACGGATACAATGCATTGACGATGCTGGAATTAGTATATTTATCCAATTTCCATGATTGATTCAATGCATTGTTGAGACTGGAATTAGTATATTTATCCAATTTACATGACGGATACAGTGCATTGACGAGGATGGAATTAGTATATTTATCCAATTTCCATGATTGATTCAATGCATTGTTGAGACTGGAATTAGTATATTTATCCAATTTACATGACGGATACAGTGCATTGATGAGACTGGAATTAGTATATATTTATCCAATTTATATGACGGATACAATGGATTGATGAGACTGGAATCAGTATATTTATCCAAGTTACATGACTGTGTCAATGCATTGATAAAACTGTAATTATTATATTTATCCATTTAAATGACGGATACAGTGCATTGTTCAGACTGGAATTAGTATATTTATCCAATTTACCTGATTGATTCAATGCATTGATGAGACTGGAATTAGCATATTTATCCAATTTACATTTCTGATTCAATGCATTGTTGAGACTGGAATTAGTATATTGATCCAATTTACATGACGGATACAGTGCATTGATGAGACTGGAATTAGTATATTTATCCAATTTACATGACGGATACAGTGAATTGTTCAGACTGGAATTAGTATATTTATCCAATTTAACTGATTGATTCAATGCATTGATGAGACTGGAATTAGTATATTTATCCAATTTACATGACTAATTCAATGCATACATGAGACTGGAATTAGTATATTTATCAAATTTACATGACTGATTCAATGCATTGATTAGACTGGAATTAGTATATTTATCCAATTTACATGACTGATTCAATGCATTGTTGAGACTGGAATTAGTATATTTATCCAATTTAAATGATTGATTCAATGCATTGTTGCGACTGGAATTAGTATATTTATCCAATTTACATGACGGATACAGTGCATTGACGAGGCTGGAATTAGTATATTTAACCAATTTCCATGATTGATACAATGCATTGTTGAGACTGGAATTAGTATATTGATCCAATTTACATGACGGATACATTGCATTGATGAAACTGGAATCAGTATATATTTATCCAATTTACATGACGGATACAATGCATTGATGAGACTGGAATTAGTATATTTATCCAATTTACATGACTGAGTCAATGCATTGATAAAACTGGAATTAGTATATTTATCCAATTTACATGACGGATACAGTGCATTGTTCAGACTGGAATTATTATATTTATCCAATTTACCTGATTGATTCAATGCATTGATGAGACTGGAATTAGTATATTTATCCAATTTACATGACGGATACAATACATTAATGAGAATGGAATTAGTATATTTATCAAATTTACCTGATTGATTCAATGCATTGATGAGACTGGAATTAATATATTTATCCAATTTACATGACTAATTCAATGCATACATGAGACTGGAATTAGTATATTTATCCAATTTACATGACGGAATCAATGCATTGATAAAACTGGAATTAGTATATTTATCCAATTTACATGACGGATACGGTGCATTGTTCAGACTGGAATTAGTATATTTATCCAATTTACCTGCTTGATTCAATGCATTGATGAGACTGGAATTAGTATATTTATCCAATTTACATGACTAATTCAATGCATACATGAGACTGGAATTAGTATATTTATCCAATTTACATGACGGATTCAATGCATTGATGAGACTGGAATTACTATATTTATCCAATTTACATGACTGATTCAATGCATTGATAAGACTGGAATTAGTATATTTATCCACTTTACATGACTAATTCAATGCATACATGAGACTGGAATTAGTATATTTATCCAATTTACATGATTAATTCAATGCATTGATGAAACTGGAATTAGTATATTTATCCAATTTACATGTCTGATTCAATGCATTGTTGAGACTGGAATTAGTATATTTATTCAATTTACATGACTGATTCAATGCATTGATGAGACTGGAATTAGTATATTTATCCAATTTTCCTGATTGATTCAATGCATTGAAGAGACTGGAATTAGTATATTTATCTAATTTACATGACGGATACAATGCATCCATGAGACTGGAATTAATATATTTATCCAATTTACCTGATTCATTCAATGCATTGATGATACTGGAATTAATATATTTATCCAATTTACATGACGGATACAATGCATTGATGAGACTGGAATTAGTATATTTATCCAATTTACATGACGGATACGGTGCATTGTTCAGACTGGAATTAGTATATTTTTCCAATTTACCTGGTTGATTCAATGCATTGATGAGACTGGAATTAGATTATTTATCCACTTTACATGACTAATTCAATGCATACATGAGACTGGAATTAGTATATTTTTCCAATTTACATGACTAATTCAATGCATTGATGAAACTGGAATTAGTATATATATCCAATTTACATGTCTGATTCAATGCATTGTTGAGACTGGAATTAGTATATTTATTCAATTTACATGACTGATTCAATGCATTGATGAGACTGGAATTAGTATATTTACCCAATTTACATGACGGATACAATGCATCCAAGAGACTGAAATTAGTATATTTATCCAATTTACCTGATTGATTCAATGAATTGATAAGACTGGAATTAATATATTTATCCAATTTACATGACGAATACAGTGCATTGATGAGACTGGAATTAGTATATTTATCAAATTTACATGACTGATTCAATGCATTGATAAAACTGGAATTAGTATATTTATCTAATTTACATGACGGATACAGTGCATTGACGATGCTGGAATTAGTATATTTATCCAATTTCCATGATTGATTCAATGCATTGTTGAGACTGGAATTAGTATATTTATCCAATTTACATGACGGATACAGTGCATTGACGAGGGTGGAATTAGTATATTTATCCAATTTCCATGATTGATTCAATGCATTGTTGAGAATGGAATTAGTATATTTATCCAATTTACATGACGGATACAGTGCATTGATGAGACTGGAATTAGTATATATTTATCCAATTTATATGACGGATACAATGGATTGATGAGACTGGAATCAGTATATTTATCAAAGTTACATGACTGTGTCAATGCATTGATAAAACTGTAATTATTATATTTATCCAATTTACATGACGGATACAGTGCATTGTTCAGACTGGAATTAGTATATTTATCCAATTTACCTGATTGATTCAATGCATTGATGAGACTGGAATTAGCATATTTATCCAATTTACATTTCTGATTCAATGCATTGTTGAGACTGGAATTAGTATATTGATGAAATTTACATGACGGATACAGTGCATTGATGAGACTGGAATTAGTATATTTATCCAATTTACATGACGGATACAGTGCATTGTTCAGACTGGAATTAGTATATTTATCCAATTTAACTGATTGATTCAATGCATTGATGAGACTGGAATTAGTATATTTATCCAATTTACATGACTAATTCAATGCATACATGAGACTGGAATTAGTATATTTATCAAATTTACATGACTGATTCAATGCATTGATTAGACTGGAATTAGTATATTTATCCAATTTACATGACTGATTCAATGCATTGTTGAGACTGGAATTAGTATATTTATCCAATTTACATGATTGATTCAATGCAGTGTTGAGACTGGAATTAGTATATTTATCCAATTTACATGACGGATGCAGTGCATTGACGAGGCTGGAATTAGTATATTTAACCAATTTCCATGATTGATACAATGCATTGTTGTGACTGGAATTAGTATATTGATCCAATTTACATGACGGATACATTGCATTGATGAGACTGGAATCAGTATATATTTATCCAATTTACATGACGGATACAATGCATTGATGAGACTGGAATTAGTATATTTATCCAATTTACATGAGGGATACAGTGCATTGTTCAGACTGGAATTATTATATTTATCCAATTTGATTCAATGCATTGATGAGACTGGAATTAGTATATTTATATAATTTACATGACGGATACAATACATTAATGAGAATGGAATTAGTATATTTATCAAATTTACATGATTGATTCAATGCATTGATGAGACTGGAATTAATATATTTATCCAATTTACATGACTAATTTAATGCATACATGAGACTGGAATTAGTATATTTATCCAATTTACATGACGGATTCAATGCATTGATAAAACTGGAATTAGTATATTTATCCAATTTACATGACGGATACGGTGCATTGTTCAGACTGGAATTAGTATATTTATCCAATTTACCTGATTGATTCAATGCATTGATGAGACTGGAATTAGTATATTTATCCAATTTACATGACTAATTCAATGCATACATGAGACTGGAATTAGTATATTTATCCAATTTACATGACGGATTCAATGCATTGATGAGACTGGAATTACTATATTTATCCAATTTACATGACTTATTCAATGCATTGATAAGACTGGAATTAGTATATTTATCCAATTTACATGTCTGATTCAATGCATTGTTGAGACTGGAATTAGTATATTTATCCAATTTACATTACTGATTCAATGCATTGATGAGGCTGGAATTAGTATATTTATCCAATTTACATGACAGATTCAATGCATTGATGAGACTGGAATTAGTATAGTTATCCAATTTTCCTGATTGATTCAATGCATTGATGAGACTGGAATTAGTATATTTTTCCAATTTACATGACGGATACAATGCATTGATGAGACTGGAATTAGTATATTTATCCAATTTACCTGATTGATTCAATGCATTGATGAGACTGGAATTAATATATTTATCCAATTTACATGACGGATACAGTGCATAGATGAGACTGGAATTAGTATATTTATCAAATTTACATGACTGATTCAATGCATTGATAAACTGGAATTAGTATATTTATCCAATTTACATGACGGATACAGTGCATTGATGAGGCTGGAATTAGTATATTTATCCAATTTCCATGATTGATTCAATGCATTGATGAGACTGGAATTAGTATATTTATCCAATTTACATGAAGGATACAGTGCATTGACGAGGCTGGAATTGCTATATTTAACCAATTTCCATGATTGATTCAATGCATTGTTGAGACTGGAATTAGTATATTTATCCAAATTACATGACGGATACAGTGCATTGATGAGACTGGAATTAGTATATTTATCCAATTTACATGACGGATACAGTGCATTGTTCAGACTGGAATTAGTATATTTATCCAATTTACCTGATTGATTCAATGCATTGATGAGACTGGAATTAGTATATTTATCCAATTTACATGACTAATTCAATGCATACATGAGACTGGAATTAGTATATTTATCAAATTTACATGACTGATTCAATGCATTGATGAGACTGGAATTAGTATATTTATCCAATTTACATGACTGATTCAATGCATTGTTGAGACTGGAATTAGTATATTTATCCAATTTCCATGATTGATTCAATGCATTGTTGAGACTGGAATTAGTATATTTATCCAATTTACATGACGGACACATTGCATTGATGAGACTGGAATTAGTATATATTTATCCAATTTACATGACGGATACAATGCATTGATGAGACTGGAATTAGTATATTTATCCAATTTACATGACGGACACAGTGCATTGTTCAAACTGAAATTATTATATTTATCCAATTTACCTGATTGATTCAATGCATTGATGAGACTGGAATTAGTATATTTATCCAATTTCCATGATTGATTCAATGCAATGTTGAGACTGGAATTAGTATATTTATCCAATTTACATGACGGATACAGTGCATTGACGAGGCTGGAATTAGTATATTTAACCAATTTCCCTGATTGATTCAATGCATTGTTGAGACTGGAATTAGTATATTGATCCAATTTACATGACGGATACATTGCATTGATGAGACTGGAATTAGTATATATTTATCCAATTTACATGACGGATACAATGCATTGATGAGACTGGAATTAGTATATTTATCCAATTTACATGACTGAGTCAATGCATTGATAAAACTGGAATTAGTATATTTATCCAATTTACATGACGGATACAGTGCATTGTTCAGACTGGAATTATTATATTTATCCAATTTACCTGATTGATTCAATGCATTGATGAGACTGGAATTAGTATATATATCCAATTTACATGACGGATACAATACATTGATGAGAATGGAAAAAGTATATTTATCCAATTTACCTGATTGATTCAATGCATTGATGAGACTGGAATTAATATATTTATCCAATTTACATGACGGATACAGTGCATTGATGAGACTGGAATTAGTATATTTATCAAATTAACATGACTGGTTCAATGCATTGATAAAACTGGAATTAGTATATTTATCCAATTTACATGACGGATACGGTGCATTGTTCAGACTGGAATTAGTATATTTATCCAATTTACCTGCTTGATTCAATGCATTGATGAGACTGGAATTAGTATATTTATCCAATTTACTTGACTAATTCAATGCATACATGAGACTGGAATTAGTATATTTATCCAATTTACATGACGGATTCAATGCATTGATCAGACTGGAATTACTATATTTATCCAATTACATGACTGATTCAATGCATTGATAAGACTGGAATTACTATATTTATCCAATTTACATGACTGATTCAATGCATTGATAAGACTGGAATTAGTATACTTATCCAATTTACATGGCTGATTCAATGCATTGTTGAGACTGGAATTAGTATATTTATCCAATTTACATGACAGATTCAATGCATTGATGAGACTGGAATTAGTATAGTTATCCAATTTTCCTGATTGATTCAATGCATTGATGAGACTGGAATTAGTATATTTATCCAATTTACATGACGGATACAGTGCATTGATGAGACTGGAATTAGTATATTTATCAAATTTACATGACTGATTCAATGCATTGATAAAACTGGAATTAGTATATTTATCCAATTTATATGACGGATTCAGTGCATTGACGAGGCTGGAATTAGTATATTTATCCAATTTCCATGATTGATTCAATGCATTGATGAGACTGGAATTAGTATATTTATCCAATTTACATGTCGGATACAGTGCATTGACGAGGCTGGAATTAGTATATTTAACCAATTTCCATGATTGATTCAATGCATTGTTGAGACTGGAGTTAGTATATTTATCCAATTTACATGACGGATACAGTGCATTGATGAGACTGGAATTAGTATATTGATCCAATTTACATGACGGATACAGTGCATTGATGAGACTGGAATTAGTATATTCATCCAATTTACATGACGGATACAGTGCATTGTTCAGACTGGAATTAGTATATTTATCCGATTTACCTGATTGATTCAATGCATTGATGAGACTGGAATTAGCATATTTATCCAATTTACACGACTAATTCAATGCATACATGAGACTGGAATTAGTATATTTATCAAATTTACATGACTGATTCAATGCATTGATGAGACTGGAATTAGTATATTGATCCAATTTACATGACTGATTCAATGCATTGTTGAGACTGGAATTAGTATATTTATCCAATTTACATGACGGATACAGTGCATTGACGAGGCTGGAATTAGTATATTTATCCAATTTCCATGATTGATTCAATGCATTGTTGAGACTGGAATTAGTATATTGATCCAATTTACATGACGGATACATTGCATTGATGAGACTGGAATTAGTATATATTTATCCAATTTACATGACGGATACAATGCATTGATGAGACTGGAATTAGTATATTTATCCAATTTACATGACTGAGTCAATGCATTGATAAAACTGGAATTAGTATATTTATCCAATTTACATGACGGATACAGTGCATTGTTCAGACTGGAATTATTATATTTATCCAATTTACCTGATTGATTCAATGCATTGATGAGACTGGAATTAGTATATTTATCCAATTTACATGACTAATTCAATGCATACATGAGACTGGAATTAGTATATTTATCCAATTTACATGACTGATTCAATGCATTGATGAGACTGGAATTACTATATTTATCCAATTTACATGACTGATTCAATGCATTGATGAGACTGGAATTCGTATATTAATCCAATTTACATGACTAATTCAATGCATTGATGAAACTGGAATTATTATCTTTATCCAATTTACATGTCTGATTCAATGCATTGTTGAGACTGGAATTAGTATATTGATCCAATTTACATGACTGATTCATTGCATTGATGAGACTGGGATTAGTATATTTATCCAATTTTCCTGATTGATTCAATGCATTGCTGAGACTGGAATTAGTATATTTATCCAATTTACATGACGGATACAATGCATTGATGAGACTGGAATTAGTATATTTATCCAATTTACCTGATTGATTCAATGCATTGATGAGACTGGAATTAATATATTTATCCAATTTACATGACGGATACAGTGCATTGATGAGACTGGAATTAGTATATTTATCAAATTTACATGACGGATACGGTGCATTGACGAGGCTGGAAATATTTATCCAATTTCCATGATTGATTCAATGCATTGTTGAGACTGGAATTAGTATATTTATCCAATTTAAATGACGGATACAGTGCATTGATGAGACTGGAATTAGTATATTTATCCAATGTACTTGACGGATACAGTGCATTGATGAGACTGGAATTAGTATATATTTATCCAATTTACATGACGGATACAATGCATTGATGAGACTGGAATTAGTATATTTATCCAATTTAAATGACTGAGTCAATGCATAGATGAGACTGGAATTAGTATATTTATCCAATTTACATGACGGATACAGTGCATTGTTCAGCCTGGAATTAGTATATCTATCCAATTTCCATGACTGATTCATTGCATTGATGAGACTGGAATTAGTATATTTATCCAATTTAAATGACTGAGTCAATGCATTGATAAAACTGGAATTAGTATATTTATCCAATTTACATGACGGATACAGTGCATTGTTCAGACTGGAATTATTATATTTATTCAATTTACCTGATTGATTCAATGCATTGCTGAGACTCGAATTAGTATATTTGTCCAATTTACATGACTAATTCAATGCATACATGAGACTGGAATTAGTATATTTATCCAATTTACATGACTGATTCAATGCATTGATGAGACTGGAATTACTATATTTATCCAATTTACATGACTGATTCAATGCATTGATGAGACTGGAATTCGTATATTTATCCAATTTACATGACTAATTCAATGCATTGATGAAACTGGAATTATTATATTTATCCAATTTACATGACTGATTCAATGCATTGATGAGACTGGAATTAGTATATTTATCCAATTTACCTGATTGATTCAATGCATTGATGAGACTGGAATTAGTATATTTATCCAATTTACCTGATTGATTCAATGCATTGATGAGACTGGAATTAGTATATTTATCCAATTTACATCACGGATACAATGCATTGATGAGATTGGAATTAGTATATTTATCCAATTTACCTGATTGATTCAATGCATTGATGAGACTGGAATTAGTATATTTATCCAATTTACATCACGGATACAATGCATTGATGAGACTGGAATTAGTATATTTATCCAATTTACATGACGGATACAGTGCATTGATGAGACTGGATTTAGTATATTTATCCAATTTACGTGACTGATAGAATACATTGATGAGACTGGAATTAGTATATTTATCCAATTTACATGACGGATACAGTGCATTGACGAGGCTGGAATTAGTATATTTATCCAATTTCCATGATTGATTCAATGCATTGTTGAGACTGGAATTAGTGTATTTATCCAATTTAAATGACGGATACAGTGCATTGATGAGACTGGAATTAGTATATTGATCCAATTTAAATGACGGATACAGTGCATTTATGAGACTGGAATTAGTATATATTTATCCAATTTACATGACGGATACAATGCATTGATGAGACTGGAATTAGTATATTTATCCAATTTAAATGACTGAGTCAATGCATAGATGAGACTGGAATTAGTATATTTATCCAATTTACATGACGGATACAGTGCATTGTTCAGCCTGGAATTAGTATATTTATCCAATTTCCATGACTGATTCATTGCATTGATGAGACTGGAATTAGTATATTCATCCAATTTACATGACTAATTCAATGCATAGATGAGACTGGAATTAGTATATTTATCCAATTTACCTGATTGATTCAATGCATTGATGAGACTGGACTTAGTATATTTATCAAATGTACATGACGGATACAGTGCATTGATGAGTCTGGAATTAGTATATTAATCCAATTTACATGACGGATATAGTGCATTGATGAGACTGGAATTAGTATATATTTATCCAATTTACATGACGGATACAGTGCATTGTTGAGACTGGAATAAGTATATTTATCAATTTTACATGATGGATACAGTGCATTAATGAGACTGGAATTAGTATATTGATCCATTTTACATGACGGATACAGTGCATTGTTGAATTAGTATATATTTATCCAATTTACATGATGGATACTTTGCATTCTGATACTGGAATTACTATATTTATCTAATTTACCTGATTGATTCAATGCATTGATGAGACTGGAAGTAGTATATTTATCCAATTTACATGACGGATACAGTGCATTGTTCAGACTGGAATTAGTATATTTATCCAATTTACATGACTGATTCATTGCATTGATTAGACTGGAAGTATATATTTATAAAATTTACATGACTGATTCAATGCATTGATGAGACTGGAATTAGTATATTTATCCAATTTACATGACTGAGTCAATGCATTGATGAGTCTGCAATTATTATATTTATCCAATTTACATGATTGATTCAATGCATTGATGAGACTGGAATTAGTATATTTATCCAATTTCCATGACGGATACAATGCATTGATCGGACTGGAATTAGTTTATTTATCGAATTTACCTGATTGATTCAATGCATTGATGAGACTGGAATTAGTATATATATCCAATTTACATGACGGATACATTGCATTGATGAGGCTGGAATTAGTATTTATTTGTCCAATTTACATGACGGATACAATGCATTGATGATACTGGAATTAATTTATTTATCCAATTTACCTGATTGATTCAATGCATTGATGAGACTGGACTTAGCATATTTATCCAATTTACACGGATACATTGCATTGATTAGGCTGGAATTAGTATTTATTTATCCAATTTACATGACATATACAGTGCATTGATGAGACTGGAATTAGTATATTTATCCAATTTACATGACGGATGCAGTGCATTGATGTGACTGGAATTAGTATATTTATCCAATTTACAAGACGGATACAGTGTATTGATGTAACTGGAATTAGTATATATTTATCCAATTTACATGAGGGATACATTGAATTGTTGAGTCTGGAATTAATATATATTTATCCAATTTACATGACGGATACAGTGCATTTTTGAGACTGGAATAAGTATATTTATCCAATTTACATGACGGACACAGTGCATTGATGAGACTGGAATTAGTATATTGATCCAATTTACATGACGGATACAGTGCATTGATGAGACTAGAATTAGTATATATTTATCCAATTTACATGACGGATACAGTGCATAGTTGAGACTGGAATTAGTATATTTATCCAATTTACATGACGGATACAATGCATTGCTGAGATTGGAATTAGTATATTTATCCAATTTACCTGACTGATTCAATGCATTGATGAGACTGTAATTAGTATATTTATCCAATTTACATGACGGATACAGTGCATTGTTCAGACTGGAATTAGTATATTTTTCCAATTTACATGACTGATTCAATGCATTGATACAACTGGATTTAGTATATTTATCCAATTTACATGACTGATTCAATGCATTGTTGAGACTGGAATTAGTATATTTATCCAATTTACATGACTGATTCAATGCATTGATGAGACTGGAATTAGTATATTTATCCAATTTACATGACTGATTCAATGCATTGATGAGACTGGAATTAGTATATTTATCCAATATACATGACTGATTCAATGCATTGATGAGACTGGAATTAGTATATTTATCCAATATACATGACTGATTCAATGCATTGATGAGACTGGAATTAGTATATTTATCCAATATACATGACTGATTCAATGCATTGATGAGACTGGAATTAGTATATTTATCCAATATACATGACTGATTCAATGCATTGATGAGACTGGAATTAGTATATTTATCCAATATACCTGACTAATTAAATGCATTGATGAGGATTAAATTATTATCTTTACATAGCTTACCTGATCAATGCATTTTTTGCTTCATGGTCAGTGGTAGTCATGGGTCTACGTTAATAGCTTTGTTTCCTTCCCTACCCTCTTAAGTTATATTTGTTTAGCAGTGAATGACAATGATTAACCCAACATTGTGTCCCTTCCATTATCTGTGAAAAGTTCTGATTATCCTTTGTATGGTGGATGGCTTATATTCATTATTTAGTTTACTTCAAGTATAAAGTAAGAACCGAGAGATTAGAATATCTAGTATGGATGATGGCTTATATTTATTATTTAGTTTACTTCAAGCGGAAAGTAAGAACTGAGAGAGTAGAATATATAGTATGGTTCATGGTTTATATTCATCCTTATCTTTACTTCTAACAGAAAATAGTAGATGACAACGTACATTATCCATGTAATGTCCTGTAATTTGTTGAGTTATTTCCCTTTCCACATAAAATAAATATTGTCCCCTAAACAGTATAAAATCAGGGTTAAGGATATTTGGCTCTGGCATTTCGTCTGGAAATATTGCATTTATACTTATTAGAATTGTGAGAAAAGAATATCCCCCATTGATGTTCCCCTTGTAAAATATAGGTATCCATAATTACGAAGCATGTGATAAAAAATAGGTTATCTTGCAATGTCCTTTAGTCTCATCCAACGGGATCAAGTGCTTTCAGTCGCTTAAAACTAAAAATAATCAAATAACGAGAGTTTCAAGTAATATTGAAAATACTTAAGTCATTTATGCAACCTTTGGGTTTATTTTGTTCCAGTGCATTTGCAGCGACCATTCCTCGTCCATTCACAGTCCACTACAATCCCTATACCGAATCTGTGGAGGTCATTACCGAAAAGGAGCAAGTCATCAGCTTATTAAGAGCAATCAAAGGTTAGAACTGCCTTTCTCAGCGTATCATGCGCAACGAGATGTTAACAGCATACACAAAGATCAACCATAGGATTATATGCTGACAGAACAGAGTCTATTCTATTTACCACGAATCATATTTACCACGAATCATGTTTCCCGCCATTCATGAATAGATGAATTGTATTGACCCTGCTGAGCCGTCGCATTATGCTATGACACATCCGGGTAACCACTGATTCCGGTTGTGAGCACAATATGCACGAATGTATGCCATTATAAATGACAAAACCATTTACACAGCTGTCTAAAATACTCTGAAATTAAAATATACATGTACTGTAATAGCGACAATGTTGTGCCTTTGCTATGATGTTCACAAGTTCATGAATCGAAACCATAAAGGTATTTAATCAATCCGACATACTATGAAATATAAACCTGCACGTCTGATTGGGTGGTGATGGGGAGAGGGGATAGACTAGATAGACTGTACAGTAATATTTATATTTTATTCTTCACTGCATAATTAGATAACTTCAGTGTTATAGCGTATCCTTAAAGGTTTTTTTATTTGCAGTTTCATTCATAATCGGTTTGGCTTGTGACTACATTTTGTAGTCCGATAAAATCTTAATCGGTTTGGCTTGTGACCACATCCCATTTTGTTGTCCGATTTGTAGTTTTAAGTCATCATTCATATTCGGTTTGGCTTGTGACCATTTTTTAGACCGATAAAAAAACCAACACAATAGGGTATGATGCAACTATTCATTAAATCGTGTAATTGATCTAGACAAATGTGGCTGCAACATATCAGTTTACATTTTTGACAGTGATTGGCATTTCGTGAAACTCTTGAGTTCTGATGCTTTAGGAGATTTTAACAGAATATTTCGGATTTAAATCATGTGCTTGACAACTTGTAAATCCGCAGAGAATGACACAACCCTAGCTTTCATAGATATTCTGAATTTCGTGGGGTGGGGGTGGGTTATTTACTGCTGTTCTATCAGATACAGCAACCAATCAGATGCATCTTAACCTTATTTGCATATTTCAAAGCGTTGCTTGACTAATTAGAATCACACGATTTTAGCGACCAACACATGACTAATAAAATTATGGCATGGTAAATTTAATGAATGAATATTTGATTGAATGAAATTATATTTTGTTATATTAAATGTCTTTTATCGAGGTGAAAATGTTACTCAAATCACAAGAAATTAAATTCCATTATGAGTTATTTCCCTTTGAATATCCAGTATCGGTATGCTTCTCTGCCATTCTGTTACATGAATACTTATTACAAACATCTTCTTTTAGGTGACCTTGACCTTGCAGAACAGGCGCTCAAAATGATCCAGTAAAAAGGACTGAAAGAGAACGTTCTTGATAGAAGAATTACATTTTAAAATTACTGATGTCAAAGTGTTATGGATGCCTAGTAAATAAAATAATGTCAGCGGTGGATTTGCATGAACAGTCTAAGAAAAATGTTTACCTACACCTAATGTATAAAAAAATGAAGTAAAGTTACCAATATGTTTAATATATAGCTTATATATGTTTTGTGATAATTATATGAATTTAATTAATTTGTTTGGTGTAAATTTGTATTATGTCATAGTGAAGGTGTGTGCAGTTAGGTCTCAATAATGCAGACTACATTTATAAGAATGTCTTGGGAAGCATACGACATTATATGGAATATAGTTCCTGTTTAATTGTCTAGTCTGCATTTGCAATTAATAACACATAGGTGTTACTTTGTAATGACTACACATAGGTGTTACTTTGTAATGACTACACATAGGTGTTACTTTATAATGACTACACATAGGTGTTACTTTGTAATGACTACACATAGGTGTTACTTTGTAATGACTACACATAGGTGTTACTTTGTAATGACAACACATAGGTGTTACTTTGTAATGACTACACATAGGTGTTACTTTGTAATGACTACACATAGGTGTTACTTTGTAATGACTACACATAGGTGTTACTTTGTAGTGACTACACATAGGTGTTACTTTGTAGTGACTACACATAGGTGTTACTTTGTAATTACTACACATAGGTGTTACTTTGTAGTGACTACACATATGTGTTTCTTTGTAATGACTACACATAGGTGTTACTTTGTAATGACTACACATAGGTGTTACTTTGTAATGACTACACATAGGTGTTACTTTGTAATGACTACACATAGGTGTTACTTTGTAGTGACTACACATAGGTATTACTTTGTAATGACTACACTTAGGTGTTACTTTGTAATGACTACACATAGATATTACTTTGTAATGACTACACATAGGTGTTACTTTGTAGTGACTACACATAGGTGTTACTTTGTAATGACTACACATAGGTGTTACTTTGTAATGACTACACATAGGTGTTAAGATGCACTTTGTTTGCACAGTGAGACAACTCATTTTTTGTGTACATGTTAAACACCTCATTTCGTTGTACACTTCCCCTAAGAAGCAGTACGTTGTTCACATTTGTTCTTTATCTGTACGCAAATGGCAAGAATAAAAAGTGCCAGAATAAAATAGGAAATCCAGCCTTCAAAATTATTATCACTGTATTAATAATCGTTAAAATCTAAGCTTTTATACCAGTTTTCAGCTTTGTGAAACTAAAGATAATTAAGACAAGAGGCAGAATGTTAATTATCAAATGACCATGCCATGCTATCTTTATTCATAAACTTAATTAATAATAATAAAAATAATAATAATAATGAGGGCATTGTATAGCGCCTAATCTTCAGAAACTCTAAGCGCTTTATAACATCTATAATGATATGACTACAAAAAGAAAAAACAAACACCATGAAATTGGAAAACATAACAAAATGCTGAAAATATTTAAGGTAGGAAACTTTTTTTAGGTCTTTAAGCTGTTATTGCAGTCGAAAAAGGTGACTTTTAAGAAAACTGTTGAAAGGGATCACTGTGTCTTTGTGTCTAATTTCAATGGGCAATTCGTATTTGTTGTTTATGAAGTAATACAAGGTGTGCTATGGAATAGTGACTTAATTAGGCAAATCTTTACTGATCTTATTATCCATAAATGACATTAACAGTATCAAACCAAGCGTAAAACTTAAGTTTCCGTATCAAGCTGGGCTGAATCGATCCCGATACGTAAATTTCCTTAAACGTAAATTGTGTATGTAGACGAAAAGTAGCCAATGACTCCACCGTTTGTAAATGTGAAACGGGTGCAGAATCCCATAAATTCAGCCACCTACAACTGGCAAGCGAACCAATTTCTCACTGCTCTCTTTCAGTATTGAAACAATTTCTCACTGCTCTCTTTCAGTATTGAAACAATTTCTCACTGCTCTCTTTCAGTAGTCAAACAATTTCTCACTGCTCTCTTTCAGTAGTCAAACAATTTCTTACTGCTCTCTTTCAGTATTCATGAGCACTTCAATGACAATAATGAGATAAGCATACATTTTTCCAGCAGTATAATCATTTATTTGACTCGAACATCATCAAGTTGGGTCATCTCAAGAGTACGTCTTTATTATAATCGACTATAAAAACATACTGTGTTAAAACACTTTGTGCCAGGACTTATGTGTTGTGCTATGTTTATTAAAAATAATTTGTATTAGACTTAAAAATATGAAATTACATAATTGCATACATTTAACTGCAGTAGACAATATTTATATTTGTCGTTCAAGTTTATATAGTAATAACCTAAGTGTTTTATTTCATTTATACAAAATACAATTTAACAGCTGATTGACAACTTGTGCATGTAAATACAAATTCTCTGCTAATGTATTTAGTAAATAATCTTATCCTATTAATTTTTATGGCTTATTTTTATGCTGCCTTGGAAGTAAAGGAATTAAAAACTAATCACAAAATCGTAAATAACTACTATTTAGAAGCATACTGTCATACATAATAATTTTAAAGCTCTGCTATGTTCGTCAGATAGAATTACGATCAGTGATGTCTGGTGATGAAAACATGTAAATACATGCTTATAATATATATATATATATATATATATATATATCAAAACATTATTTTGTATTTGTTTATTATTATAGTTTTGTTTCCCATCCACTCCTTCAGCCCAGTTACAAAGAATGAAAAATTCTCAAGTATCTGAAAGATCGAGACGATAAATTATTATTTTTGGGACAATCAAGTATTAAAATGTAAATTTTCAGACATTAAAATAATACAGTCTGGGGTTTAGTCCTTCCTATTCAAGAAAAATACTGGGTGAGTTGTATAGTTTTTAAAATACTGATAGTACGATAAGTAAAGTTAATGAAGAGAGACCATGTACATGTGCGATTGATAGGCAACTGGGAAGTTGTGAGATCTGTAGTCTTGTATTAAAGTAAAATTATTACAGAATGGACACGTTGGGCTTTCCAATTTTCAACAGTATATGCATGAGAGCCTTTGGAACAATCTAACTGTAACAATCTAATTAAACCATTTAGACAATTGGATATTGACTGTCAGAATTAGAAGGTCCCCACTGACTTCTTTTCACCCGTATCGAAGGAGAAATCAACATACCACTGTAAAATTTGAAAATACTTATTAGAGTCAATTCTTTATTGCCACAAGCAGCTTGTCAGAGGAACATGCGGTCGAAAGTATTGCTTGGATGTGTGTTTAATTTAAGCTCGCTGATTGGCTAATTGATCAGCATGATTGACAGGTGGCGATAGGTCACTTGGGCACAAAACTTTAGAATCCTTCACCCTGAACTTCATACCCGTTGGTACTATTTTGGCGAGTTGTGTCCGTCTTTAATAAATAACCGCAATATTTGTAGCTTAGTATTCTCACACCATCCCGTTTGTTTGTACCACCGACCCACCCACCTTTGCCAAATTATAAACAGAAGGACATGAAAAATGGCTTAGTCATTTCATTCACTGATTTACAGATTGTCGCCAGAGAGTCCCAAATAATGTCAACGTTTGGGGCAACGCAAACGCGAGTTTATTTAGCAAGGTCTCCATATTAGCTTTGGCCAGCCAGTGTATGCAAGCCAAAATTTTAATATAGTTCACCGTCTTTGAAAATCTCGATAATTTTGTAACGTGTGGATTTACATTTCTTCGAACACACGTATACAAACGTTCCTCGTATGTATTTGTTCAATTTCTATTAGAAATATAGCTAGACGATGCAAATACTGGACGCAGACGACAGTTTGGACGAAAATTTTTTTATAAACGGACAGTCTGACGTTACATCAGAAACTTATGTTTGCGTTGAAAAGCTAATAGGTCGACAGTATTAGTGACACCCAGGCGACAGTCAGGTTAGAAATTATTATAAATCAATGAATGAAATGACCAAGTTTTCTTTATTTTTATATCCTCTATTTTTTAAATAAAAAATACGTAGTTTATAGTACGAACACAAAGAAGTAGGTTCGTTTTATTATAGCAATTGTTTCATTGCAACTATAAACAAAGATTGTCAACAATGTTTCCTTTTCTGGAAATTACCATGAGAAATATAAAACAGTTACAAATTTCACCAAGATAACCTTTCTCTTTAAGAGCCCTGTGTATACATCTTTCATGTGGTTGGTCACCGTGCGTGTACAAATCCCAGTTAAGGACATTTCTGCATAGTAATGATTACATTTTGCTTTCTGGCTGCTATTGACAACACGAATTGTGAAATGCTTCCAAAATTAAGATCGTTTTGCCATGCTTAATTTCAGCCATCTTTATAAGACCGGGATACAAGGTTACGCATTTTTTCATTCAGGCAGGTTTAGTAAATGTTTACTGAGTTAACACAAAACGGCATCATTTGCAAGTGCAAACGTGATACCCTTAGCAAACAGTGGCGACTGATAAGAGAAGAATACGCTAAATATATTATTGCCATTATAATTGATCTTCTTTGAAAGTTTTATAACTTATGCGTGAAAAAGAATTAGTTTTCATTGGTAACAATTTAGAATATCACTGTTGGTTTTGCTTCCTACAATCGACACAGTGTGTGTGTGTGTGTGTGTGTGTGTGTGTGTGTGTGTGTGTGTGTGTGTGAATTGGAATGTTAACGTAGCTTTAACAATTTAACAGTTATACCGCTACGATGTCTGCAGTATGGCAGTTTAAAATGATGTCTAACAATTGGGCATCATGGCGTAGACATGTAGCGAGACAATCGACACAGATTGATTGGCATAAATTAGTTTCATATATTGATTGAAATGCATACATAGTAGCTTGCCTGTTAAGCGAGAAAAAAAAGTTTCGGTATTCGGTATACCTTAGCAATATCATCAAAATAATGAAGTTCCAATATACGTGTTACGATTGAATTTTCTAGGAATTTTCATATAAGGAAATTCTTATTGTTTTAACATAAAATTATATATTTTCAAAAAAAACCTGAAATTGTAGTACCTAAATACGTATATATATATATATATATATATATATATATATATATATATATATATATATATATATATATATATATATATATATAGCGGCCAAGTGCCTGGGCAAATGTTTGCTTTAGAATATGGGAATATTGAGATCCTCTTGCAGAGCTAATTCTCTATTTAAAAAAATGTGTTTGTGTGGTTTTTCCTATAATATTAATTATGAACTGTTTTATGGATTGCTTGAACTTTATTAGAAATTTATATGTGTTGTAATAGTAGTCTTGGATTATTTTTAAAACGACTTGTTGCCAATTCCATGCTTTATGATAATTGTTTGAAAAAGTAAAATACCATTACGCTACAAAGCGTGATATTTCGGTATTTTAGTTCCAATATTTAATATTTTGACCTGATGACAAAATGATTTCTGTATTTCTTAGAAATATTGTCTTCTTATCATAATTTTAGCCTATTTCGACATTCATTGTTTTATTAGATATTTAATTATTTATTTCATAATTTTATAAGACTGAAATTTTAAAATGGTATGAAAATGGAAAGCTTTATATACATATAATTTATGCATGATTTTTTATTTAAAATGTATAACATCACATGTATCACAGTGTATTTAGGCTTTAATAAAACAAAATCCTACTCCCAAGAACTTCAGAATTCTTACTTCCTCTTGCAACGCCATCCAGGTACCTCTTAACGCACCAACGATGTAAAAACATAAATAAAGGAAACAATTACAAATACAAAACAAAGCATCACTGCTAGCTGTGGCACCTTCACAAAAGGTCAAAATTCTCTTTCTCTGTGAGAGGGCCAATCAAATAATTGAAATAGGAAAGGAACTATTATAACAACTGTTAAAAAAAGTATATTATATTACCTTGCGAGAAATTAATGTCATAATATATGCATTATATTAGCTATTGAATGAAATTAATAAAGCTATAATGTAATTCACTGTCGAATGACAAATAAATTGTACAGCTGCAATAATAGCAGAAATAATGTGTGGTTATAGTGTGTTAATGTGTGGTTAAAGTGTAGTTAATGTGTGGTTAAAGTGTGGTTAATGTGTGGTTAAATTGTGGCTAAATTGTGGTTAATGTGTGGTTAAATTGTGGCTAAATTGTGGTTAAAGTGTGCGCACTTGCAATTGTTCTTGATGTGCAAGTGGAAAACATTTTGTCTGACATCTTTATGCTAAACTTCAGATATAAAATTGTTCGAAGAAAAAAAAGTCTAACCCAAAATACTTTTAAAACAATAATGTGTTGGGGTTAGGGTGAAGGTTCGTCTAGTTCTAAACATGTACAAGAAAATCGCAGTATACTTTTACACATGTATCATAGTACTGAGTCGCATTCAACACACCGAACAGCATAGGCAATGCTGTTTCATCACATATTCCTTGTCATCGTGTTAGAATGCAACACAGACTTAGTAATATCTGATTGGGGGCCCAAACATTATCCTTCGGGGTTATTCGGGAAATCAAAGTGATCCATAATTTTAACATGTAAATGGGTCTATAGGGCCAAACGTACGGGGGAGGGTGGTGGGATGACAGTAACAATGTTGCAGTAGACCTCAATAGGCATACGTAATTAAAACCCTATGTTAAATTTGTAAATATAGTTTTGAGGCAAAGGGGTTTTTGGGGCAGAAGGATTTATGGGGCTTAAAGGGTTAGGTGGAGAAGGATTATGGAGCTATAAGGGTTTATGGGGGCTAAAATGGTTAGGGGGCAGAAAGATTTATGGAGCTATAAGGTTTTTTGGGGCAGAAGGATTTATGGGGCTTAAAGGGTTAGGCGGAGAAGGATTATGGAGCTAAAAGGGTTTATGGAACAGAATGATTATGGAGCTATAAGGGTTTATAGGGCAGAAGGATTTATTGGACAGAAGGATTGATGCGGCTAAAAAGGTTTATGGGTCAGAAGGATTGTGGAACTATAAGGGTTTATGGGGCCGAAGAATGTATGGGGCTTAAAAGGTTTATGGGACAGAAGGATTATGGAGCTGTAAGGGTTTATGGGGCCGAAGAATTTATGGGGCTAAAAGGGTCTGTGGGACAGAAGGATTTACGGGGCTAAAATGGCTTATGGGGCAGAAGGATTATGGAGCAATAAGGGTTTGTGGGGCAGAGGCGATTATTGACAGAAGAGTTACCGAGACAAGGTTTTATACGGTCAAAGATGAGCATTATAGATTCTTATTTATACCGAGAGAAAAAAAATGTGAAAATAGTAAAGGGAAACGTATTCATCTAGGAAAAAAGTATATTCTTCATTTTAATACAATTACATTAATACAATAATAATACTAACAAGTACTACTACTACTAATAATAGTAAAATAATTTAATATAAAAATATTTTTTAAATAATAATGGTAATAAATTATAATAATAATATCGATATATCTATAATCATTTTAGTTAATATTTGATGCTAGCAAATGGGAGGGGGTGCGGCAAAAAATTGCTTTTAGTATAAACTACCACCATTTATCTCAACGGTATATTAAAATCTGTCTCCACAATTCAGCTTCTAGTGAGCATGTACAATGCATTGGTTTTTTTGGCAATATAAAACTTCTTTGTGCGGCACCAATTAAACATTTTAAAATGTTAAATCTTTTTCACGAAGACCTTTTATTTGCCTTGCATATTGTCATCTGCTTAAGGCGAGGACAGCGAAAATAAATCAAAATCATTTATCATCGCTTTGGAAATAAAAACCAATACATCATTATTTATTCTGGGTGAGGTTTCAGGAGAAACATGTTTATTTGAGATTTGGATTCTGCTTTTTTTGTCCTTTTAGCAGATATCTTAAAGTCCACAGAATATGCAAAGATGTGTAGAGACACCATACGGCAATATGCAAAGATGTGTAGAGACACCATACAACAATATGCAAAGATGTGTAGAGACACCATACAACAATATGCAAAGATGTGTAGAGATACCAAACAAAAATATGCAAAGATGTGTAGAGACACCATACAGGACTATGTAACATAAAAAATCATTTTAGAAACTGACACATCTACTACATCAATACTTATGTCAATGGTCAATCTGAGTGCGCCCCCAACACATTCAAACATTTTCACGTTTGGATTGACACCTTCATAAAAGGCCAAAACTGTCTCTCAGGGCGCCCATCATAAAATGGACATGGGAAGGAACAATTAAATAAATAACTGGTGTGGAAAAGTACATTATATTACATTTGAAAATTTAATTTCGTAATATACGTATGACATTAGCTAATAAATGAAATTAATAAAGCTTTAGTGTAGTTTCACTGTCGAATGACAAATTGTACCGCTGCAATAATAGCATAAATAAAGTGTGTTAAAGTGTGTACTGTTCTTTATAATTGTTTATGATGTGCAACTGTAATACATATGTTCTTTGCGAGGATAGAACAGGATAGACTTGCATGGATGCTTGCACCTAATGACGACACAACACAATGTAATGAAAAAGGTTAATTTATGGAATTGATTAATAACAATCTATATTCTACATATACCGATTCTTTCACGTTCTATACAAACATCTCATTCTATTGTGTATACCGATTCTTTCATGCTCTATACATGCATCTCATTCAATTTATTAATAAAAATCTATATTCTACATATACCGATTCTTTCACGCTCCATACATACATCGCATTCAATTGATTATTAAAAATCTATATTCTACATATTCCGATTCTTTCACACTGTATATATACATCTCATTCAATTACGCTGATCTACACCTTCGCAAATAGGAAAACGAAACAAAATAATATATTCAAATGTATGAAGGTAAAATTCATGTAAATCTCGCGTAATTAGAGTAAGATACAAATAAGCAAGTTATGTATAGTATAATGAAATTAAAAGAATCTCATGATATGAAAATAAGATTCAAATAATCAAATGGAATGAAACATTCAAATCTCATGGAATCGAAAGGACATCAAATTGTACTCAATTGAAAGGACATCAAATTGTACTCAATTGAAAGGACATCAAATTGTACTCAATTGAAAGGAAATCAAATTGTACTCAATCGAAAGGACATCAAATTGTACTCAATCGAAAGAATCAGTTGGAACGTATGACCTATATATACAGCCGTACGATTCATAAATATGTGTAACAACTTGCAAATGTGTCCACTGACAAACCGCAGTTATCCCGAATTCATGGGATGGCCAACATATGTATCGGCTGCTAACGCCCTTCAAGGATCCCCTGGATCCACCACGTGCACAAGTTTACAAAGTAGCGGTTTCGTCTTTGTATGGACTTTATGGTTACATCGTCTCCCATATCCATATAGACGCACAGACTGCAGACAGACACGTTATACCCGCACACATATGCTTACATACAGCACACCGTTCTCCTTAATTGGGTTAGCCCACTTGTAGAGGCCACGCCCACCCTTCATGGATCCACATGCGCACAGACTTCCGTATAGACAGCTACAATAAAACCAAAATGTGTCATAAACAGGTACAAAATTAAAATCTATAGATACATGCTACTAAATTAAACCCTTAATAACAGCATGCAACGATTCAAAAACGCAAAACGTTTCAAGTCTGATTGTAGTAATAAAGGCTTCATTTCACGATATATTCAAAACTGAATATGCTTGACATATAAAATAAATTACACATGTAGCACTTACCTCTAACGCTGGAGAACAAAAATGAAGAACTTTCGCTCCTTGACAAGATACAAAGACCAGTGTGTCAGTTTTAAAAACAGAGAGACTTGCCTTAAATCCACAGGTGAGTGAGTATTAGTAAGGGTTAAATTCCGTGCATACCGTGCTTTTAGTGTCTCTCGCAGCAAGCGATGTACGACAAGATACATGCTACTTCAGTTACTTAACTAGAAAAACAATTATTCACCATTTGCATCTTTGTACACGTGTAAAATGAAAAGTAGTAAAATCGTTCTAAGGCGAAACCGAGTTATTTCTTGCCTTATTATGTGACACACGTCTTTCCGCTAAACTTCAGATATCAGAAAGTTGTTCGAACATGAAAAGTCACACTGACTGGCCAAATTAAAAATACGTCAGTTCGTTAATGGTTTTGGGTTAGGTCGAGGGTTCGTATACATCTACACATGTAAAAAAAAAATCACATTATACTCCAACAGATGTATTACAAAATTGAAGTATACTCCTATTCATGTATAAGAAAATCACACTATAATTGTACAAATGTATTACAAAATCACAGTATACTCCTATATATGTATAAGAAAATTACAATATAATCGACTTTTTAATTCTCAAGATAATATATTTAAGCTTGCGATTCTAATGTTTGGCCACGCCTTGCTCAATTCCGATTGGATGCTGGGTCATATAATGAACAGACACCGCCCGTCTTCCAACAGTCTGTCAAGGATTATTTACGACCCTCTTTGTTGCACCCCTTGTTCCGAACAAAGAATTCCCCCACTTACCTGTGAACAATGTTACGTCACAGGCTTTGGCAAAAATAAAGCGCGCGTCACTAGTTTATGGTTATGTCAATTAACTGAATGGATACCTTCATACCTTCATACATTTTGATGGCGCGATATTATAGCCTCAGGGTCTAACATACACATGTTGAAATCTGATTACTTCTACAACGTTAGAGAGACATAGTAACAGTCGAACTCAATAAGCATGATCTTCTAGAATCTTTTAGAACAAAATAAGCGTATTTAAATAAAAACAAATTTACGTTCAAAAAATCACGTACACAATATGACCCAACTAAAAATAGAAAGATGTTTATAACAAAGCTCCATAATGTCCTTGGAATCAACCAATCATTTTAAAAGCTCGTTTACAACTCTGAAGCTTGGTCAGAAATGAGGTCAACACCTGGTGTTTACAAGTCATCCCACTTTTTAAGAAAAATATATCCCAATCAATGAATCTTAAACTTAAAATGTCAAATTTGAATCTGACAAACAATTAAACAAAAAATAAATTATTCAAATCAAATACACGTAACAATCTACATAGGGTGATTGAATTTTGTCATCTGCATAGGGTGAGTGAATATTGTCATCTGCATAGGGTGAGTGAATAATGCCATCTACATAGGGTAAGTGAATATTGTCATCTGCATAGGGTCAGTGAATATTGTCATCTGCATAGGGTGAGTGAATATTATCATCTGCATAGGGTGTGTGCAAATTATCATATGAATAGGGTGAGTGAATACTGTCATCTAAATAGTCTACATAGAGTGAGTGAATATTGTCATCTGCATAGGGTGAGTGAATAATGTCGTCTACATATGGTAAGTGAATATTGTCATCTGCATAGGGTCAGTGAATATTGTCATCTGCATAGGGTGAATGAATATTTTCATCTTCATAGGGTGAGTGAATACTGTCATCTGTATAGGGTAAGTGAATATTGTCATCTGCATAAGGTGAGTGAATGTTGTCATATGCAAAGGGTGTGTGAATAATGTCATCTACAAAGGGTGAGTGAATAAAGTCATCTACATAGGGTAAGTGAATAATGTGATCTGCATAGGGTTAGTGAATATTGTCATCTACCTACAGTGAGTTAATAATGTCATCTTCATAGGGTAAGAGAATATTGTCATCTGCATAGGGTGAGTGAATATTGTCATCTACACTGGGTGAGTGAATAATGCCATCTACATAGGGTGAGTGAATATTGCCATCTGCATAGGGTGAGTGAATAATGTCATCTAAATAGGGTGAGAGAATAATGTCGTCTACATAAGGTGAGTGAATATTGTCATCTGCAAAGGGTAAGTGAATAATGTCGTATACATATTGTAAGTGAATATTGTCATCTGCATAGGGTGAGTGAATATTGTCATCTGCATAGGTTGAATGAATATTATCTTATGCATAGCGTGAGTGAATATTGTCATTTGCATAGGGTGAGTGAATAATATTATCTACATAGGGTAAGTGAATATTGTCATCTGCATAGGGTGAGTGAATACTCTCATCTACATAGTGTGAGTGAATAATGTCATCTGCATAGGGTGAGTGAATAATGCCATCTACATAGGATAAGTGAATATTGTCATCTGCATATGGTGAGTGAATAATGTCATCTGCATGGGATGAGTGAATATTATCATGTGCATAGGGTGTGTGAATATAGTCATCTGAATAAGGTGAGTGAATACTGTCATCTACGTAGGATAATTGAATATTCTCATCTGCATAGGAAGAGTGAATATTGTCATCTAAATAGGGAGAGTGAATAATGTCATCTACATAGAGTGAGTGAATATTGTTATCTGCATAGGGTAAGTGAATAATGTCATCTGCATAGGGTGAGTGAATATTATCATTTGCATAGGGTGTGTGAATATTATCATCTGAAAAGGGTGAGTGAATACTGTCATCTAAATAGTCTACATAGAGTGAGTGAATATTGTCATCTGCATAGGGTGAGTGAATAATGTCGTCTACATATGGTAAGTGAATATTGTCATCTGCATAGGGTGAGTGAATATTATCATCTGCATAGGGTGAATGAATATTGTCATATGCATAGGGTGAGTGATTATTGTCATCTACATAGGGTGAGTGAATATTTCCATCTTCATAGTTTGAGTGAATAATGTCATCTACATATGGTAAGTGAATTATGTCATCTACATAGGGTGAGTGAATATTGTCATGTGCATAGGGTGTGTGAATAATGTCATCTACAAAGGGCGAGTGAATATTGGGATCTACATAGGGTAAGTGAATATTGTCATCTGCATAGGGTGAGTGAATATTGTCATCTACCTAGAGTGAGTTAATAATGTCATCTTCATAGGGTAAGAGAATATTGTCATCTCCATAGGGTGAGTGAATATTGTCATCTACATAGGGTGAGTGAATAATGCCATGTACATAGGGTGAATGAGTATTGTTATCTGCATAGGGTGAGTGAATAATGTCATCTAAATAGGGTGAATGAATAATGTCGTCTACATAGGGTGAGTGAATATTGTCATCTGCATAGGGTGAATGAATAATGTCGTCTACATAGGGTAAGTGAATATTGTCATCTGCATAGAGTGAGTGAATATTGTCATCTGCCTAGGGTGAATGAATATTGCCATCTACATAGGGTGAGTGAATATTGTCATCTACATATTGTGAGTGAATATTTTCATCTTCATAGGGTGAGTGAATACTGTCATCTGCATAGGGTAAGTGAATATTGTCATCTGCATAGGGTGAGCGAATATTGTCATTTGCAAAGGGTGAGAGAATAATTTCATCTACATATGGTAAGTGAAAAATTTCATCTACATAGGGTGAGTGAATATTGTCATATGCATAGGGTGTGTGAATAATGTCATCTACAAACGGTGAGTTAATATTGTCGTCTGCATATGGTTAGGGTTAGGGTTAGGGTTATGTCATCTACATAGGGTAAGTGAATATCGTCATCTGCATTGTGTGAGTGAATATTGTCATCTACATATGGTAAGTGATTTTTGTCATCTGCATAGGTAAGTGAATATTGTCATCCACATAGAGCGAGGACAGCAAAAATATTCATCAAAATTATTTATCACAGCTTTGGAAAGAGAAACCTCAACATCATTAGTTTTTCTGTTGTTGTTTTATTAGACGTGCGTATATTTGGCATCGTATTCTGCTTCTCTTTCGTCCTTTTAGTAGATGTCTGAAATTCTATAATTTTGACAGAAAGGTTCACTGAACAATAAGCAAAGTTGTATAGAGGCAACATACAGGAATGTGCCCGCGTATACAGGATATTGATCTTGAGATTCAATGTAGAATCAAGCCTTACAAAATGACCCATCTGGTTATTTCAATACTTAGTCAATGGTCACTCGGAGTGCTCCCCCCCCCCCCCACCAATGCCTTAAAGATTTCCACGTTTCCACGATTAAGCGGTATTTTTAATTTAACAAAAAGTAATCCAGATGCATTAAATAAGTCGTAGGTAATCGCTAGCAACGAGACAAAGTTGACTTCATTTTCTTTAACAAGCTTGTCCCCCAAAGCCGTTAGAATACATGACCTGTTTTAAGCCATGGTGATAACACTATCATTATAAATGTTCAGAAGTGTTACGGCTTTGACCGTATCATAATCAGAATTATGTTCTAGGCTTTCTGGCCAATGTATTGGCACTAAAAGAGCTGATATACATAAGATGGAACACGCGCTAGTTGTTTTGTTGACCTGCAGAAGTTCAGTTGGGTCAAAAAGACTGTGCATACCTTTTTCCATACATCAAGCTGTCACTCGGATGTCTGAACCAATGACATATTGTAATCATCAATTTATATTAGATAATAAAATATGACATCTCCGTATATGACGGAAAGTAGGTGAGGTCACAAACAGACACTTTCAACTATACTTATTTTCTTTGTTCCCAATCTGAATAAAATCAGATTTGCACAGTCCTACCTGAAGATCTGACAACATATAATTTCGAGATACCTTTATAGTTTACATCTTAGCAAACACCTTACGCAAAATGACAACACACTCAACTTGATTAAGGGCGGAAATTAGATGCTGTCCAATTTTTTTGACGTTGTTTCAACGCTAGAATAATGGGATGATGTTTCGTTGGCCGTCTCGATTCAATACCCAAATAATGTTCATTAGTTTTATAATATCCTTGAAGGCGACTAGGATACGTATTTCTTTCAATATATTTTAAAATTATATTTTTTGTGTATTGTTCAAAAAAATATCTGTTAGTGTTTATGACAATCTTAAGCACTATTACCTATTTCCATTGGTTGTAATGCTTGTTTATGTGTTTGTCTATAAGAACATGTTCCAGTTCCATAGGACCCATAGCGCCATCCTAATGTTGAAAGGTTCATAAGGCCCACGGAGATCTCTTATTCATGTCCATAAATCTTCTTGGTACCTTGCTAATATTTAATTCCTATAGGTTCCTTATTGATACCCATATTATTAGTTTCCAATGAGGTCCATAGTGTCATTGATGATAAATGTCCATATGTGCCCAGAGTGCCAACTCAATGTTAAATACTAACGAGGTCCATTATGTCTTTTCCCAGATATTAAACTGTGTGAATGTTATGATGTTATAATATAAAACATGTCCCGCACTTACCCCAAATACTACTTATAGTAATTTAGTGTCGTAGGCAAATGAAACTTTGTTGTTTGTGTTGCTTTTGTGCTTAACGACATTTTAGGCTATATATAACGGCCAATATAAATGATGGAGGAAGAACCCGGGTAAACCTCTGAGCCACGAGAAGCTACTGGCAAGCTTTCTTGCATACCAGCATTGGCTGAATCTGAGACTCGAACCCACGCAGACAGGGGTGAGAAGGCAGTGATCCGTAACGGAAATGAAACTTTCTCCCCGTTTGTGTCCGTCCGCCCGTCTGTCCACACCATCGATTAAATAAAATGTTAAAGGCTTATTTCCTTTTCATAGTAACAGTTCGAATCATACCATCGAACCAGCCTGGTTCAAACACAGTGGTGTGTACTTGGCCGAGGAACTTTCCTCCAGGTACCTCGGCACTAAATAACCTAGTTGTGTTGATGTGCTGAACAGAACCAAAAGAATAATAGTCACATAGGCACTTATGATTGAATGTATGCATGTATGTAGAGAGAGAGAGAGAGAGAGAGAGAGAGAGAGAGAGAGAGAGAGAGAGAGAGAGAGAGACGTATGAAACTAAAATATGCACTAAACTAGACATATATAAAAGACACCATTTTTTGTCAAGAGTACCTTTTAGCTTCAAAAGATATGAAATGGAAGTATGACCCTTAATGAGTTTACGTTTAAAAGAAGAAGATAGAAAAAGAGTCTTGTGAACTTGATCCAATTCCGACATCACTGCTGCTTGAGTGCTTATACCCAATATTGCCTTCACTAACTGATGTTGATAATATCTCTCTCTCTCTCATCAGAGGAATTCCTATCATTTTTCAAAACTGCCATCGTAAAGCCACTGCTGAAGAAACCAACACTGGACCATAACGATTTAAAGAACTACCGCTCAGTTTGTAATCTCCCATTCATATACAAAATCTTAGAAAAGGTTGTTTTAACTCAACTTGTATCTCATTTGAATTCAAATAGTCTTTTTAGCAATGTACAGTCTGCATATCGCCCTTGCCACAGTACAGAAACTACTCCTCTGAAAGTATTTAGTGACATTCTCTCTGCTTTGGATAGTGGAAAGATTATAGTCCTCACTCTCCTTGATTTGTCTGCAGCATTTGACACAATAGACCATGATATATTACTTTACCGTCTCCAGCATGTATTTGGCATTCAGAATATAGCCTTACTGTGGTTCAGGTCATACTTAGTCAACAGGACACAAATTATATCTGCAAATGGAATACACTCCATCCCAGTTGACCTATGTTATGGTGTTCCACAAGGATCTGTTCTTGGACCTGCTCTCTTCATTCTGTATACTCAGCGCTCTCATGTGTCATAGATCATCACACAGTGTTGCACCAATTGTACGCAGATGACACTCAAATATACAAGTCTAGCCACCCAACTGAAGTTAATGCTACCATCAATGGAGTAGAGAAATGCATTTCGGATGTGAAATCATGGATGACATGTAACAAGCTACAGATGAATGATGATAAAAATGAGACTATTCTGATCACAACACAAAGACTTTCTCATTCACATCCTTTACCTCAGACAATAAATATCATCAACACCAACATTAAATTCTCACAGTCAGTACGGAATCTAGGTGTTACTCTAGACAGTACTCTCACATTGCACCAACATGTCATGAACATCTGCAGGGCTGCATATCTTGAATTGAGACGCATCAGTTACATTCGTAAATATCTTTCTGTTGATGCCACGAAAACACTTGTGTGTTCGTTAGTACTTTCAAGACTGTACTATTGTAACTCAATTTTGTCTGGTTCATCACAATATTTACTCCAGAAACTTCAAAATGTTCAAAACACAGCTGCACGGATCATCTTTATAGTACCTCGATCAGAGCACACCTCACCACTGCTCTGTACCCTACACTGGATATCAATTCGATACAGAATAAAACACAAAATTTGTTCTCTGTGCTATATTTCAATGACAGACTCCAGTTCAACATACCTATCCAGCCTCACCCATGTGTATACACCAGCTAGATCCTTACGCTCTTCGTCTGATAATCGTATACTCCTTGTTCCCAAGGTGAAAACAAATTCATATGGACAACGGTCGTTTGCATAGCAGGGCCCGGCGACGTGGAACGAATTGCCCATTGAAATTAGACACAAAGATACAGTGGTCCCTTTTAAGAGTGCTCTTAAGACTCACCTGTTTCGACTTCAGGGACAAACTTAGCGACCTAATCATGTTTTGCATCTTATATATTTTCAGCATGTTTTTATGTTTTCCAATTTCATTGTTTTTTGTCATTTGTTGTTCTGTAGTGTAGTCATATCATTATTGATAGTGTAAAGCGCTTAGAGCTTTTAAAGATTAGGCGCTATACAAAGTCCTCATTATTATTATTATTATTATTATTATTATTATTGACTTATTGATGGATGAATTGGTCAACATAAATAGTTGACTTTTACGCAAAAGATTAATTAAGACGGACTAAAAATAGTGAAATAGTCATCGATTCTACTTTGATTCATAATTTATATAAGCCTTTACAAAAATAGAGAACATTAATTTTTAAAAAAACCAAACATTTTCAACAAATTTTTTTTCGACTACGCAATGGACTTAAGAAACTGGTCAACCACGGAATACTTAACATCTACCACCATCACGGTTCCTTTAAGTACGTAAATATGCAACAATTAACGTTTATCTTGATTATATCGAAAGAACGTTCAAGTGATAATTGAAAATGTAAAGGTAATGTTACTTTTTGTACAAGTTGAAGGTAAAAGAATTCATTAAGTTAGGATACAAGTTTAATATTTTGATAAGTTAGCTTGTTTACATATCACTTTCTTTGAATCTGTTTTGTCCAAACCCACGTAATTTCTGCGCAGTACCCCCATTATTGATTGGCTGCGACAGTTGGAATTTTCTTTGCCCCACCCTCTGGAACCCTGCTTTTAATATATTACTAGGCACAATTTTCGACCCTCTTCCTAATCGGGGGGTGGGGGTATGTGTGTGTGGTATATGTTCTATTTGCTGGAATATGAGCAGTTTATCCCAAAGGGGCTTGTTTACAAATTTAAAGTATTGGTCAGAAGATAGAAGGCTAGCAGTCCAAATGTTAAACTAGAAGGCTAGCAGTCCAAATATTAAACTAGAAGGCTAGCAGTCCAAATGTTAATTAGAAGGTTAGCAGCCCAAATGTTAAACTAGAAGGTTACCAGTCTAAATGTTAAAACAGAACATTGTTATTTACAGCATCAACTATATAGTCCAGCTTTAGTAATCTTTCTAAATCCAGTAATATTCCGTTACACAGATATCCAACACCTTCAATACTGTTTTAGTGGAATCAACAAACTTTAGGTAGAACAATGTTAAACAGCCTCATGGAAATCCATGAGTATGGCGCTTAAACTTATAAAAGCGATCAAACTGTGAGACATCACACTTGGAATTTCTGTGTTTTCTAGTGTTGAACAATTAATTTGTCTGTGTCAAAGTTTCTTTAGCAGCATAGAGGGTGAACAGACCAACTTTGTAGGCGTCGTCGAGGCTTCCTTCTCGTTAATATTTAATAGAAAGGTCTATTTGACAAACTGAGGCTTCCTAGTAAATATTTAATAGAAAGGTATATTTGGTAAATTAACGCTTCCTTGTAAGGGTCCATTTGGTAAAAAAAAGACGTCATTGTCGTTGGAATTCACCCTCTCTGCTGCTATGGGTCAACAATTCTTTATGAGATTCAGTAAACGATTTTAACCGAATATTTTATCAAGTCCGACACGATATCGCGTCCGAGAATCTGATAAATTTATTATCACAAATCCGTGTGGAATTGACTGAGCGTGACTAAAGAAACTGCTAAAGAGATTATGATCCATATCACCGCTGCACCAAGTTTGCCAAATATTTCTAAGAGTATGTGTATCAACTCCGTTGAATACGGCAAGAATATTACAGTTATCTCTGATCACTTTTGGTATTTGTGTGTATCGTTGAGTGACATATATCACGTCCGTTTTTTTATGCCTACCTCTGGAAAATATCCTAGCGGGATTCTTTTGATTGTCTAACATGATATCATCATATACGACTAAATTGTTAATATCTCCATCAATATCATCGATGCTCGGTGCTTCATCGATATCGGTTATAAACTCAATAATACCCTCGCCGGATTCTTCTACCGCTTTGTCGTTAAAATCTTTTAATACATTGTAACATCGTTGATCATCTAGACTTGGAGCTATCAAATGCAACTTGTCCCATCTCATCCATCTCGTTATTAAATTAAGTAACAATTGTGTCTTTTCACTTCCAGATGGTCCGATTATAATCATTCTAATTGAATTCGGCAACATCGCATGGTGTTTAATAGGTTCCCGTCGTCGGGTAGCTGAATAATCAATTACATTCATGTTATTATAAATATGTTATAGATCTATATTGTGTGAAGTGTAAAGCGCGTACTGGCACAGATGACTTGACGACGATTACAACTAAAAATAACCGATCAGCACTTTCCGGTAAGTGTGTACAATGTAGTACAAAAAAAATTAGATTTGTTTCTAAGGATTTAAAAAAAACGAGGAGGTGATATCGCAGCCAAGCTAACTAAACTCCCAGGAACACCATGGGCGAAGTATCCAGGAGAGAAACATCTTCCAGGGTATAGTTATTGTGGATCCGGGACGAGACTCGATATCAGACTCGATAATCAAAACCAACCCCGACCCGGTGAAAATCCAATAAAAGCCATTGATAAGGCGTGTCATGCTCATGATGTTGCTTATAAAAGCAGTAATCTGCAACACAGACATCTCGCAGATGTAAAATTAATTCATGCGTTGTATTCTATCACTGATAAATCCTTCAAAGAAAAGTTGGCTTCATGGTTAGTAAAATCGGCTATGAAAGGTAAATTGATGTTAGGTGCCGATAATTAATAACAACATGGAATCTATTTATTATTCTCCAAAAGGATACTGGAGGGGTAAAGCAGCAATTGGTAAACTCGCTAGCGCCGCGAAGGTGAAATATACCACTGCAGCGGATTGGTTATCTAAACAGGCGAATATGGCAAATTTATCTACCACCGCCTAAACAAATTAACTACTCGCATTTTGATGTGACCGTTCCTAATGAACTTCACCAGGCTGATATATTATTTCTGCCGCACGATGGTGGTTACAAATACGCGTTAACCGAAGTTGATGTTGCGAGTCAATACAAACAAGCAGAACCGCTAAAGACAAAATCATCAACTGAAGTTGCTTCTGCATTTGAAAGGATTTATCGAAGGGGTCCTCTGCGCTGGCCAAATCTGTTACAAGTTGATCCTGGCAAGGAATTTCAGGATGATGTTCTGTCAACAATGAAGCATCATAATATCACTATCAGACGAGGTCATACTGCACTACATCGCGATCATGCAATTGTTGAACGATTTAATCGTACACTTGCTGAGCGGTTATTCGGATATCAATATGCAAAGGAATTCATCCAGGATAAACGATCTCGTGAATGGGTTAAGAGATTACCAGCTGTGATTACCGCGCTAAATAATGAGGTTACTCGAACAATAAACATGAAACCTAACAACGCGATTAAAAAGAAGTATATACCAGTAAAACCGCAAAAAAAGATTTTTCAAAACAACCAATACTCGGTAATGTCAATGTTAGGTATTTATACGAACCAGGAGAGCTTGAAGGTGGTAAAAAAGGGCTACTGATCCTATTTGGAGCGTTACCGCGCATAAAATATCTAGTATAACACGACCTACGGGCAGACCAGCAATCTATAGATTGGATTTGACCGCTCCTCAGCGAGGATTTACTCGTGAACAACTACAAGTGATACCCGAGGATACTCAATTACCGCCGCGTGGTCTGAACTAGCACCTCTTCGTCTGTTGCACTCAAGACAAATCAGCATTACATTATCTTTAGTATGACAGATACTGCTATCTTTTCTGTCTACGGTAAATTGTCCAGTATCTTTATCCGACCAACACCAACGCAGTATACAATTGTAACTCGCGCAGTGATTATTCTGTTGTTGCTTCAGCGTAATTATTAATTCAGCATCAATATCAAATTCTCTATTATTTTTTTTATCCTGCTGTTTATAACCAGAAAGTTTTTTCTGATTATGTCCTTGACGTTGTCAACGCTGACAATATCACTTATTGTAGTGTCATTATCATCTAAAACAACTCTTCGAAGTTGATTTATTCTTCGTACTCTGGACACTGCGAGATAAACTAAATTCGACCACTTGATGTGATCATCCACCATCCAAACAATTGTATCTGACATGGTCAATCCCTGTGAAGAATGTATCGTCGCTGCGTATCTTAGCGTCCATGGGGATTTATCAGCGCGCAATGCATCTTCGACGAATCTGATATCAACCAGCACAATATCATTTAACACTAAATTCTGCTTTTCACGCTGTCCTGGAATATCAACTTCAGTATTCTGTTTTCGTGTATCCGAAGGCCTATAAAACAACGGTACTGGAAGTGTTGTAAATTTTTCTTTATGCATTCAAATAACTTCATCTGAAGTGTGTTTCTGGCTATTTTTCTACTTGCGATTATCAAATCGTTTGGTCTCCACGCTTCCCAGAAATCTTTTAATTGTGTTTCTGAAATTATTTCACGCGCTATTTCACATTGAATTCTCTCCGGTTGTAATCTGATTAGTCTCTTGAACTCGCGTAATTGTTCATCAAGTGCTCTATGATCGGTGTTAATTTTTTCATAATAGTCTACAAAATTCTTTAGCCAATCATGTGGGGATAAACCGACAAATGGTGGTGGTTGACCGTGATCGCCGCACATGACGACTTTTGTATTCGCTAGCAATAACCAATCGAGAAATTTTTGTAATACATCTAATGACACTGTGCATATCTCATCCCAAATAATAACTTCAGGAATAAATTTCTCACCCATTCGTTCAGGAGTCCATTCATCGCCTTTCCATCGAAAAAAACTGTGATAAGTACAAACATTTACCCCTCGTTGTTTCATCTCTCTGGCGAGTCTGTGTGTTGGTGTTAGTACAATCATATTTGATTTGGAAACGCTAGCGTTTCTACGAAATAACTCAATCGCACGAGTCTTCTTTCCTGACCCGCCACAGCCGTTTAGGTAGCTGATTTTATATCTACATATTGGATCAGATATCTGCGGTGCATTAGATAGTTCTGATATCTGATTATTTTTCAAATATTTATCTTGAATCGTAACATCTGCTGATTTGGAATAATCACAGGGTATTTCCCACTTAATTCTCCATGATCCCCAACTCTCATCAGAATTAGTGAATTTGGCCACTGCTTCTCGATGTTTTACATCTATATAAAATGAATCAGTGGCTACTCTAATTGCAGTGTCATGAAATCTATTTATCATCGAAAATAAATTGATAGAAGCATAAGCCAACATAGATGCCCTCAAATGTGTATACTGAAGACTGTATCCATCGTTATAAATAACAATTGTACCCAATTTGGTTCCATCGGACAAGAAAGCGTCTTTACGATCGACATATATACCCTTAGATGTAATATCCGCGATTATAAAATCGTACTCAATACTATCTTTAATCAACCGTGAAGAATTTCTTGTATTGTCGTATTTTCCACCTTGAGTAAATTTACCGATTATTCTTCTACCAAGATCCTTTGCGTCTTTATTTCTAACTTCAAATAGCTGTTTGAACCATTTCACGATATTTTCTTCGTCAAGATCGGAAAACTGTTTTTGTTATTCGCTGAATATACTATCTAGATTGGGTTGTGGTAACCAGACTTCAGTCTGAGCTCGTCAGGATATAATCGCTTCACTGACAATCAGCGATATCAGCATTCTACAATCAATCATATACGTAACAGCACTATTCGCATCCAGTGTTTTTCAGATATGTGTCTACCAATCCAAATATAACAGCACGGATGAAGTCCTGTAGCCAATTCAAACGATACCACACGAGCGAATCCGGTTAAATCAAAATCAGGCAGTGGTCCATTAATAGCAACACGGGTCAACTCGTGTGTGGGATGTCCAAATCGTTTAAAGTATTCAGCACATTCTCCGTATCCGAGAAAACTCGCCGGATAACACGCGACTATATCAACTGAAATAATACTTTCACGGTCATATTTTGCATTCCATAATCCGCCGTGGTTGTATTCGATGCAGCTTGATTTGATGTCTGTGAGAAATTCAGTTCTTGTTGGTTTCCATGTGTTTCTCTTTCTCGCAAAATGAGCTGCAGCCGACGGAATTGTAAAACAGTTTGTTAGTAACTGTTCGTCGTCGAAACTCTTCGAGAAACTACTAGCTAGTTTTTTCATCACCTCATGGAGGGCTTCAGTGCGGTATAATTCTCCATTGGGTCTTACAAATTGATCGAATTTGTCCTCGGAGTTTTCAAAACTGTGAAGTAACCACACTGACACAGGATCGTATTTACTCAACTGGTGAATAAAATCAAATAGTTTCTCTTCAGAGAATTCTTCTCGCGAGAACTCCCCGGAAAATTCCGGGGGTATATATTTTATGGCTCTATCCCGCGGAAATATTGTTACTGCAGATGTACATGCGTGTTCATTATGATCAATAATTTTGATTGGAGCTCCTCTCGATTTATATTTCGGTTCGTATAATATCTCGCCTGTTATCGTCATTACTGATATTGGGAATTTTGTTATTCGTTCTAACGTTGCCACAATTTGAATTGTTGCCCCCGCTCCTTTACTGTTAGTCCCCACTCGGTTATTTTTTGACGTCTTAGATCGGTCAATTTTTTTCCACGCAGCGCATTTGTGAAGTATTCTATTATTCGTTCTGCTAGACAATTCAACGATGATAGTTTCATCGGTGCTAGTTTTTCAATACTCGGTTTATCATTTAACGGATATATTCCATAAACAACTGCTGTTACAGGATAAGATCTCTCGCAGTATGAGCAGCAGAGAGGGTGAACAGACCACCCTTTTCGAGCAAAAATAAGGCCTACAGATCATGTTTTCGAGCAAAATATGGCCTATAGACTACGTTTTCAGACAAAAAATAAGGCTTCCAACAAAATCTCATTTAACCAAAAAAAAAGTCTCCATTTTTGCAAAAACGGAGATTTTACGATTTTGCTCGCAACGATGTGGTCATCCACCCTCTCTGCTGCTACAGGTTAACAAAAAATAATAAATGATTTTAACCGAATATTTGATCAAGTCCGATACGATATCGTGTCCGAGGATCATGCAAATTTATTGTTGCGAATCCGTACGGGGTTGACTGAGCATGACTAAAGAAATCTCGAAATTGATTGAAGTCCATATCAGAACACCATGTCTGCCATATATTTCTAAGAGTATGAGTATCAACTCCGTTGAATACAGCAAGAATATTGCAGTTATCTCTGATGACTTTTGGAACCTGAGTGTAGCGTTGAGTGACATATATCACGTCAGTGTTTTTGTGACGCCCACGGGAAAATATTCTAGCAGGATTTTTTTGTTTATCTAACATTATATCGTCGTATACGACTAAATTGTTAATATCTCCATCAATATCATCAATGCTCGGTGCTTCATCGATATCGGTTATAAACTCAATAATACCCTCTCCGGATTTTTCTACCGCGCTGTCGTTAAAATCTTTTAGCACTTCATAACATCGTTGATCATCTACGCTAGGGGCAATTAAATACAACTTATCCCACTTCATCCATCTCATTATTAAATTGAGTAACAATTGCGTTTTACCGGATCCAGATGGCCCGATTATAATCATCCGGATAGAGTTTGGTAGCGCTGCATGATGCTTAATTGGTTCTCTTGTTTTAGTCGCTGAAAAATCAATTATATCCATATCTCTATACATAAATTATGGATCTATATTGTATGAAGTGTAAAACGCGTACTAGCACAAATGATGTGACGACGGTTACAACTAAAAATAACAGATCAGCACTTACTGGTAGATGTTCAACATGTGGTATTAAAAAGTTCAGATTTGTTTCTACAAAATCAAAGATTTTACAATCCGGAGATGTTTTTAAAAAAAACGAGGAGGTGATATCGCAGCCAAATTGGCAAAGCTCCCTGGAACCCCATGGGCAAAGTACCCCGGAGAAAAGCACCTTCCAGGATATAGCTACTGTGGACCGGGAACCAGACTTGATATCAGACTCAATGATCAAAATCAGTCCCGACCCGGTGAAGAACCAATAAACGCCATTGATAAGGCCTGTCACCTTCATGATGTTGCTTATAAAAGCAGCAATTTGCAACACAGGCATCTAGCAGATGTGAAATTAATTCATGCGTTAAATGCTATTCTTGATAAATCCTTCAAAGAAAAATTGGCTTCCTTTTTAATAAAATCGGCTATGAAAAGTAAATTGATGTTAGGTGCCGGTAATTAATAATATGGAATCAATTTATTATTCCCCAAGAGGATACTGGAGGGTTAAATCAGCAGTCCATAAACTCGCTAGCGCTGCAAAAGTGAAAAAAACCACTGCGGCTAATTGGTTATCCAAACAGGCACTATGGCAAATTTATCTACCACCGCCTAAACAAATTCAATTCTCGCATTTTGATGTGACCGCTCCTAATGAAGTTCATCAGGCTGATATATTATTTCTGCCACATGATCGTGGTTACAAATACGCTTTAACCGTAGTTGATATTGCAAGTCGATACAAAGAAGCAGAACCGTTAAAAACAAAATCAGCCACTGAAGTCGCTTCTGCATTTGAAAGGATTTATCGACGAGGTCCTCTGCACTGGCCAAATCTATTGCAGGTTGATCCTGGCAAGGAATTTCAGGGTGCAGTGTTATCTACAATGAAACATCATAATGTCACCATACGACGAGGGCATACTGCGCTACATCGCGATCAGGCCATTGTAGAACGATTTAATCGGACGATTGCTGAGCGGTTATTTGGATATCAATACGCAAAAGAATTCATTCAAGAAAAGCGATCCCGTGAATGGGTCAAAAGGTTACCATCTGTGATTACTGCACTGAATAACGAGATTACTAGAACAATCAACATGAAACCTATCAACGCGATTAAAAAGAAGTCAATACCTGAAAAACCACAAAAAGATTTCAAAGAACCAATTCTTGGTAGTAATGTCACTGTTAGGTATTTATATGAACCAGGAGAGCTTGAAGGGGGTAGAAAAAGGGCTACTGATCCTATTTGGAGTGTTACTGCACACAAGATATCCAGTATAACACGATCTACGGGTAGACCTATAGTCTATAAACTGGATTCAACTGCCCCTCAACGAGGATTTACTCGACAACAACTACAGGTAATTCCCGAGGATACTCAATTGCCACCGCATGGTCTTAACTAGCACCGTTGCGTCTATTGCACTCAAGACAAGTCAACATCACATTGTTTCTGACATGACCGAGATTGTTATTTTTTCTGTCTACGGTGAATTGGCGAGGATCCTTATCCGAATACTGCCAACGCATTATACAATTGCAACTCGCGCAGTGATTATTCTGTTGTTTCTTCAGCGTAATTATTAATTCAGCATCAATATCAAATTATCGTTGTTTTTTTTTGTCCTGTTGTTTGTAACCGGAGAGTTTTTTATCAATAATTTTAACATCAATATCATCCATTGTTGTGTCATTATCATCGAAAACAATTCTTCGAAGCTGATTTATTTTTTGTACTCTGGATACTGCGAGATAGACTAAATTCGACCATTCGATGTGATTATCCACCATCCAAACAATTGTATCCGATATAGTCAATCCCTGTGAAGAATGTATTGTTGCTGCGTATCCTAGCGTCCACGGGGATTTATTAGCACGCAATGCATCTTCAACGACATTGATATCAACCAGCACAATATCATTTAATACGAGAATTTGTTTTTCACTCTGTCCTGGAATATCAACTTCAATATTCTGTTTTCGTGTATCCGATGGCCTATAACAAAGGGGTACTGGAAGCGTTGCAAATTTTTCTTTATGCAATTCAAATAACTTCATTTGAAGTGTGTCCCTGACTATTTTTCTACTTGCAATTATCAAATCATTTGGTCTCCATGTTTCCCAGAAATCATTCATTGGAGTTTCTGAAATCACTTCACGCGCTATTTCGCATTGGATTCTATCCGGTTGTAATCTAATTAGCGCTTTGAATTCTCGTAATCGTTCATCAAGTGATCTATAATCAGTGGTAATTTCTTCATAATAGTCTACAAAACCCCTTAGCCATTCATGTGGAGATGCACCGACAAATGGTGGTGGTTGGCCGTGATCACCGCACATGACGACTTTTGTGTTTTTGTTTAACAACCACTTGAGAAATGTTTGTAATACATCTAATGACACTGTGCATATTTCATCCCAAATTATGATTTCAGGAATGAATTTATCACCCATACGCTCAGGAGTCCATTTGTCACCCTTCCATCGAAAGAAACTATGGTAAGTACAGGCATTTACCCCTCGCTGTATCATCTCTCTGGCGAGTCTGTGAGTCGGTGTTAGCACAATCATGGTTGACCGACGAAATAATTCAATTGCACGAGTTGTCTTTCCTGACCCACCACAACCGTTTAAATAAATTGTCTTGTATCTACATACTGGATCAGATACCGGTGGTGCATTAGAAAATTCTGATTGAATTTCAATACGGTTACAACAAAGATATTTATCATCCATGGCAACGTCTGCCGATTCACAATACTCATGTAGCATCTCCTTTTTAAATCGCCAACCCCCCCAATTTTTTTCGGGATCTGTGAATGCCGCTACAACTGATTTGTATTTATTGTGTATATACATCGAATCAGTGGCCACTCTAACCGCGGTATTAGGAAATCTATTTATCATCGAAAATAGATTAATAGAAGCATAGGCTAGCATTGAACTTCTCAAATGTGTATACTGGGAATTATGTCCATCACAGTAGGTAACAACCGTACCTAATTTCTCACCATTGGATAGAAAAGCATCCTTACGGGATACAAGTTTTCCCTGTTTCATTAAATCCGCTACAATAAAATCGTATTCAGCGATATCTATGATCAACCGCGAAGAATATTTTGCATTGTCGTATCGTCCACCCTGGGTAAATTTACCGATTATTCTTCGTCCGAGATCCTTTGCTTGTTCTTTTTTACTTTCAAATAAGTTCTTAGACCAATTTATGATTTCTTCTTCACTGAAATCTGGACACTGTTTTCGCTGTTCGCTGATTATTCTATCTAGATCGGGTTGTGGTAGCCAAACTTCTTTCTGAGCTCGATAGCATATAATAGCCTCGGAAACAATCAACGATATTAGCATACCACAATCAATCATATATCTCAATAGCACTATTGGCATCCAGGCCTTTTCAGATAGGTGTCTACCGAGCCAAACATAACTACACGGATGTAATCCTGACGCTAATTCAAATGATATCACACGAGCGAATCCGGTTAAATCAAAATCAGGCAATGGTCCATTAATCGCAACACGAGTCATTTCATGTGTGGGGTGTCCAAATCGTTTGAAGTAGTTACTACATTCCCCATACCCGAGAAAACTTCCGGGATAACACGCGGCTATATCAATTGAAATCATTCCATCACGTGAGTATTTCGTATTCCACAGTCCTCCATGACCAAATTCGACGCAACTCAATTTAACATCCTCGAGAAAATCACTTCGTGTTGGACGCCATGAGTTTTTTTCTCTTGCGAAGTGAGCTACCACTGATGGAATAGTAAAACTATCCGTGAGTAGTTTTTCATGGGAATTCTCCGGTGAAAAATCACTAGCGATTTTTCTCATTCTATTATCTAATTCTTCAACGCGATATAATTCACCATTTGGTTTTACAAATTGATCGAATCCTATTTCGGGATCTTCATCACTTCTAAGTAACCACACTGACACAGGATCATCTTTACACAACGCATGAATAGCATCAAATAATCTCTCTTCATAGAAAACATCCCCGGAAAATTCCTCGGGGATATATTTCACGGTTCGTTCTCGTGGAAATACTGTTACCGCAGGTGTCCACGCGTGTTTGTTATGATCAATAATCTGTATTGGGGCTCCTCGCGATTGATATTTCGGTTCGTATAATACTTCTCCGGTTATTGTTGTTACTGATATTGGGAATTTTAATGATGCTTCTAATTTAGCTATATCAGAAATCTTTGCACCATGCTGTTTCACTGTCAGTTCCCACTCGGTTATTTTCCTACGTCGCAGATCAGTTAGTTTATTTCCTCGGGATGCATTTGTGAAGTGTTCTATTATTCGTTCTGCTACACAATTCAGTGAACTAGAATATTTCATAGGAGCTAGTTTTGCGATATCGGGTTTATCATTTAACGGATATATCCCATAAACCATTGCTGTTACGGGATAAGATCTTTCGTAGTATGGTTTGTCAATGCCGGTTAGAATTCCTGGTTTGGAATCTCTACTCACAATGACAGCTTTTTTATTCTTGAGGATTGGTTCAAATTTATCCCTAATAATCCATTTGCCATCGACTTCGATAATGAATTTGATTCGGAAAAAATGCCTTTTTTCCCCAACACGTGAAATTATCACTGCTGCTTTTTCATCAGTCATGGTAGCATCAACAACACCATCAATTCGAAATGTTGACCAACAATAAGATGCTCCATCACGCTTAAATTCATTAAAACAGTCTCTGATTTTACTAATCATGGCTTTATCAAGAATTGTATTCTTTGGTGTATTAGAAACTATATCGAGATTGAATTGAGCATCCTTCCAGGGTAATCTCTTGGACGTTTTTTTTGGTTTATCGAGATTAAATTTAGGACTAATTTTTAATAATCTCTTAAACTCTTTCATGTTTCCGTCTCTTGGACGTTTTTTTGGTTTATCGAGATTAAATTTGAGATTAATTTTGTTACGTTTTTTTGGTTTATCGAGATTAAATTTAGGACTAATTTTTAATAATCTCTTAAACTCTTTCATGTTTCCGTCTCTTGGACGTTTGAGATTAATTTTGTTACGTTTTTTTGGTTTATCGAGATTAAATTTAGGACTAATTTTTAATAATCTCTTAAACTCTTTCATGTTTCCGTCTCTTGGACGTTTGAGATTAATTTTGTTACGTTTTTTTGGTTTATCGAGATTAAATTTAGGACTAATTTTTAATAATCTCTTAAACTCTTTCATGTTTCCGTCTCTTGGACGTTTTTTGGGTCTATCGATATTAAATTTAGGACTAATTTTTAATAATCTTTTAAACTCCTTATCAACATTGAATTCAGCATTTTTCGAAGGCGTTCTCCTTAATTCCCTCATGCTATAATTAAAACAAGCATTTAAATGAAGAATTTATATATAATGAATCACTGCAAGTGGTTTATGATTGGATCAGTAACCCCGTGTAACAAATCATGCAGAAATGAGTTTTGTGGGTATCATATTCAAAGCTTTCGACGTGGAAGCCTTGGTCCGTTACCTTGTATTCTATGTGGAGTTGGGGTCAGGGGAAAATCTCAGTTGTGTCTAAATTGCGGTGGTAAGCGATACAGGGAATTGAAGCGTTATTATGATAAAAGAATAAAAAATGGACAATCAATCAGAAATTTTGACCCTGAAAAGGTCCTTGACCCTGACAACATCAAGGATAAAATCATAAGAACCCCTCAAGACTACATTGAAAGATTCATTATTGAACCAAACAATGAATTAGACAAACAATAGTATTATGTATACGAATGAACCAAGAATTCAGACACCATCCCTTGATTACAAATTATGAAGCATCCAGTGATGGTGTTGTAAGGCACTGTAGACTGAAGAAACCAGTTGGTGCTGACAATGGTATGGGGTATTTGGTGTTCACTGTTAAGGGAAAGAAAACTTATCTCAATCATCGTTTCGTATTTGAATGTTTTTATGGATTGATCGAGGATGATTCTGTCATTGATCACAAGGATTCTAATCCGAAAAACAATTCTTTATCAAATCTGCAGGCTGTTACTCAAAGTGAGAATACCAAACGAGGAAAGACTGGAAAATGCTCAAAAAAAGCGAGACCTGTGAAATCTTTGAATACGATAACTAACGAAGAAAAAATATTTCAATCAATGAATGAAGCCGGTAGGCACTTCGATATTTGTAGAGCCTCAGTACGATATGTTGCAGAGGGGGTTTGTCGATCGGCTATTTCTAAAAGGACGGGACAAAAAGTTCAATTTAGTTACGTCTAATGCGTCATATTTTTCATTTAGAAATATATCATTATTATAGAATAATGAATTCTGAAAACATGAATAGCATTTTATCCGAGATTTCAAAATTGAAAAGTTGGGATATTGAACTATCAGATGGGTTAAATCCTGATCAAATCATGTCTGATTTTCAGGATATAGAATACGGAGTTAGCACTAACAAGTATATGCTACCAAAGAAGTATGCGCTCATCAAGAGAATTCAGAATTCTATTCGGGACTCTCTCGCATTTTCCAGTGACGTAAGTGTGTTCGCTCCGTTGTATACCATCGTAGAACGAATACGAAAAGAATTGGGGTACGAATACGAATTGAAAAAGGAGGTTAATTCTAAAGTTAGAAACCTACGGGCGTTAATTCAAGAAAATGAACAATTTTGATTGCCCGACCATTTATCATTATTTGATTGTGACTGACCCTCAAAGAGATTTTCATTTTTTTTTTAGCATTTTTTGATTAAAAATGTCAAAATCAGTGAATAAAAAATATTTCACACACACTGAATAAAAAAATCAATAGACCGTTAATGGATGATCAAATGACAATGAGTAAAGTGACAGTATTATTATTTTATATACAATTTGGACACTTTCCTCATCGATGATAACGCCCTTAAAACGCTTCCATGATCGTGTTAAAAATCATCCGACATGTCATTGATGGGAAAAGTGTGGTATTAATTGTTTTGCAATTGAAAAATTGTTTGCGATTTCAAATAATGGTCAATGAAGCATTAACAACTAGATTGGCTCGTGAACGACTGGATGCAATCAGGAGATTTGTACCAATTCGCGACTCTGTAAGAAATAAACTGCAACAACGACAGAGTTTACAAACTGATTTTGCTGCGGGATCCGAAGAATTGTTTAAACCAGTAACCACAGCAACGTACGGGGTAGAGCGTGCTATACGGGGGAATGATCCCGAGACGGGGAAATCTGTTATCGGTGAACTTGAAAAAATAGCAGCGAAAACTGAACAAACAAAACAGACTGTACAAAAAATGGAATCAAAAAGAACAGTAGATGATTTACGCGTGAGATTTAACGAGGAAGGGTTAGCAGCAATTGATAAGACTGATCCACCAGAAATTCCTGCGCTTGTTGTTATGACTTATGAAAACAGAAAAAAAATGTTGAAACCAGAACATCATAAATATGTTAAGAATTTCACTCATTGGGCTGATATATTCTACAAAATCAAAACTAAAAAAAGTCAAATTAAGACAGATAGTGCATCATACATTGAATATATCAATGCGGTGGATATAGTGTATAAACAATATGAAAAACAAAAACCGCAAAAGCGACAGCAACCTGCAAAGAAAATATCTTTTTCACCTAAAAAACAACAACTACCACCTGATGATGATGATGATTATGATCTTCTTGGTTATTTACAACCCACGGATGAAGAAGAAAAAATGGATGTAGCAACTGGTTATAGCGGAAGCGGATTGCAAGATTCCAGTGGACCCCAAAGTGGGGTATGTCCTGGTAGTGTTCTCAGTGATATATCACGATTAGAAGTTCTCATCGGAGGAAAACGAGCCGGAAATAACTCACCGGAAATAATTAATGAAGCAGCTGATATCTGTAGACGATTATTTCAGGGTGGTATCATGGATATCAGCACATATCGAGATTTCATTGGCGAGTTAGTGGAAAGTGGGTATCATAGTGACTGAATTGAAAAATCTGATGACGAAGTCATTCGATTAGATAAATAACAATTGAAAAATTGTTTCTGATTTCAAATAATGATCATACACTACAATCATAATAAACCAACCCCCGTCTACATAGTTAATTCACGGTTTCCGGTTTATAGAGCATACTACGGAGATGGTTTAGGTAATACCATTTTAGGATTATTTTCAAGAATGGCTCCAAAAGTGATGCCGTTAGCTAAACAATTATCAATGAAAGCCATTGATGTTATTCGTGATAAGGGTATTAGTGCTTTTGGAGATCTTGCCGGAAAAGCGTTTTCAGCCGCGAAGAATAAAATAACATCATTAGTGAAATCACGGATGAAATCCAAAGGATTTTCAAAACCGTTACCGTCTACAGCGGAAATGCCTGCAAGTGTTAGTAGAATTATAAATAACGCAGTAGATGAAAAATTAGCGTCATTGGTGACTCCCTTGATAAATCAAGGGGACCAAAATAACATGATAGCAAACATGATAGCGGGAAGTGGCTTTAAAAAACCACGACGATGAAAAATCGTTTACGATTTTACGATTTAGACTCTGATAAATAGAATAAAATGTTCAAAAGGTCACCTGATCCAGCATTTGATATGGATGCCCCAGTTCTCAAGAATGATTCTGTACGCGATTTTCAATTTTATTCTTATCACGCAGTACAACCAGATCTCCGATCGCGAATTGAACTTCAAGTTCATGATACCAGTAAATATTTTCTACCGTGTGAGGCATTTATCGAAATCGAAGGAGAACTTGTAACAAATGTTGCAGCTGATACCCCATATGCAGATAACGCAAATGTCCGTGTTGGTTTTGTTAATAACGGTATTATGGCGTTATTTGAAAGCGCTAGATATCTCATTGATGGAAAAGAAATTGAATCCATTGACCGTGAAGTTGATGTGGCTACAACAATCATAGGGTTAGCGAGATATTCTGATGATTATACAAGATCGGCTGGTCCGTCTATGATGTTTGCAAAGGATACCTCTGATAACGCTGACCACCTTCAATTCATTAAAGTGTTAACAGCAAGAGATAATGCAGAAGCCGATCAACAGGAAGCAGCTAATCCAGAACGTCGAACTAGACCCGGAGCTGCGTTTGATATTCTCGGAGGCGTTAATGGTAATCTCAATTTAGGATTTGCAACACGCGTAGCAACGTTGCATGGGCAGCGTCGACGATTTTCATGTGCTATTCCACTGCATCATATTTTCGGATTCTGTATAAACGTCCGAAAAGTTATTTATGGAGCTAAACACACAGTAGCGCTTGTACGAAAGGGTACTGATGATGATGCAATCTGGCGTAATGCTGGGGTTGCTCCCGGTAAAGTCATTTTAACAAAACTATCATTGTGGATGCCAGTGTTAACTCCATCAATCACCGAAGAACAACGACTACTATCATTTATGGACCAAGGAGGAAAGTCGTTGTTAAGTTGGTTATCAGTGACCAAGGATATTAAACAAGACAGTGTTGATGGTACATTCACATGGCACCTGGCATCAAAACAAGGTGTTTCAGCTCCACGTCATATATTCGTAGCGTTACAGAATAATGCGCGAGTTGGTAATCAAGAACGAAGCCATATGATATTTGATCAGTTAGGTGTTAATGAAGTCTCGCTGAGAATAAACGGACAGCAGGAACCATCCGAGGATATACAACTTGATTACGGTCAGAATCATATTGCACGCGTGTATCATAACCTGTTGTCATATATGTCACGTGATCAAAATGTGGATACTGGTTTGCAAATATCACAATTGGATTTTAAAAGCCTCTGTCCGATTTATTACTTTTCGCTGGAACATCTTGATTTAACAAGACAATCTGTCGTTGATATACACTTTAGAGCCCGTGTAACCCGCCCAACTGGTCCACCAGTTGGTGGGGTACCTCCTATCCTTATCCCGAATTATAGAGCGGTTGCTGTCATTCTCAGTGATAAATCAATGCTACTTGAAGGTGTTGGAGGAAGAATGAGAGTGGTAGATGCCCCAGTAGAAAATATGTAATTGAAAATCCGAAGGATTTTTCCATTAGAATCAATCAATTATGTATAATGTCATATAGTGTTATTAGTGTTGCGTTAACTCCTGGTCAAATCAAAAAATTGCAATCGGAATCAGCTAAAAAATGTGGAACCACAATCACGTTGAAACCCAACCAAATGACTGGTGGTGCAAATAAACTATCGCTGACAACTCGTCAGGTGAAACATTTCAATGATGCACTAGTAGCAAAAAAGGGTGTTCAGATTACTCTTTCTGCGGCTGCTATCAAAAATATGATTAAAACAGGCGGTATATTCCCGTTGTTAGCTGCGATACCAGCATTGATTGCAGCAGCAGCCCCAGCGGTGGCTAAAGCGGCAGCGTTAGGAGCCGTTGGTACTGCAGCAGGAATGGCACTAAAGAAGGCAACTGGGAAAGGATATAAAAAAAGGGAAAGGGTCTAAGACTACCAGGAACCCCGTATTCGTGGTACAGCGGAAAGGGTCTAAGACTAGGACCGGTTTATTAATTCAGAAATCTTCGATTTCCAACCCAATTGTTGAGGAGTCTATGACTCGGGAATCGAAGATTCCTATGTCCAATTTTGATTTACTCGATGCTGCTAAAAAACTCGCGATTAAAAACTTCAGAGGTGTTTTTATGAAGGATCAATTACCACATCAACCAAACAGCGTTGAAACCGGAATCATTAATTTAGATAACAGCACCGGACCTGGAACTCACTTGGTTGCATACGCTATTGATCCACGTGGGATTGTTTATTTCGATTCATATGGATTAGCCCCACCAAAAGTGTTTATGCGTTATATAAAAACCCTTCCAATGAAGACTTGGCATTCTACGCTACCAACACAAACGATGATTGACCCACCAATATGTGGCAGCGAAGTATTAAATGTCCTTAACGCTATTTCTAACTCCTTGAGTAACCCAAGCGGAAAACCACCACATGTTGTCGTTAATGAATACACTAGTAATCGCTGGCGAAAATCGAAGATTTTTCAACGAAGTCGTCAAAAACGATTTTAGAGAGAGAAAGAGTTTTACAATAACATGATTGATATTTGGGGGAGATCTTTGAAACCCAAACCCGATGGCACTGCACCCCCTGATTCTATCAAGGATATAAAAAAATTAATTGAAGATGAAATAGCTGAGACGTTAAATTTAGTAAATGTTGACCCGAACGAAATAGTTGTATTTCAAGACAAACAGGGTAAATTGAAATCCAGTGATGTGTCATTGAATGACATTTTGATACGGCAGCGCGACGCCGCTGAAAACTCTATTGCGCTATATTCCAACGGTGGACAGCTTAAACCAGGCGCACTTGTGTCTACGATCACCGACGCGATTGCTACCAACGAACGTGAGCTGAATGATCTTATACGAGGTTATAATAATTTTCGCAAAAATGTCGTACATAAATTCTTTGGAACCCCGCTTGTGGTTGGCATGACTCTCGCTGAAATTAAAGACTTCTTGAATTCATTCTTCGCTAACAAGGAAGCTGGAAGGATGATGACTGCTTCAGAAATCAAGGCAAATTATCTCGAGATTTCTAAACTAATAGAAGATCAAAAACCCACTAATGACATTGTTGGTAGGTTCTTTGGAAACCCGCTTGTGGCAGGAATGACTCTCGCTGAAATCAGTGAGTTTATCGGCAAACACACTCACAATGCCTACATCGCTAATAGTTTCTTTGGTGTCCCGGCTACATCTACGATGACTCTCAAAGATATTAACATGTTTATGGTGAGACAAACAACACTTAATACCATCGTTAATAGATTTCTAGGGGGAACACCTGTGTCTGAAACCACATCGTTGACAGGCCCGACCCTCGCTGAAGTTAAAAAAGCTATTGACGAACAAAAATCCACCAATGAAAAAGTTAACAATTTCTTTGATGGTCCTGAAGGTCATGATACCACTACGACATATTTTGACCTTGCTAGTGATTATAAACTCCGAGTAGATATGGACTTTGGTTTATTATTGATTTCATTTTTTAAACGCCGCGATAAAACGTCGATGAAATATACTGAAATCGATAAAACCTATTCCGACGTCATTGACGATATTCTTAAACTAAAGGGGAATTTTGAGCGGGTACAAAAACCAGTCAATGACATTGTTGATAAGTTCTTTGGAATTCCACACAACGCGGGTATGACCCTCGCTGAAATTAAAGCGGTTATCGATAAAGTAAAAATTCCACACAGTGTAAGCGCCGTTAATAACATCGTGTACACGGTTGATAGTGGAACTTTTGATTGGATCCGAGGAAACAGAAATTATCTTTATGTTGGCCACAGACATACTAGTGTACCAGGTTGCTACCGACTTACAATAATACATCACCGTAAATTTGATTTGGAATTCAGTAATTGGCGTATCACCGGTGTTAACACGCTGACATATATACTAGAGAAAGTACCACCACCTCCACCCTCTATACCAATCCCATTTCCGATTACTATAAACAATTCCGACGAGTCTGTGATTAGGGAGTCACTACCCTGGATAATAGAATTTGTATCCGGTATCCCCTCATCAGATCCTAAAACCAGGTCAATAATAGGATAATTGAAAGGAAAATCCTTCGGATTTCACAATTGAAAACGCTAGCGTTTTTAAAATAAAATGATTTCATCAACGCAATGTCGCTATGATCAGGTCAGAGAATTTCAAACTAGACTCAAAACCCTCGCCGAGGAGTATCAAATAAAAATAAAAAAATACCGACGAAGAATCACCGCAATTGATATTACTATGTACTCGGTGTCAAGCGTTCTCGCTGGCGCCGGAATAATACTTGCATCGGTTACAATGATTGCCCCGGTTGTAGTTCCAATTTGCATTTCTGCGGTGGCTACAATCGGGGGTATATCAACCGGGATAGCAAAAAAAGATATCATCATGCAGCCAGAGTAAACTGCAGAATTACTTAATTCAATTTCATATTGCATCAACCGCATACTCGCAATTATCATTGATGATATCATCGTCACTCGATAATACGATTATATCAGATAGTGAATTCTCAGCGATGGTCAGTATTTTTGATTCAGCGATATCAAAATTAGAGCAACAACATGAATATAATAACAATGACAACACCGATGGAATCAGAAAACACGAACCCAAAAACAAACCCAAAAACCAAAATGATCTCAATAATCTCAACCATACCAGATTGTGAGTTCTCAGTGATGGTCAGTATTTATGATTCCTCGATACCAAAATTAGAAATAAATCATGAGTATAATAACAATGACGACACCGATGGAATTACTTCAACAAATAGTGGAGAACACGAACCCAGTACAAACAAGCATGATATCAATAACATCAACGGAACCCGAGTTTAGTGTGAATTTCCCTAGCCCAGTCCCCGTGAAGGAGATAGCGCTAGCAAAACTACGAGTGTATCACAGTTGGCCTAATATCAGATCAAAATCATTTGGTGGTCAACAACCCAATAATTCTTTAGTGTTTGCAAATAAGAATAAACCCGACGGAACCCCAGACTGGAACGTTGTTTCCATACCAACCGGATCATACCAAATCGAACAAATCAATAATGAATTCGCGCGTAGAATAAAATCGATTACTGGAACAGAATCGAAAATCGCTATAACAGTTCATGAGCCGACGCTATCATCCGCAATTGAGATAAGCACAGAAGGATACGTCGTAGATATCTATCAGAGTTCTATTAGAACCGTACTAGGATGGCCTGAAAAACCACCGGAAAAATCCACCGCCGACTTAACCACGGACGTACAATCATATCATGAAATCAATCCCAGTTATCGAGATAATTTATCTGATATAAGAAAAGGAAGAATCGCCGATAGATTTATATTTACCAACAGAGACACATTGCAATGGGATTTTATCATTAAAAGAACAACCGACTCATCTGTTACTATTTCATTTACGCTAACTGACATCCGTGGTTATTTTAATGAGATTAAACAATTATATGACACACAACTAGAACAACTACGGGAAACAAGATCGCAAAAACACGTTGAAATAATAAATCAGCTTATATCGGACATGGAATATATCTATGAACTAATTATTCAAACAATAATTAATGACAACAGCGACAATAAACAACGATTCCTAACCGATTACAATATCACAGAAGACAATCTGCGTAATTTCAAGTTTCCGAAATACAACGCTGATGAATTAGCAAGAATTGTTAAAACCGATATCAAAGCGCTACAAAAATCAGATTCAACTGTCCTCCTCAAACATAATAATGATCCAGATGGTGGTGGTAGGCATATCGCTCCGTTCAACGTGAATATATCCTCAGTGATTGCGCTCAATTTAGTATGTGATGTTATCGAAGGAAGCTATCAGATTAATCTAGAGCAATCAAATCAAGCTCAGCAGGGATATATTCTTTATTCGTTTGCACCAACAGCTCCTCCAGGATTCCTAATTATTGAAAACCCAATTAATCCTGTCTACATGCGATGCCATAATAATTCGTTAACGAGAATTAATTTCAAACTCACCGACCAGTCAAATAATCTGATTGATTTACAAGAAGAGGTGTTAGCGATTAGTTTGTTTGTAAAGTCCTAAGGACTGGATCAAATCATTTATTATTTTTTGTTAACCTGTAGCAGCAGAGAGGGTGGATGACCACATCGTTGCGAGCAAAATTGATTAAAAAATCGTAAAATCTCCGTTTTTGCAAAAATGGAGACTTTTTTTTTGGTTAAATGAGATTTTGTTGGAAGCCTTATTTTTTGTCTGAAAACGTAGTCTATAAGCCATATTTTGCTCGAAAACATGATCTGTAAGCCTTATTTTTGCCTGAAAAGGGTGGTCTGTTCACCCTCTCTGCTGCTGTATGGTTTGTCAATTCCAGTCAGAATTCCTGGTTTTGAATCTTGACTCACAGTGACAGTCAATTTATCCTTCAAGATGGGTTCAAATTTATCCCGAATAATCCAATCTCCAGTGTCTGAACGGATAATGAATTTTATTATAAAAAATACCTTTATCGCCCAAGATGTGAAATTATCACTGCTGCGCTTTTATCGTTCATGGCAGCATCAATGATACCATCAATTCGAAATGTTGACCAACAGTGAGATGCTCCATCGTGTTCGAATTCATTAAAACAATCACGAATTTTACTTATCATGGTTCTATCACGAATTTTACCCTTTGGTGTATCAAAGACTATCGAGATTGAATTTAGCATTTTTCCAAGGCGTAATGTTTGATAATCTCTTGAACTCCTTCATAGTATAATTAAAGCAAGTATTTAAATAGAGAATTTATATATAATGAATCATGTCAAATGGCTTATGATTGGATCAGTAACCCCGTGTAACAAATCATGCAGAAAGGAGTTCTGTGGGTATCATATGCAAAGCGTTCGTAACGGGAGTTATGGGCCTTTACCATGCATACGATGTGGGGTTGGTGTGAGAGGAATATCACAGTTGTGTCTCGGTTGTGGTGGTAAGAGATACAGAGAGCTAAAGCGCTTTATGATAAGAGGGTTAAAAAATCCATCAATGACTCTGACTGTACCCCTGACAAAATCATAAGAACCCCTCAAGACTACATTTAAAGATTTCAAAGTAATACTTCAAGCAATTAATTAATTAGACAAATAATAGTATAGTATATAAATGAACCAAGAATTCCGACCACATCCCGTGACCAGCGATTATGAAGCGTCTCATGGTGGTATTATCAGACACTGCAAGCTGAAGAAGCCAGTTGCTTCTGACAAAGGTATTGTGTATTTGAAGTTTACCACTGGAGGGAAAACTTATCTTAATCATAGAATCGTATACGAATGTTTCCATGGATTGATCAAGGATGGTTTTGTTATCGATCATATTGATTCCAATCCTAGGAACAATTCTTTGAATAATCTACAAGTTATTTCTCAGCATGAGAATTCCAAACGAGGAAAGACTTGGAAACATAAAAGATGTGAGACCTGTAAAATCTTTTAATACAACAACTAACGAAGAAATTTTATTTCAACCTATGAAAAAAGCCAGTATATATTTGGATTTTTGTATATCCTCAGTGCGATATGTTGCAGAGAATATAACCAAGACCGCTGTCTCCAGAAAAAATGGACAAAAAATTTTTCGTATGTCTAATCGTGTTTTATACTATTCGTTATAACACCAGCGGAGATAACTCCTGTGGGTATGTTACGGCTTTTAAAAGAGTTACAGATCTCAATCACTGTGTCACCTGCTTTCTGATTGATTGATTTTTAACTACCACGATAATCTATTTTGTGAGGAAATGAATTAAATACGCAGTGTTTATAAACAATTGTATTCTTTCTTTTCAAATATTCGGTTCTGCTTTAATATTGTCAGTAAGTACAACAAAGGATATATAGATGTCCTATATATTCTACGTCATTCACAGTCAGCCAGAGCTAGTATTGATCGGCTGTCTACAGTTACTGGCACGCGTAACACCTGTTCGTTATTGATTTACACATTGTACCTGTAAAAACAGTTAGTATAATTATCTGAAAACGAATCAAATATGCAGTGTTTACAAACGTTCGGCTCTGTTTCAGTATTGTCAGTAAGTAAAGTATATAGATTAAAAATAATTACGATTGTGGCATCTATAATTCACATGCGTTTGACGTTCATCACATCTGTTCGTTTTTGACTTCCACCCATCTGTATTAACCTACCTATATATTATAAGAACCGTTAGCTCAGTGGAAATATAATATATTTTGTAAGAAACGAATCAAATATATAGTCTTTTACAAATAATTATATTTTTAGTTTGTTTTTTTTTCTTTCAAGTATTAGGTTTTGTTTCATACACGAAAGGTATATGGATTCGTTCATTCAGTTAGTTTTGGTTTGCGATCGATCCATTGACGTCATCACACCTGTTCGCTATTGATTATATTAGCTTACCTATATATTATAAGAACCGTTAGCTCAGTGAAAATACAATTATTTTGTAAGAAAACGAATAAAAAATATAGTGTTTTACAAATAATTATATTTTTATTTTTTTCTTTCAAGTATTCGGTTTTGTTTCATACACAAAAGGTATATAGATTCGTTCGTGGCTTTGTGATTGATCCATTGACGTCATCACACCTGTTCGCTATTGATTGTATTAGCTTACCTATATATTATATTCAAAAACATATACCGTATATAAGAACCATTAACTCAATCGGTAACGTGTCGCGGTGCCATACTGGTGGCTGTGGTTCGAAACCCGTAACAGGCATTATTGCTAACGGTGCCGACAGATGGTTTTAATTGGGGGGGTGGGGCACCTCCGAAATTCAAATCGCAACCACTATACCAACCACACCACGGCGTGGTGTGAATAATTTTTCATTCAACCCAGGGTGATTTTGTGGGGGTATAGTGGTTGCATGAATGTAGGAGTGTCATCATTCATTGTATATATGCATCCAATTTATTGTATATATCCATCCAATTTATTGTATATATCCATCCAATTCATTTATTGTATATATCCATCCAATTCATTGTATATATCCATCCAATTCATTCATTGTATATATCCATCCAATTCATTCATTATACAACTACCATTTGGAGTTTTATTGTCTATATATAAATGTATCGGCCTATATAATCTATTGTTTGTGTTGTCCATTCGCTAAACATATCCTCTTGTGATTCTAACCCGTTATTTGACGAGTTAGATTCACTCTTAGGGGAATATGTTTCGTGATAACTCTGGGTCTGGTTAGATGTGATCATTGCATTGTATATAGTCCATTTATCATTGCATTGCATATATCATTGCATTGTATATAGTCCATTTATTATTGTGTCGTATATAATCAATTTATCATTGCATTGTATATAGTCCATTTATCATTGCATTATATATAGTCCATTTATCATTGCATTGTATATAGTCCATAAAAAAACGGGTAAAAAATGACACCATTTTTTGTATTAGAAATATACATAATATATAAAATGAATTCTGAAAATATCAATAGAATTATAGCTGAAATCTCAAAATTGAAAATCCAAGAGATTAAATTATCTGACAATTTAAATCCTGACCAAATTATGTCTGACTTTCAAGATATTATTCAAGAATACGGTATTATTACTAACAAATATATGCTGCCAAAGAAATATGCGCTGATAAAAAATCCAGAATTCTATTCGGGACTCTCTTGCATTCTGTAGTGACGTAAGTGTGTTTGTACCGTTATTTACTATTGTGGAAGGAATACGAAAATAATCGGGCCGAGATTATGAATTGAAAAAGGAGGTTAATTCGAAGATTAGAAATATACGGGCATTAATTCAAGAAAATGAAAAACCCCGCGTTATGAATTGAAAAAGGAGGTTAATTCGAAGATTAGAAATATACGGGCGTTAATTCAAGAAAATGAAAAAAACCCGCTGGATACAACTAACGATTTGACATGTATAGCGAGTTAGTAAAATTCTCGCTATAAATACATCATTGTTTCAAATACAATGGAAAGGTATATAATCAATACCGGCTTTGATCAATGAACAAGGAAGTAAATTAACTGAAAAATATTTATGTGAGTGGTTTTTTTTGTTGCTTGTCTATCTGAGTCGGGTTAAAACGTAGAAATTATTTGATGATGACAAAATCACTACATTGTACATGAATTGGAAATTGCTTTACTGTTTTAATAATGGTCAGCGAAGCATTAACTACAAGACTAGCGAGAGAGAGAGATTGGCTGCAATTAGGAAATTCTTACCAATTCGCGACTCTGTCAGAAGTAAATTACTTGCCAGACAGAGTCTTCAGACCGATTTTTCTGAGTGATCTGAAGATTTGTTTAGACCAATTACCAAAGCAACGAAAGGGGTAATATCAGCCACTGAGCGTGCTATATACGGAGATATCCCTGAAGAAGAGAAAGAGAAAAGGACGCCTCTTCTTACTACACTTGAAAAAAATAGCAACAGGAACTGAAAAAATAGCAACGGGAACTGAAAAAAAAAATCAGCGTTGTTAACAAAACAAAAAATTATTACTCCTTTAGTGGGTAAATGTACCGAGGAGGCTATAACACAAATACATCAACAAAAGCCATACGCGTTAAGCGATTTTGTTATTAACAGCTATAATTCAAGAAATAAATATTTAATAGACGAGTATAAAGACGAGCCAATATCACTCAATAATTGTGCTGATGATTTGTATAAAATAAAAATGGGGGAGTTAGATAGGAGGAGGAAGGAGTATAAAACCATCAAAGGAGAAACTGATGATTATAAAAGAGAAGAAAGAAAACTCCAAATAACACCAACACGAGGACGAAAAAGACGAGAAGACCCTCAAGGGGATGATGATAATTTATAAGAAATGGATACATCACTGTATAAATTATCTAGTGAGCAAGGTGCAACTAGTAAAAAGGGAAAGGGATATCAAAAGGCTTTATCAGGTAGTGGTCTAGTTAGTTGTCCTGGTAATGTTCTTGGTGATATAGCACGATTAGAAGTACTCATTGGAGGAAAACGAGCTGGAAATAACTCACCGGAAATAATTAATGAAGCAGCTGATATCTGCATGTGGTTATTTCAAGGCGGTGTTATGGATATTGGTTTATATCTAGATTTCATTAATTTGTTAGTGGAAAATCCTACGGATTTTCACCATCATGGTTACCACAGCGACTAATCTGATGACGAATTCATCGCATTAGATAAATATCATTTAAATAAGAATGATCATACACTACAACCATGATAAACCAACCAGTGTCTATGTAGTAAACTCGCGGCTTCCAGTTTATAACGCGTACTATGGTGATGGTCTCGGTGATACAATTGCAGGGTTATTTGCAAGAATGGCTCCAAAAGTAGCGCCGCTAGCAAAACAATTATCAATTAAAGCCATTGATGTTATTCGTGATAAGGGTATTAGCGCTGTTGGAGATGCTGCCGGGAAAGCGTTTTCAGCCGCGAAGGATAAATTAATAGCGCTAGTTCGGCAGCGAAGGAAACCACCATTGACGACTCCGTCGTTACCGTTACCATCTACAGCGGAAATGCCCGCGAGTGTTAGCAAAATAATAAATAACGCAGTGAATCAGAAACTAGCGTCATTGGTGACTAACGCCCAAGATAACATAACCGCAAATATGATAGCAGGAAGTGGCTTAAAAAAACCACGGCGGGGTCGTCAACGTCGATGATTTAGATCAATAAATATATAATAAAATGTTCAAACGGTCACCTGATATAGCGTTTGATATGGACGCCCCAGTGTTCAAGGATGATTCCGTACGTGATTATCAATTTTATTCTTATCACGCAGTACAACCGGATCTTCGATCAAGAATCAAACTTCAAGTTCATGATACCAGTAAATATTTTCAACCGTGTGAAGCGTTTATCGAAGTAGAAGGAGAACTTCTACAAGAAAATGATACAGCATACGCAGATGACCAAATTATCCGAGTTGATTTTGTCAATAATGGTATCATGGCGCTATTTGAAAGTGCAAGATATATGATTGATGGAAGAGAAATTGAATCTATTGAGCGTGAGGTTGCTATTGCCACAACAATAATAAGGTTAGCAAGATATTCGGACGATTATACAAGATCGGCAGGTCCATCTATGATGTTTACTAAGGATATTACTGATCACCCTGAACACGTTCAGTATACTAAATAGCGAACACCAGTAGCTGTCTCATCTGAAACACAACCAGATGATACTTTTGAACACGAACCAAAACCAACTGCTGCATTTGATATTATAAAAAGCGTTAATCCTAATTACAACCTAGGATTTGCAACGCGCGTATCAACATTAAAAAGACCACGTCGACAATTTTCATGTGCAATTCCACTGTATCATATTTTCGGATTCTATAGAAATGTCCGAAAAGTTATCTATGGAGCAAAACATACGGTAGTACTCGTGCGAAAGGGTACTGCTCATAATGCAATCTGGCGCAGTGCTCTTGTTGCTGCCGGTAAAGATGTTTAAACAAAACTATCATTATGGATGCCAGTGTTGACTCCATCAATCACCACAGATGGGCGATTGCTATCATTTATGGACCAAAGAGGAAAGTCGTTGCTGAGTTGGCTATCAGTGACCACAGATACTATAGATTCTAATAGTGATGGTACACTTACATGGCATCTAGCATCAAAACAAGGTGTTTCAGCTCCACGTCATATATTTATTGCGCTACAAGTTAGAACGCGATTAGACAATCAACAACGCAGCCATGTGATATTTGATCAGTTAGGCGTTAATGAAGTTTCACTGAGAATAAACGGACAGCAGGAACCATCCTAGGATATACTTCTTGATTACAATACTAACCATATCGCCCGCGTGTATCATCCTCTGTTGACATATGAGGCGATCGATCAAAACATTGATACTGGTCTACAAATATCACAATTGGATTTTAAAAATCTATATCCGATTTATTACTTTTCGTTGATTTATATTTTGGGGAGATCTTTATCAGCGCTGAAGAAACCCAAGCCTGATGGCGTTACAACCGGTGATATAAAAAAAAATAATCGAAGATGAAATAGCTGAGACCTTGAACTTAGCAAGTGTTGATCCTAATGAAATAGTTATATTTCAAGATCGTCAGGGTAAATTGAATACTAGTAATTTTCCCTGGATGATATTTTAGTTAAACAACGAGACGAAATCGAGAACACCGTTGCGTTATTTTCCGATCAGGGTAAACTCAAACCCGGCATACTCGTTTCGACGATTACAGATAAATTAAAACCTCTCAACGATGAGTTAAAATTCATACAAAGTTTTTTTGGTGATCCAGCGACAACATCACCGAATTTATCATTAATAAAAACCTCTATGGACAATATAAGACTGTCAATGACGAATTAAATCAATTATGGCTTTCTTCGTAGAACCAGCGGTGATATCACCGAATTTACCATCAATAAAAAAAATCCATGGATAGATTAATTGAGCTTGATAATGATCAATTTGAAAACAAGTATGAGAAGCATGAAAAAGATTTTACCGCACTTCGAAATAAAATTGTTAGAGAATTTTTTGGAACTCCACCGACGGTAACAATGAAACTAGCGGATATAAAAAATTCTCTAGATGATATGAAATCGATAACATAAAAAAAAAATACCTCATGAGAGAACCAACAACGTAGTATACACAATTCAACACGGATCATTTGTGTGGACTCCTACAGATAATATACTAAGTATCACTGCAACCGTCAAAGGTATTTATCGATTAACACTAGTAACACCGACTCAATTTAATATATCATCGTCGAGTTCATCTGGGATCAATAATATGATATCAACGATCATCGACAAGTATACAACCGGAGAATTCACGATAGCATCCACTGATAAAAGTCTGATTAGGGTTTCATTATCATGGTATATGTAATTCGTATCGGATTTGAGTAAATAACTCAATTAAAATCGTAAACTGATTTGGAAATAAAATTTCGTCATCAACGGTACCTTCGGTATCTCAATATCGTTTTGATCAGGTCAGAGAGTTTCAAACTAAACTCAAAACACTCACTGAGGAGTACCGAGTAAAAATGAAAAAATACGGACGAGGAATCACCGCAGTTGATGTTACCGTGTACTCTGTGAGTGGTGTAATCACCGGAGCTGGTATTATGCTCTCCTCGGTGACAATGATTGCTCCGATAGTTGTTCCAATTTGTATATCAGCGGCGACAACAATCGCGGAAATAATTTCGATACTAACAAAAAAAAATATCATCATGCAGCCAACGCAAACTGCAAGACTACATAATTAAATTTCATGTTGTATCAACCACGTACTCGCAATTATCCTAGTTGATATCGTCGTCACTCGATGATACATTTATATCAGATAATGAGTTCTCAGCGATGGTAAGTATTTATGATTCCGCGATATCAAAATTAGAAATACAACATGAATATAATAACAATGACAACACCGCAGGAATTACTTCAATGAATAGTGGAGAACACAAACCCAGTACAAACTAGCATGATCTCAATAACATCAACCAATCCTGAATTCAGTGTGAATTTCCCTATCCCAGTCCCCGTGAAGGAAATCGCGTTAGCAAAACTACGAGTGTACCATAGTTGGCCTAATATTAGGTCGGTAGCATTTAGCGGTCAACAACCGAATAATTCTTTAGTATTCGCGAATAAAAATCGTGAAGACGGGGCACCAGACTGGAACATTGTTTCAATACCAACCGGATCCTACCAAATCGAACAAATCAATGCTGAATTTCAGCGTAGAATAAAATCAATTACTGGAGCAGAATCAAAAATCGCTATAACGGTTCACGCGCCGACATTATCATCTGCCATTGAGATAAACTCACCTAGTTATGTCGTAGATATCTATAACAACTCGATAAGAACCGTGTTAGGATGGCCTGAAATACCACCTCGACGTGAATCTATTAATATACCACCAGAACCACAAAAATCTGATTATGTCACGGATGAACGATCACCGCATCCAAATTTCTATATTAATGCTTGTGTTAACTCAATAGAATTAAATAAAATAAAACATTCTGTAGATAAAGATTTTCACTATCGAGCGGCGAGTGAAACAACCAAGGAATTATTTCTTTGGATGCTTAGTTATATAGATACATCCCCGGAAATGACTGCTACAGTTGCTCGACTAGGGGGCAACCCTGAAACCCCCATCATGTATGGTTTTAATTTTAAAACCCTTAAAGATTATTTTGATATAATATCATCTGAATACAGAAAACACTTACAAAGTTTAATAATATATTTCAGCAATGTAACAACTACACATGACAAAATTAACAATCAAGCTGAAATGTTAAATCAACTTATCTACGATATGGAGTATCTCAATGAAAGATTTGTTCAAGCAATAATTAAAGAGAGATATAATTTGGAAGACAAACAACGATTTTTAACCGCGTATTCACTAACAACAGAGACACTACCTAATTATAAATTTCCTGGATATAATATCTCAGAGATGAAAAAATCTATTAATGATGTTATCGATGATGGTTTTAAAATGATTCACGATGTATGGAAAAAATATCAAAAAAAACAAGCAGTAACAATCCTGACACATAATAATGATCCAGACGGCAGTGGTAGGCATATCGCGCCGCTAAATGTGAATATATCCTCGGTGATTGCATTGAATTTAGTATGTGATGTTATCGAAGGAAGCTATCAAATAAATCTCGAACGATCAAATCAAGCTCAGCAGGGATATATTCTATACTCTTTTGCACCAACAGCTTCTCCAGGATTTCTAATTATTGAGGATCCAGCTAATCCAGTCTGTATGCGATGTCATAATAATTCGCTAACGAGAATTAATTTCAGACTCACTGACCAGTCTAATAATCTAATTGATCTACAAGGTGAGGTTCTACAAATTAGTTTGTTTGTAAAGTCCTAAGGACTTTCATTGTAAAAGAATTGTTAACCCATAGCAGCAGAGAGGGTGAATTCCAACGACAATGGCGTCTTTTTTTACCAAATGGACCCTTACAAGGAAGCCTTAATTTACCTAATCGACCTTTCTATTAAATATTTACTAGGAAGCCTCAATTTGTCAAATAGACCTTTCTATTAAATATTAATGAGAAGGAAGCCTCGTTGACGCCTACAACGTTGGTCTGTTCACCTTCTCAGCTGCTTTGTGTCTAATTTCAATGGGCAATTCATTCTATGTTGCTGGGCCCTGGTATTCAGAAGAACGTTGTCCATATGACTTTGTGTTCATGTTTGGAATGATCATATTCATCCTGTAATTCCCATAAAAATATAGAATCCACAAAGTTTTGAAAATTCATCTTTCTAGAGATTCTTTTCATTCTTGCTGCATGTGTGTGTGTTTGTTTGTGTGAATGTGTGTGTGTGTTTGTGTGCATGTGTGTGTGTGTGTGTATTTGTGTGCATGTGTGTAGTTACAGATAGATTTTGTATTCCCAGATGTTTCAGTATAGATAGTATATTGTTTTAGCTTGTCTGTTCACCTGTGCAAAAGCACATAAGGAAAATTTGACTTCCTGAAGTGTGAATGGTGTGTGCTTTTAAGACTCAAGATTTTTTGCTCCTAGACCTGTTGCTCCAACATATTTTTGCAAAGATTCATCTCTGTGCAGTTCAGACTAGTCAGCTTATGGTCTGATGACGGAAAGTTAGAAATTTTGATGCAAACTCTAGTGCCTAAAAGAAATCTGGTCTCAACATTTGTTTTTATTTCAGGCTGTATTTTTTTTACTCTTATAGAAAGTCTACATTTCTTGGTATCATTGGACAGCTACAGCTTTCCCCATTTCTGTAATACCATCTCTACTATGCGTTGTAAACATGGAACAAGGGTACAGCCTCATGATTTTAAAAAGTGGCATGTAAGATAACATGTTAAAAGGATTTTTCTGAAATTTCTTATAAATTTCAAGAAATGATGATTTTTGTTATTTCTGTGCAGTGTTAAATCATTAACCCCTGGTACCTCATTTACGCTTCAGGAGATTATAAGTATCCTACTTCCAATCTCTGTACCATCGATTGAATTTGAGATACACTAAAGTGGGTGGTATTATATAAAGGTAAACAAATACAGCTCTACAATGACATTGAATAACTGGATGTTCTACTTTCTCTATAAAATACAGAAGGAAAACATAATTTTTGGGACCCGATTTTTTTCCTGAACTGCACACAGACAGAGAGAGTTTTGCAAAAAGCAAGATAAGATGGACATTGGAATAAAGAGTGGTCTGGATATGAAAATGCTGGGTCAATTAGGGAAAGGACAAAAAATAGAACTACAACTTTTACCCTTATACTCATGCACCAGTGAAATAGCCAATGAAAACAATTGTTTCTAACACAACTAGGCATTGCATTAACTGGAAATCTCTTGGAATTAAATGTATTAGTATATATTTAATACTCGTATTTCATGCAAAAATGACAAAAACCTCCAGGCGTTAATAAGTTAATGCACACAATATTAAATCAGCAAGTTATGATGTCCCCTTGCTAGACATTACTATAAACTGTGATCAAAAGTTTCAAGGTCAAGATCATCAAGAAGTGATTAAAATTTTCAAGGTCAAGATCACCAAGAAGTGATAAAAAAAAGTTCAAGGAAGGGCAAGATCACTTAGAAGTGATCAATTCTGCTGCAAAAGTTGAACTGTTACAGGTTTGACAATCCTTCTTTACACTGGTTTAGATCATACCTAAACCAAAGGTCTCAACAAGTAAGCATTGGCAATATTAGCTCTCAAACTCGCACTATTCATTCGGAGTCCCTCAAGGCTCAGTTTCGGTCCCTCTCCTCTTCCTTATCTATATCAATTATCTACCATTAAATAATGAATCCACCAATACAGATTTGTTTGCAGATGATGCAACCTTGTATACATCTAGTTCTAATACTGAAGTTATCCAAACAAGATTAAACTCAGACCTTATTAGAGTCCAAACCTGGGCACAACAAAATAGGATGGTAATTAATGAAGGTAAAACAAAATGTATGATTCAGGGGACGACACAAAAGCTACACAAGTCAGGGAACCCAAAACTATCTCTTGCAATAAATAATCATTCATTTGAAAATGTCAATCATGAAAGGCTTGTAGGTGTGTCCATAGATAATAATTTATTATGGAATGACCATATAGATAAGCTTTGTAAAACACTGTCATCCAAAATTGCCCTTCTCAGCAGAATCAAGAAATATTTACCTATGGAAACTCGCAATCTATACTACAAGTCGTATATTCTTCCAACAATGGATTACTGTTCTAATGTATGGGGAAACTGTGCTAAATCTGAGCTTGACAGTATTTATAAACTCCAGAAACGAGCAGCAAGTGTAATTTTAGATACATCTGTTGACCATCCCTCAAAATCATTATTTACAGAACTCATATGGTTTACAATACATGACAGGATAGATTTTCACAAGGCAGTTCTTTTATATAAATGTCTACTTGGAACTGCACCAGAGTATCTTCATGACTTATTCAGACCTTTTTCAACACAATACCAGTTGAGATCAATCTCACATGGAAACCTTCTAGTACCAAAACCAAGAACAGAGCAATTCAAAAAGAGTTTTCAATTCTCTGGTTCAGTTTTGTGGAATAAGCTTCCACTACATGTAAAATTGGCTAAAAATATTAGAGTATTTAAGAAGAGATATCATGAGCATGCATGTGTTTCTAATAGATAATGGAATTTAGTATTTTAATACGAAACATGCTAATATAAGCACTAATAATTGCTTCTTCACACAATGTGCATTTGTTATACTCTCATTAAGAGGGCCTCAAGGGAAAATAGTCCTTGACTAATGAGTCACCCTCTATAAATAAAGCATTATTATTATTATTATTATTATTATTATTATTATCAAAAAGTTTAAGAGTTAGATCACTGTGACTGTAGGAAGAATTATAGTTGCCCAACAATAATTTTAGCTCTCAACCATCTGTTTTTATGGCTGTCTTTCACTTTGAGCAAAGAAGAATTCTGTTGATTTCAGTTTAAGAGTCATGGTGACTGTAGAAATAAAAATTATTCAACATTATTACATCAGTTGTGGATTGAACTTTTTGAAAAGCTTCCTTTGAAGTCAGAAGAAGTCTCTGATTTTGAGGTCAAGTCCACAGTGACTCTAAAAAAACTTTTTGGCACAATTTAAGTTAGACTAATAACATTGACCAAAGTTTGTGAAGGACTGTTGATGTTTGGGTCAAAATATCAACGGTTATTATGACACAAAGAAAATGGACTTTGCAGAAAAAATTGTTTTAGATCTTTTGACTCCAAAATCCCATGAAAATGTTTATGGTTGCCTTGTGCTTAGGTAAAAAAAGAAAAAAGTGATCAATAATGGCTATGTTAGATGTAATAAGAAAATAATGGCTGTGTTAGATGTAATAAGAAAATAATGGCTATGTCAGATGTAATAAGAAAATAATGGTTTCTGCACACCAAGTTTATTTTAAGACTTTAATCAATGGTAGGCATGCAGACTTGTTGGGCAATAATCTCCAGAATCAACCATGCCCAACAAGTGTCTACACCAAAACTATCAAATATGGAGTGTGCATGTGGTGTGCCTACACAAAAGACTAATAACCATGGGGTGTGCATGTGGTTTGCCTACACTGAGGACTATTAAACAAGGTTTGTGCATGTAATGTGCCTACACAAAAGACTATTAAACATGGGGTGTGCATATAATGTGCATACACAAAAGACTATTAAACATGGGGTGTGCATGTGGTTTGCCTACACAGAAGATGATTAAACATGGGTGTGCATGTGGTTTGTGCCATTTGTAGTATTCCAATTGACATGGTAAAAATCATGTGTTACAACTGAACATAAACTTTACCATCAGTTGGGAGGAGGTCAGCATTCATTATATGCAGCACATATCTGGATTTTATTTTCTGAAATTTCATTATATACATTTGGATTGCATACATTCTTAATATCTTGAAATATCACTATACATTTGGATGGCATACATTCTTAATATCTTGAAATATCACTATACATTTGGATGGCATACATTCTTAATATCTTGAAATATCACTATACATTTGGATGGCATACATTCTTAATATCTTGAATTATCACTATACATTTGGATTGCATACATTCTTAATATCTTGACCTGTCACTAATCATTGGGATGGCATCAAGGATCAACATAGTCTTAATACAGTGTGACCCTGCTATAACATGTTTTGTAATAACGTGAATTTGGTTATAACACAGCGCATGGTTTCCAAAATTTCAGGTACCTGAAATTACAGGTATTTTTCTTAAAAACCAAAAATTTCTCATAAATATGAAAACTAAAATATGTAAAGAGTTTTATTATCATTTTGGAGATGAGATTGCATATAAATTTTATTATAAGACAATTGTGGCTTAAATATTATATATACATATATTATTCTCATACTCTTCTTAAAAGTGAAAAAAATAGAAAATTTATTTTCATTTTCGGGATGAAATCACAAATGAATTCGAATATAAAACAGTCATGATATGGATCCTAAAATTTTTTAATTTAACCAATTTTTTACAGTTTTGTGCCAAAATAAACATCGGAAATACCAGTATCTGAACCAGTGGCTGGGCCTTTTGAGAACTTTGATCTTTATTTATTGTTGAAAAATGACAGCTCATAAGTGTTAATATTATTATTACTGATCCTTGAACAATGAAACCATCAGGTCTACTAATCCTAACCCTAAGGTCTACTAACCCTAACCCTAACTATCAGGTCAACTAACCCTAACCCTAACCATCAGGTCTACTTTATGTTTGTCTTCAATGCATTACATATACAATCGTTGCTCTAATAATATCCAACATGTTCTCTAAATTGCATACACAACTAACCAACAACCAATGCGGCTGTTGATAAAAGATTCTCACCAGAATTTATTCATTAATTTAAATACATTGCTCATCATCAAAGTCAAGTGCCGAGCTAAAATTAAGGGGCAACTTTAAAAACATCAAAGAAACAAAAGCCGCCAACATGTGCCATGGCTAGGTTTTATGCAATCTATTGACTAGTGAATAATGTCGTCCATTTCCTACAAATATACCTCCATTGTTTAATGACAATTATTCTTGCTATAGTCGTTCAAACCAATAGGTGTAAAAGTGTTAATTAGTAGACATTTTGAATGGAAAATGGGAAACGCAATCATAAAGCTTTTACTGCTAAATAAAAGATTGAAGCATTGGACAGGATTAAGTCCGGTGTTACACAATCACAAGTAGCTAAAGATCTAGGTGTGAATGAATCAACAGTTTGAGGATGGAAGAAGGAAGAAGCAAAATTAAGAGAGATGGTTGTGGATATGCATGAAAGCAGCCAGAAGTTTGAGTGTGCTTTGGATGAAGATGCAAGATATCGACTATGTTCAAATTGTTCAGCTGAGAAATATAATTGACTTTGCCAAGAGCAAATGTGACAGTAGCAGAAAGCAGCTGAAAATCACAAGAGTTTTTCATGCAATAATAATGTATTCCAATTCATGGATGAGAAAGTTAGTGGTATAAAATTTATACAGACACTGTTAATTAACCTTTGGACATTCTGTTTCATCGTTCGTTACTTACACTCATTACGTAATTTTTATTTTTTTTCTATTGAATTCAGTCACATAATGATCCTTGATAAAATTATTAAATATTTTAAATCTGGGTGTGGATATTTTTTTATAGAAATACTTGTATTGTGGATTCAATGTATCTTATGAGATTCGTGAGTGAATACACAGTTTTGATGCTCTATTCATGTTATAGATTAGACATGTATATATAAATTATACATGTGTATGTACCAATACATGGTTGGTTCTCTGAATAAAGTAATATATTATATATGCTATTTCTGTTATCACTGCAAATGTTTCTCATTTAATATACTGTGATTTAAAATGGTAATTGTGCCAATGAAGCATGCATTTTCGCACCCACTTTTAGTACCCCATCCCTCCCGACTACCATGTTACACTGTATCTTGAACTGTCCCAAGACGAGCTTTGTTTTTCATCTGAGGAAAAATTGTTAATATTACACTTTCTATTAAAGAAAAAATGCCCAAGTTTGAATTACAAACCTACAAAAAATATTTCTAATCCTTTTTACAAATTACAAACCTACAAAAATATTTCTGGTCCCTTTTACAAATTACAAACCTACACAAATATTTCTTATCCTTTTTACAAATTACAAACCTACAAAAAAATTTCTAATCCTTTTTACAAATTACAAACCTACAAAAATATTTCTAATCCTTTTTACAAATTACAAACCTACAAAAATATTTCTAATCCTTTTTACAAATTACAAACCTACAAAAATATTTCAGATCCTTTTTACAAATTACAAACCTACAAAAATATTTCTGATCCCTTTTACTATTACTGCCTCTTTGAAGAACTCAAGTGTTGTCTGAGGTTTGAATGGGAACATCATGTAAATTCATAATTTCAGGATAAATGTTCCAAATTCAGTAAAACCATAACCAGAACTGTTATTATGGACTCCTAAACCTTTCTTTTCTTGCCTATTTAAGCAAAACCTGGATATAGAGAACAGTAAAAGAATGATATTTTTCCTCATGTACCTATGATTTTTTTTTCTAGTGTAAATGGTAATTGGAAATATGTCAATCTTTTATCATATGACTGCTGTCTTCCATCATATGACTGCTGTCTTTCAACATATGACTGCTGTCTTTCAACATATGACTGCTGTCTTCCAGCATATGACTGCTGTCTTTCAACATATGACTGCTGTCTTCCAGCATATGACTGCTGTCTTTCAATATATGACTGCTGCCTTTCAACATATGACTGCTGTCTTTCAACATATGACTGCTGCCTTTCAAAATATGACTTGATGTGATTATTGTGCAGACAGATGGGAAACTCCTTGATCTTTGTCACCACTTTCCAAAAATGACATGGTGTAATTATTGTACACACACAGAAACTTCTATCCATCATCAATTTCCAATCATGACATGGTGTAATTATTGTACACACACAGAAACTTCTATCCATCATCAATTTCCAATCATGACATGGTGTAATTATTGTACACACACAGAAACTTCTATCCATCATCAATTTCCAATTATGACATTGTGTAATTATTGTACACACAAACAGAAACTCCTTCCCATTATCAATTTCTAATAATGACATGTCGTAATTATTATGCAAAAAAACAGATAGAAACTGAACAATATTCTGTGAATAATTTTCTAATATAAAAAGAATTGTTTTCCTTTTCAAATCTGCCCTGCGTCCTTCCTAATTTTCTTGCTTGTGAAATTTGTGTATTACAGTACAACAATACATTGAGTATTTTTAGTGTTCTTTAAAGCTAGGTATTTTCTTGTGGACAATGTTGCATTCATAAATTCAAGAAAATGTTCTTTTTGCAGTAGATTAGATTAAGCCGAAACATTCAGTTTCCTTTATTCCATTGTATCTCATTATTACATAACCAACTAATCTTATATGCTTGATCTGGCTTATTACACACCGTCCTATTCATTTTGGATTTCCAAGATTGCTTGATAAGATGTATTATACAACTATTCATTCTGTATTTCCCAGATTGCTTGATATAACGTATTATACAATTATTCATTATGTATTTCCCAGATTGCTTGATATGACGTATTATACAACTATTCATTCTGTATTTCCCAGATTGCTTGATATGACATATTATACAACTATTCATTATGTATTTCCCAGATTGCTTGATATGACATATTATACAACTATTCATTATGTATTTCCCAGATTGCTTGATATGACGTATTATACAACTATTCATTATGTATTTCCCATTTTGCTTGATAAGATGTATTATACAACTATTCATTATGTATTTCCCAGATTGCTTGATATAACGTATTATACAACTATTCATTATGTGTTTCCCAGATTGCTTGATATGATGTATTATACAACTATTCATTATGTATTTCCCATTTTGCTTGATACGACATATTATACAACTATTCATTATGTATTTCCCAGATTGCTTGATATAACGTATTATACAACTATTCATTATGTATTTTCAAGATTGCTTGATATGACATATTATACAACTATTCATTATGTATTTCCAAGATTGCTTGATATGACATATTATACAACTATTCATTATGTATTTCCCAGATTGCTTGATATGACATATTGTACACCTATTCATTTTTTATTTCCAATATTGCTTGTTATGGCGTTTATGCAACACCTATTCCCAGATTGCTGGATATGGCATATTATGCAGCCATTTATTCTGTATTTCCAAGATTGTTTGATATGGCATATTATACAACTATTCATTATGTATTTCTCATTTTGCTAAATATGACATATTATACAACTATTCATTCCGTATTTCCCAGACTGGAACTAAAAAAGTGTCTTCTTCCATGGCCACATGACAATATTTTTAGATATGGTGAAATGAACTTTCATAAAATTCAAGTTTGTTTATACAATAAACAAAATATTTCAAATGCATAAAAGAGGGAAAGTGTAAAATATCGATATACAAACAGTGGTTTTGATTTGTTCTGAGTTTTGAGGAAAGAACCTTTTTTATATGAATATATCTCTAGACCACATCAAAACAAAACACTTATCTAGATAGCATATGTAGTATACTGTCTCTGAACAAATACTTCATTTACATGGCTCAAATCAGTATGTTATATGTGTGATAGAAAGGCATGTCATGTCAAAACAGAAAGAGATTTCCTAAACATTTGGTGAGGAGTTTTGAATACATAAGAGGGGAGATTTAAAATTACAACTAGGGCACAAATTTATATTTTTTACCTATTAAAATATGCACATTATCCCATCAAGTGAGACCTTTTAAGTTAACTTGCTGCCAATCATACTCTTGTAGACTGTATCACAAGCATTTTTAACATTTCTTAGATCATTGGTAGATTATATAGGTGACAGTCTTCATCTTTATTGATCTTAACATTTAGGAGATGATGTACATGTACTGGATCCAGGTTTTCTCTGGAGTCAGCGTGATGTGATTGTTACCACCATAACAGACTTTAAAGTCAACTTAACAGAACGAGCAGAATGCACGTTATGTCCCTTTGAATGTGATTGCAACCGCTGAAATTCTTGTTTTCAACTATCATGGGATTTAGAGATATATGTTGCTTTGATTTTGTTGTGACTTTGGCAAACTTATACATTTTGATTTAAACACTGAAGTCAAACTGACCCAGTGTTAAGTCATCAGAGTTCTTCAGTAATATAATCATAATCAATTTACATCTTTAGTCCAGTCCAGATTACTTTTGATTATTCAGAGTATAGACTGTAATCAATCTGAATAACTTTAAGCAAGTTGTTTGCTAACTGTACTCTTTAGTAACCAAACCATAATCAGCTAATGTCTTTAATCCTTTCTGAATTACCTCTTAACCAAACCATAATCTGCCAATGTCTTTAATCATTTCTGAATTATCTATTAACCAAACCATAATCAGCTAATGTTTTTAATCATTTTTGAATTACCTATTAACCAAACCATAATCAGCTAATGTCTTTAATCCTTTCTGAATTACCTATTAACCAAACCATAATCTGCTAATGTCTTTAATCCTTTCTGAATTATCTATTTACCAAACCATATTCAGCTAATGTCTTTAATCCTTTCTGAATTACCTATTAACCAAACCATAATCAGCTAATGTATTTAATCCTTTCTGAATTACCTATTAACCAAACCATAATCAGCTAATGTCTTTAATCCTTTCTGAATTACCTATTAACCAAACCATAATCAGCTAATGTCTTTAATCCTTTCTGAATTACCTCTTCTGGCACATACCATAATCTGCCTTGACACATTTCAAACAATGAAGCCAGCTGACCATGCAGACATAATCTGCCTTGACACATTTCAAACAATGAAGCCAGCTGACCATGCAGACATAATCTGCCTTGACACATTTCAAACAATGAAGCCAGCTGACCATGCAGACAGGATCAGTGTTAAAATTGGCAACTAGATTGACTTGCCCTGCTTAAGCCAGTTCCAACTGGCTGGCAGCATTAGCATAAATATACTACACTTGAGTCAGAATATGAAAATCGAAATCACTAATTTTGCATGCTGCATACTCTAGAGACTTCATTTAGTGATGTTAGGGACAGGAGAAACCCTTTAAGCTTGGGAAGAAACCCATTTGTGTAGGAGGTTCAGATGTGTACACATCCTTTTAATGGCATGTAATGTAAAAGAGACGATACAATTGTTTAAATTAAAAAATGCATTGATTTTTTATCTTTTTGTTCTAAATGTTATATTGTTTCCATTCAGCGATGTGTGTCATGAGCTACTAGGACATGTGCCCCTTTTTGCTGACCCAGCCTTTGCCCAGTTTTCACAGGAGCTTGGTCTGGCCAGTCTTGGAGCCCCAGATGATTACATTCAGAAACTTGCCACTGTACGTATAGCTGAAAACACACATGTCCTGACTTCACTGTATAATTTCTAATTTTATTTTTGAAAGCTGAACATAGTGATGGTGTTCTACAAACAGTATACTGTAACATCCAGATATTCTTAGGGTACTTTCTTACTGATATTAATGCTGGTAATGTTTGTAGATGCAGTTATCTGTCATATCCTAACATTTTGAGGTGATTTCTTTGTTTAAAAGATGATCACAGACCCATGTTTTTGAAGACTGTTGCCTATGTCTGGTAAGCAGGAAGTGGTTGCTGTGAATGAGGCAATTAATAAAGATGCTAGATACACAGATGAAAAATGGATTCATTCATCAGCTGTTGTTGATTCTACCTTTTGAATCACAGGAAATGTCCTGCATTTTTTAACACCTGATTAAAAATATTCTCGGGTTGAAATCATCAGAGAGCTACTAGCCAAATAAGGAAAGTGTGACCAGAGACATTGAATGAGATTGCCATAGGTGATGAAACATAGATTTATTTTTCTGAACTTGACTCAATAGAAAATAAAAAAATTTGGTCCGAAAAAGAAATAAGGGCATAAGACCACATGATGTAATCTCTGAAAAGAGTTTTTTTTATATATTATTCTTTTATGTAAAAGTCTGCACATTCAGGTACTTAAACCTGACTTTGATAGTGTCACTGGACACTTTTATGTCTTCTGATTATTCCAAAAGTTTTGGGTACTATTGTAGTACTCATGTGTGCATTTGAACATGAAGTATCCATCTTCTCCATGACAACACTAATATAGTACTCATGTGTGCATCCATCTTCTCCATGATAACACTGTTGTAGTACTCATGTGCACATGAGAACATGAAGTATCCATCTTCTCCATGACAACACTATTGCAGTACTCATGTGTGCATGAGAACATGAAGTATCCATCTCCTACATGACAACACTATTGTAATACTCATGTGTGCATGAGAACATGAAGTATCCATCTCCTACATGACAACACTATTGTAATACTCATGTGTGCATGAAAACATGAAGAATCCATCTCCTACATGACAACACTATTGTAATACTCGTGTACATGAGAACATGAAGTATCTATCTTCTCCATGACAACGCTATTGTAGTACTCATGTGTGCATGAGAACATGAAGTATTCATCTTCACCATGACAACACTATTGTAATACTCATGTGTGCATGAGAACATGAAGTATTCATCTTCTCCATGACAACGCTATTGTAGTACTCATGTGTGCATGAGAACATAAAGTATCCATCTTCTCCATGAAAATGCTGTGCCTATATCGGCTTTCATGACTTTCTGAAGGAGCATGTCATGCAAAAACATTCCCATATCCAACATACAGCGCCGACATAGCTTCAAGTGGGTTTTTTTGTGAATCCCATTGGCCAGTCATTTGCTGAGGCAGTCTATTTGCAGTTGAATTGCAGTTTTCATGTATGGACAGCTTACAAAATGGCATTTAATAATTGATTAATCTGATGGAAGATTTTAGGAAAAATAAAATCCCACAGAATTGACTTGTGTGTCATATACTTAGTAAAATTTCAATTTGTTGCATAACATAGGCTTTCCATAAGAAGTCATGGTTTATAGCTGTGTCCTGTTTGGTCTCCAATCTTATTAACTTAACATTTACAGGTCTTGTGTTGGATTGATACTGACACTGATCATTCAACCATGAAAAGTTCTGAAATTTTAAGGGTTGCCTTGATAACTCATTTTATTTTAAAAGTTGGTTTTACCCTTCAGGACACACGGTACTAATTATATGGACAAATGGGAACCAGACTGGGAATTTGTGAAAATAAAATAGAGTATATATGGGTTTGGCTGGCCAGGATTGGTTACTGATGTAAATTATGTTTTAGGAAAAAGAATCTTTTGAGAGTTTATCTTAGTTGTACATGAAAAAAATAGAGACATTGATTTATTGATGGAATTTCAGTCCTTTAACAGTCTTGACTTTGAAACACTCGTTACTAAAATTAGCACCTGTCTGTTTGGTGCTGAATTGAAAACACATGTTTCAAACACATGCAGGCCCAGAAACTGCAGTGGGTGATATCCTTACCTCAACACAGAAGCTGACATTCAGGTTTCATCTATACTGATCAGTACAGGTTTGATCATGAACACTCAAAAATTAAAGTTATTGAATTTTTCAATATCATGGTGTTTGCATAGGTGTACTAACGGATCTATTTTAGTACTGCAAGTCCTACAGACAGCTATAGCAGTACAATGACTCCACATATGTAAGCGCAATTAACTTCACCATAAATGCAATCATATGGTTCTATTTATAGATAACAAACCAAATTGATACCTTTTATAAACCACAGTCATTTTCAGTGGGATATTAAACAAAGATATATCAACTGTTGCAAAAAAGGTGGAGGGTAACAGTGTGTAGATTTGACTATGTTAGGAGGAGTATTTTGCACTTTGACTTATATCTAAGCAATACGTATATACAATTTATACAGTTTACCACTTATAGATTAAATACAGTAAGCAATATGATATTTCCTAGTAATTACAGTAAGCAAAATGATATTTCCTAGTAATTAGAGTAAGCAATATGATATTTCCTAGTAATTACAGTAAGCTATATATTTCCTAGTAATTACAGTAAGCAATATAATATTTCCTACTCATTACAGTAAGCAATATGATATTTCCTAGTAATTACAGTAAGCAATATATTTCCCAGTAATTACAGTAAGCAATATGATATTTCCTAGTAATTACAGTAAGCAATATAATATTTCCTAGTAATTACCATTACAGTAAGCAATATGATATTTCCTAGTAATTACAGTAAGCAATATATTTCCTAGTAATTACAGTAAGCAATATAATATTTCGTAGTAATTACAGTAAGCAATATGATATTTCCTAGTTGTGTTTTGAAACAGTATATTTTAGAAATGATCTTCTACCATGCTTAATAGTGATGACCTCTCATGACTTTGCATTTCATTAATTTCTTTCACCGAATGTTTTTAAACTTCACATTTTGCATTTTAATGGACTTACATCTGCCTTACTTTAGTTTTAAATTGTATGCTGTCTTAGAGGAATTTTAGGTAATTTTTCTCATTTAAATCTCTTACATCTGCTGTACTTTAGTTGTAAATTGTATGCCGTCTTGGAGTAATTTTAGCTAATTTTTGTCATTTAAATCTCTTACATCTATCTTACTTTAGTTGTAAATTGTATGCCGTCTTAGAGGAATTTTAGCTAATTTTTGTCATTTAAATCTCTTACATCTGCCTTACTTTAGTTTTAAATTGTATGCCGTCTTGGAGGAATTTTAGCTAATTTTTGTCATTTAAATCTCTTACATCTACCTTACTTTAGTTGTAAATTGTATGCCGTCTTAGAGGAATTTTAGGTCATGTTTTGTCTTGTAATAAAACTTGTACATATAGGAGATCACCATGACTTTGACCCATTAATTACATTATATGACAGGGCTGGTAATATATTTCAGTATTATATTGAAGAGAGTAAAATGATAATATAAATAAAAGATTACTCTTATGAGACAGCTTTATTTTAATATTTTTTTTCTGATTTTCTTAAAGCTCAAATATTTAAATATTGCCTGAAATGCACCATTGCTCTTTTGGTGAAGATGAACTTGCAAAAAAATTTAATATTCACTAATGTAATCTTTGACAAGCAGAACAAGCAGAAAATCAAGGGTGAATATGGGACACATGGTACTAATTACATGGAAAAATGGGAACCAGTCTGGAATCAAGGGTGAATATGGGACACATGGTACTAATTATATGGAAAAATGGGAACCAGTCTGGAATCAAGGGTGAATATGGGACACATGGTACTAATTATATGGAAAAATGGGAACCAGTCTGGAATTGGGTGAATATGGGACACATGGTACTAATTATATGGAGAAATGGGAACCAGTCTGGAATTGGGTGAACATAAAATGGAGTTTATGTGAGTTTTGGCTGGCCAGGTTTGGTTAATAATGTAAGTTATGTGTTAGGAAAAAGAATCTTTTGAGAGAGTTTGGAATACTCATTACTAAATTTATCACCTGACTCATTGGTGTGAAATTAAAGCACATGTTTTAAACAGATCCAGCTATCCTTTTCTGTACACAGAATCAGACATCCAGTATTCATCTATACTGATAAATATAGGTTTGATAATAAGCACTCAGAATTTTAGGTTATTGAATATTTAATATAATGGTGTTTATATAAATTTACTATAGGAACTGAATAAGTACCATGAGTCCTTCAGGACAACTGAGGAAAAACAGTCTGTCAAGGGAAAACACAATGTTAAAGCTGTATCAAATATATCACTTTTTAATGTCAAGTATCTTTTATTGATGTTTTGTCTAATAATGATGAATGAATAAATGAAATTAGAATAAATTAGATGTATCCAATGGCATACAACACAGTAGTTAACAAAATTGCATAGAGAAACATTTTTGTTTCTGTACATTTTTACACTACTTGAAAAGGCTTGGAAGTTCTTGAAAACTCTTTAATAAAACTCTCAGTAGTTTAGATTACTATACCATACAGACAAATAGATATATCCTTAAACATGTTCTCCTCTGTTTTCATCTCATTTGTTCTTTAATTACTTTGTATTGTTTGAATTTAATAAATGGAAAGCTTGCTTTTTGATTTCAGTGTTACTGGTTCACTGTGGAATTTGGCCTGTGCCGACAAGGGGGACTAATCAGGGCGTATGGAGCAGGACTTCTTTCCTCATTCGGATGAATAGGATGACACATCACTACCAAAGAATAGGGTGACACATCACTACCAGTGAATAGGATGACACGTCACTACCAGTGAATAGGACGACACATCACTACCAGTGAATAGGATGACATATCACTACCAGTGAATAGGGTGACACATCAATACCAGTGAATAGGATGACACATCACTACCAAAGAATAGGATGACACATCACTAGCAGTGAATAAGATGACACACCACTACCAGTGAATAGGATGACACATCACTACCAGTGAATAGGACGATATATCACTACCAGTGAATAGGGTGACACATCACTACCAGTGAATAAGATGACACATCACTACCAGTGAATAGGGTGACACATCATTACCAGTGAATAGGATGACACGTCATTACCAGTGAATAGGATGACACATCACTACCAAAGAATAGGATGACACATCACTACCAGTGAATAAGATGACACACCACTACCAGTGAATAGGATGACACATCACTACCAGTGAATAAGATGACACATCACTACCAGTGAATAGGATGACACATCACTACCAGTGAACAGGATGTGAGTCAACCACAGGTTAAAAACTTTTTGTTACAATGATTCTATTTGCAGGCAATTATTTTGCTTATAGTAACAACAGGAATGACCAATGTTTTATTTTAACTTAAGACCTCAAAACCCTGTGTTAGCAGTAGCGCTGTCCATTAATATACAGAAATCTGGAAATCAGGTACCATACTACTCTACATTACTACACAAAAAGCTGGAAATCAGGTACCATGTTACTCTACATTACTACACAGAAATCTGGAAATAAGGTTCAATGATACTCTACATTACTATACAGAAATCTGGAAATCAGGTACCATGTTACTCTACATTACAAGACAGAAATCTGGAAATCAGGTACCATGCTACTCTACATCACTGCACAGAAATCTGGACATCAGGAACAATGCTACTCTATATTACTACACAGAAATCTGGAAATCAGGTACCATGATACTCTACATTATTACCCAGAAATCTGGAAATAAGGGAACACATTGCACTACATCATTATACAAAAGGCTGGAAATTAGGTACCATGCTACTCTACATTACTACACAAACAGCTGGAAATCAGGTACCATGTTACTCCACATTACAAGATAGAAATATGGAAATCAGGTACCATGCTACTCTACATCACTACACAGAAATATGGACATCAGCAGCAATGCTACTCTATATTACTACACAGAAATCTGGAAATCAGGTACCATGCTTCTCTACATCACTACACAAAAGGCTGGATATTAGGTACCATGCTACTCTACATTACCACAAATCTGGAAATAAGGGACCATGCTACCCTACATTACTACACAGAGATCTGGAAATAAGGGACCATGATACTCTTCATTACTATACAGAAATCTGGAAATAAGGGAACACATTACTCTACATCATTACACAGAAATCTGGACATCAGGAACAATGCTACTCTATATTACTACACAGAAATCTGGAAATCAGGTACCATGATACTCTGCATTACTACAACGAAATCTGGAAATAAGGGACCATGCTATCCTACATTACTACACAGAAATCTGAAAATAAGGGACCATGATACTCTTCATTACTACAAAGAAATCTGGAAGTCAGGTACCATGCTACTCTATAAAAGTACTCTCCAGATTTTATTGAAATTCAATTTCCTTTATTACAGTTATATGCAGAAAACCAAATTTGGTTTGGTTAACATCTTACAATCCAAGGTAAAATTATATTGCAGAAACCAATAATACTAGAAAAGGCAGTTAGGGTCCACAGATCTAAATGAACCTGTGGAACATAAGAAACCAAAATTATTTAAGGTCCATCAATATCAAGATGAAAACCAACCAGGTCAAGTCCAGCAAGCCTTCTAAAGTTATTCTATATTAATCAAAGATAGAAGAGACCATGTTATCATGGACTAAAAAACCTCTAAATAATAAAATGAAAACCTGAAAATCAAATTAATTCAACGTTTTGTCAAGCTACAGCTGCATGCCAAATATTTTGGAAATCCAGTCAGTACAGTCATGATATGACTATGTGTAATCAGGGGCCATAACTCATGTAAAGGCTTAAAAAGGATGCTGAAACACAAAACTATCTGATGTATAACCAATATATTGCTGCACACCAAATTTGACTGTAAACCAATTACTCACACCAAATTTGGCTGTAAACCAATTACTCACACCAAATTTGGCTGTAAACCAATTACTCACACCAAATTTGGCTGTAAACCAATTATTCACACCAAATTTGGCTGTAAACCAATTACTCACACCAAATTTGGCTGTAAACCAATTATTCACACCAAATTTGGCTGTAAACCAATTATTCACACCAAATTTAGCTGTAAACCAATTTTTCACACCAAATTTGGCTGTAAACCAATTATTCACACCAAATTTGCTTGTAATCTAATTATTCACAGCAAAGTCATATTGCAATACAATCCATATTGATACACATATGAACATGAAAGGTGGGTGGTGCTCTTTCATATATATTGACATTCTTGGTTATATTGCCAGTATACTGACTACAGATAGGCATATAGTCATCATATGTTTATATGTAATTCTCACTGATGAGAAGATATCAACAATACTTTCAAACACACTACCTGTTGGTTGTAGTGAGTTTATCTAACATTTCTGGGCATATATACCCATTGTTTTGTACAACATGAATGATTTGAAACATATTATTACCAATTTCATGTCCCAGTTACACTTGAAAGACATTATGATATTATCTTCAAAACAGTTTCCTCGTGCAAAGAAAATCTCACGTAGAACAAATCCGGTCATGGGAATAAGGTTGAATATGAACAAAATCTATCACATTTTATTTCCTGCAGATGCAAAAGACTGCTGCAGCCACAGGAACTTGTATTTGTTGTTGAAGAAGGAAAACTATTGACTACACCCAGTCCTATTCTACAATTTTCTTTAAACTTACACATGGTGATAAACTAGAGCAGTTTCAAATCTTCCCCATCACTCATTCTATGCTAATATTCCATCAACATATTCATTCACTGGTTAAATATCTCTGCATACAAAAATAGAAATTCCAAATTTGTTTCCCATGTACAATTTAAGAAGAGATGATGACATGACTTTATCTTAAGGGAGATTTCCCTCTTTATCAAAGAAAAAGGAGGTGAGAAAAAAATGGTCAGAGGTTAATATATAAGTGGACTTCACTGTCTCTCTCTCATCCTGATCCACTTTCTTATATCTATACTGAAATGAACATCTTTGACAGATGTCACCTCTAGTTGTAGAAGCATTAATCTGTTAATTAATTATGAGCATACTCTGCTCCATTTCTTTGTATCAATATTGTTCTTTGCTTCTTTATGAAGGGGTATATAGTATTTATCAACTTTATCACATTTTGAAATGTAGGACTATCAATGAATTTGTGGGAATTTTCACATTTCACTGTTCTCCAAGCATACAAATGCACATAAATTTTGTACACTGCACCCAATGGCATGCCCTGACAGCTTCTCCGCTTAAGTACTTGATATATCTAATGACTTTGACACAAAGTCTTGTTGATGGTTTGTCAATATTTGATGTTGGGCATGCAGAGAATAAGCTACATTGATTTCTTATTAGTGGTCATTGTTTAACCTGGAGCGGAACAAGCAATAACCACAAATGAGAATTCAATGTAACATTTTTCAATGCGAAACACACCAGTAGCAAAGCTTTCAAATCAACTAAATGAGTCAAGATCCAATTCAAAGTATAAACTAAAAGTGGTTATTAAATGATGAGTAAATTACTTCATTAAATATGTGGAACACATTTGGAATGTATAGTATACTCTGAACATAATTCTGTGTTAAGATAATTTGCACAAAATGGTGGTGGGGGGAGATTACAAAACATGTCACTTTGTGCCAATTTGTAGTTGGCAAGTGGTTGTTGTCAAATAATCTTTCTCATCTTTACTAAAAACATGAGTGCCTGTGACTGCAAATGCAGTTTCAGATGGGTTTAATTTTACAGAATAACAAGGCAACTGAACATAATTAGTCATGACTACTTAAGACTAAATGACATGCATATGATAAGTATGGTTTTGTATCGATTCTCCATCTCTTGTACTGATATGTGTATCGATTCTCCATCTCTTGTACTGATATGTGTATCGATTCTCCATCTCTTGCACAGATATGTGTATCGATTCTCCATCTCTTGTACTGATATGTGTATCGATTCTCCATCTCTTGTACTGATATGTGTATCGATTCTCCATCTCTTGTACTGATATGTGTATGGATTCTCCATCTCTTGTACTGATATGTGTATCGATTCTTCATCTCTTGTACTGATATGTGTATCGATTCTTCATCTCTTGTACTGATATGTGTATCGATTCTCCATCTCTTGTACTGATATGTGTATCGATTCTTCATCTCTTGTACTGATATGTGTATCGATTCTTCATCTCTTGTACTGATATGTGTATCGATTTTTCATCTCTTGTACTGATATGTGTATCGATTCTCCATCTCTTGTACTGATATGTGTATCGATTCTCCATCTCTTGTACAGATATGTGTATCGATTCTCCATCTCTTGTACTGATATGTGTATCGTTTTACAAAAGTATCTATGTACCACTAGGACTTAAACATGAAAATACTTCACTAAAAATCATACTGTAAATATGTCCAATGAAAATACTTCACTAAAAATCATACTGTATGTATGTCCAATGAAAATACTTCAATAAAAATCATACTGTAAATACGTCCAATGAAAATACTTCACTAAAAATCATACTGTATGTATGTCCAATGAAAATACTTCAATAAAAAACATACTGTAAATATGTCCAATGAAAATACTTCACTAAAAATCATACTGTAAATATGTCCAATGAAAATACTTTACTAAAAATCATACTGTAAATATGTCCAATGAAAATACTTCACTAAAAATCATACTGTAAATACGTCCAATGAAAATACTTCACTAAAAATCATACTGTAAATACGTCCAATGAAAATACTTCACTAAAAAACATACTGTAAATATGTCCAATGAAAATACTTCACTAAAAATCATACTGTAAATATGTCCAATGAAAATCCTTCACTAAAAATCATACTGTAAATATGTCCAATGAAAATGCTTCACTAAAAAACATACTGTAAATGCGTCCAATGAAAATACTTCACTAAAAATCACACTGTAAATACGTCCAATGAAAATACTTCACTAAAAATCATACTGTAAATACGTCCAATGAAAATATTTCACTAAAAATCACACTGTAAATACGTCCAATGAAAATTCTTCACTAAAAATCACTGTAAATATGTCCAATGAAAATACTTCACTAAAAATCACACTGTAAATATGTCCAATGAAAATACTTCACTAAAAAGCATACTGTAAATACGTCCAATGAAAATACTTCACTAAAAATCACACTGTAAATACGTCCAATGAAAATACTTCACTAAAAATCATACTGTAAATATGTCCAATGAAAATACTTCACTAAAAATCATACTGTAAATATGTCAAATGAAAATACTTCACTAAAAAACATACTGTAAATACGTCCAATGAAAATACTTGACTAAAAATCACACTGTAAATATGTCCAATGAAAATACTTCACTAAAAATCACACTGTACTGTAAAAAAGTCCAATGAAAATACTTCACTAAAAATCATACTGTAAATACGTCCAATGAAAATACTTCACTAAAAAACATACTCTAAATACGTTGTTACGTGCTTAGGCTCGAATAAGCAGCAACACAGAAAGAGTGAAAACTAACAAACTTGTATAACTTTAACAATGATTTTATTAAGTACAATTATTTTCATAAAATAAATAAACTTACAGTTTTAGAGAATCAAATCCAACATTAATCCAATATAGAATTCACAAAAAAAATCCACTAATGGAATCGTAAGAGTCCTGATAAATAAATGTTCTAATAGTTCCAGGTTCGATTCTTGATGATGTAATCCAAAATGGCTGATAATGTCACGTGATGCAGTTCTTGTTTTGTTGTTCTTGTTTTGTTATCATCCAAATGAAAATCATAAACACATGTCCTTTTCCAGATAATTCTTCTTTCTTCAATGAATTGACACAAAGTCCAGAACAAAATAATTAAAATTAACACTCAAACATGAAATACTCAACTAATAACTTACAGCCCAAAGATTCTACTGAATTGCTCTATCTCAAACAAGTCTATATAACTGTTTTTCTTAAGTAAACAAGTGATCACGTGATCTTTCTAGAAATTCATGGAAGGTCACTACCTTCAGCAAGTTACATATTCTAGATATTTCCTACACCCCAAGAACTAAAAAAAAAGTTATCCTTGAAATTAACCAATAGTTTTAAAGACCTGTTTATCAATCTGAAGCAAGGTCAGATAAAGAGGTAACCAAGCCAAGGTCAAAAACTTGTTTACAGTTAAAGTGGTCAGCCTGAAATTTCTAGAAAAAAATCTCCCAATTAATGAATATTAAACACTAAATGACAAATTTGGATTTAATAATTAAAAATAAATAAATTAAATCCAATAGCCGTAACAACGTCTAATGAAAATACTTCACTAAAAAACATATTGTAAATACGTCCAATGAAAATACTTCACTAAAAATCATACTGTAAATATGTCCAATAAAAAACAAGACAGATCTTGATCTGGTGTCCCATAATGCACCTGCAGATCATGGTCTCTTTGTTCTTCTGATTAGTCCAAACAAACAGCATAGAACCAGATAGGCTGATTAATCCTAACAAACAGCATAGAACTAGACATGCTGATTAGTCCTAACAACCAAACATGCAAAATGCAACACCAGATCTGGATCTATGCAGTTTTCCATTGGATATAAATTGTAAGCAATCAAATGTGTTATGGAAAATATGTTACAGTTTACAACAATGTTAGATAAAGATGTCGTCTAATAAATAAATATATTTGCCGCATCTTTGCTTGTGCAGTTTCAAAAGTGTCTACCACATAGTAGACAGGCTGCATTTCAGTAATTGGATATTTCTGCTCAGCTGTTTTAATGGGATCAAAAGGTCGTACTTATGCCTTATCTGTCAAGCAATACTGAAAAATAAAAAAAATAAAAATAAACGTGAAATTTAAAGTTTAAAATTGGCATTATTAAAAACAGTTTCAAAAAAATTTGGAATTGAAATTTTAGAATTGGCAGTAATGAAAACATTTACAATGAACATTTAAAATTGAAAGTTTATAATTGGCATTATTAAAAACAGTTTCAAAAAACATTTGAAATTGAAAGTTTAGAATGAAAACTGTTTCTTAGATAACTCTGCATAAGCTCTGACAAAGTTTCCTTTTCTTAAATCAGCGCTTTGCTGACTACCATGCCAGATTTGATGACAAATAAGACCTAACAGATGAAATACTTTGCATTTCAGACACAATAACTGATGACATACTTTGCATTTCAGACACATCACATCATATACACAATAGGTCTTAAAGCCAAGTGAACTACAAACAAAAAAACTAATAAGCAAATTTTCTATGACTGTGACCTTGATCATCAGAGTCAAAGGTGCAATCATATTGTACAATGAAATGTTTCAGCTTTATCATAAATCATGTCTCAGATTCATATAATTTATGTTTCAGACACATACTCAGTCATGTCTCAAATGTATATAATTTATGTTTCAGACACATAATCATTCATGTCTCACATACATATTTATGTTTCAGACACATAATCATTCATGTCACACATACATATTTATGTTTCAGACACATAATCATTCATGTCACACATACATATTTATGTTTCAGACACATAATCATTCATGTCACACATACATATTTATGTTTCAGACACATAATCATTCATGTCTCACATACATATTTATGTTTCAGACACATAATCATTCATGTCACACATACATATTTATGTTTCAGACACATAATCATTCATGTCTCACACACATATTTATGTTTCGGACACATAATCATTCATGTCTTACACACATATTTATGTTTCAGACACATAATCATTCATGTCACACAAATATATTTATGTTTCAGACACAGTCATTCATGTCTCACATACATATTTATGTTTCAAACACAGTCATTCATGTATCACATACATATCTATGTTTCAGACACATAATCATTTATGTTTCACATACATGTTTATGTTTCAGGCACATAATCATTCATGTCTTATATACATATTTGCTTCAGAAAGAGAATCATTCATGTCTCACATACATATTTATGTTTTATATACATAATCATTCATGTCTCACATACATATTTATGTTTTATACACATAATCATTCATGTCTCACATACATATTTATGTTTCAGACACAATCATTCATGTCTCACATACATATTTATGTTTCAGACACAATCATTCATGTCTCACATACATATTTATGTTTCAGACACATAATCATTCATGTCTCACATACATATTTATGTTTCAGACACAATCATTCATGTCTCACATACATATTTATGTTTCCTACACATAATCATTCATGTCTCACATACATATTTATGTTTCAGACACATAATCATAACCCAGATCTCAGAAACATGATCATTCATGCCAAGTAAAAAAAGGGATTTGTCAAGGGGTTCAAAAGCGATTTGTCAAGGGGTTCAAAAGGGATTTTTCAAAGGGTTCAAATGGATTCAATAGGAATTTGTCAAGGGGTTCAAAAAGGATTCGTCAAGGGGTTCAAGACAAGTATGATAATGAAAAACTTGAAACGAAACCATTACAAAGTTTTGACTGACACCATCAATTTTGTGGCAAGAACATTTACCGCTATATCACACTTCCCACTAATATGGGCTTGATAAAAAATAGTGAAAATTAATCTGGAGAAAATGATATGGTAGTGATGTGTCATCCTATTCATTGATAGTGATGTGTTATCCTTTTCACTGGTAGTGATGTGTCACCTTATTCTTTGGTAGTGATGTGTCATCCTATTCACTGGTAGTGATGTGTCACCTTATTCTTTGGTAGTGATGTGTCATCCTATTCACTGGTAGTGATGTGTCATCCTATTCACTGGTAGTGATGTGTCATCCTATTCACTGATAGTGATGTGTCATCCTATTCACTAATAGTGATGTGTCATCCTATTCACTGATAGTGATGTGTCATCCTATTCACTGGTAGTGATGTGTCATCCTATTCACTGGTTGTAATGTTTGATTTAATATGCATACCGGTACCTTATTTTATTATATGTCTGGATATTCTTCATTTAATTTACTAGAGTGCATTCAAGGTAAATGGAAATTGTTGGTATTTACAACCTGCAATCACGTTGAGTAGGGGAGTAATGGAAGGTCACATTATTAAAAGAAATCATAGTACCCGGAGAAAACCACCTTGCCACCAGAGAAAATGTAGACATTTCATCTGTATCAACTGTGTGCCTTTGGCTGGGCTTGAACCCAGATGGACATTGATCTGTGGCTTAACAAACTGTTTATGCTTTAATGGCTTAAACACTCAGCACTTTAAAAAACTTCTCAAAAGATTTCCATACCTTGTAATGTATGTCGGTACCAAAATTCCCTATGGGAAGTAAATGACTGCTTTAACCAGCTTGAAATTCTATAATTTCTTGGAACTTGCTGTAATGAATCCTTGATGTTTCCTATATCTTTGATGGTTAAATTAGTTTCAAAAACAGATTTTACATATGTTTTAATTCAGCAAAGCCATATTGGAGAAGAACATCTATCTCCAAAAAAGAAGAGCTCACAATGTTGCTAAAGTGAATTACTCTTCTGGTGTTCATACGCATAGCATGGGTACACAGCCTTTTACCTTTAACCTCACCCACCCCCCATTACTTGAGTATAATGTATGTAGTATATCAAACACTCTTAGCCACTTCATGCCAAGAAAATGAATAGGATCTGTTAACATGAGTTCTATTAGGCAATAATTATTCTATTATATGTTCATTTTTATTATTTCTTTCAGTGCATATGCCGCCACCATTCCTCTGCCATTTTCAGTCCGTTACAATGCCTACACTGAGAGTGTGGAGGTTATTACTAAAAAGGACCAAGTCATCAACTTGACAAGGGCTATCAAAGGTTAGAGCAGTATTTGATGGTGTACAAAGGATACTCAGCTGTAAACATTGTAGACCCAGATATGCTGGTGAACTTAGTAGACAGCAAATACCCATATCTGTGGCACTTTATACTTAGAAGACAGCATATACCCTGATCTGTGGCACTTTATACTTACTAGACCGCATATACCCTGATATGTGGCACTGTATAATTAGTAGAAAGCAAATACCCTGATCTGTGGCACTGTATATTTAGTAAACAGCAAATACCCTGATTTGTGGCACTTTATACTTAGTAGACAGCAAATACCCTGATCTCTGGCACCTTGTACTTAGTTGACAGAATGTACCCTGATATGTGGCACTACATACTTCGTAGACAGCATATACCCTGACCTGTTGCAATGTATACTTAGTAAACAGCAAATACCCTGATCTTTGGCACTTTCTACTGAGTAGACAGCATGTACCCTGATATGTGGCACTATATACATAATAGACAGCATATACCCTGATCTGTGGCACTTTATACTTAGTAGACAGCAAATACACTGATCTGAGGCACTTCATACTTAGTAGACACCATAAACCCAAATCTGTGGCACAATATACTTAGTAGAGAGCGTATACCCTGATCTGTGACACTTTAAACTTAGTAGACAGCATACACCCTGATCTGTGGCACTGTATACATAGTAGACAGCATATACCCTGATACGTGGCACTTTATACTTCTTAGACAGCATATACCCTGATCTGTGGCACTTTATACTTAGTAGAAAGCATCTACCTGGATCTGTGGCACTTTATACTTAGTAGACAGCATATACCCTGATCTGTGGTACCATATATTTAGTAGACAGCATATACCCTGACCTGTGGCACTGTATACTTAGTAGACAGAAAATACCCTGATCTGTGGCACTTTATATTTAGAAGAGAGCATATACCCTGATCTGTGGCACTGTATACTTAGTAGACAAAAAATACCCTGATCTGTAGCACTGTATACTTAGTAGACAGTATATAGCCTGATCTGTGGCACTTTATGCTTATGAGACAGCAAATACCCTGATCTTTGGCACTTTATGCTTAGGAGACATCAAATACCTTGATCTATGGCACTTTACACTTAGAAAACAGCATATACCCTGATCTGTGGCACTGTATACATAGTAAAAAGCATATACCCTGATCAGTGGCACTTTATATTTCTTAGACAGTATATACCCAGATCTGTGGTACTTTATTTATACTTAATAGATAGCATATACCTGGATTTGTGGCACATTATACTTAGTAGATGGCATATACCCTGATCTGTGGCACCTTATACTTAGTAGAAAGCATATACTAAGGTCTGTGGCACTGTATACTTAGTAGACAGCAAATACCCTGATGTGTGGTACTGTATACTTAGTAGACATGAAATTACCTGATCTGTGGCACTGTATACTTAGTAGAGAGTATATACCCAGATCTGATGCACTTTATACTGCTTAGACAGCAAATGCCCTGATCTGTGGCACTTTATACTAGTAGACAGCAAATATCCTGATCTGTGGCAATTTATACTTAGTAGACAGCAAATACCCTGATAGTAATCACTTTATACTTAGTAGACAGCATATACCATGTTCTGTGGCACCGTATACTTAGTAGACAGCAAATACCCTGGTCTGTGGCACTTTACACTTAGTACACAGCAAATATCCTGATCTGTGGCACTGTATACTTAGTAGACAGCATATACCCTGATCTGTGGCACTTTATACTTAGTAGACAGCATATACCCTGCTTTGTGGCACTTTATACTTAAAAGACATCAAGCAACCTGATATGTGGCACTTTATACTTAGTAGACAGCAAATACCCTGATCTGTATTTATGCTGTATCTGCACTGTATCTGCACTGTATACTTAGTAGACAGCAAATACCCTGATTTTTGGAACTTTATACTTAGTAGACACCATATACCATGAATTGAGGCACTTTATACTTAGTAGACAGCATATACCCAAATCTGTGGCACTATATACTTAATAGATAGCATATGCCCTGATCTGTGGCACTTTATATTTAGTAGACAGCATATACCTGGATCTGTGGCACTTTATACTTAGTAGACAGCTTATACCCTGATCTGTTGCACTTTATATTTAGTAGACAGCAAATACCCTGATCTGTGGTACATTACACTAAGTAGACAGCAAATATCCTGACCTGTGCCAGTTTATACCTCTTAGACAGCATATCCTGATCTATGGCACTGTATACTTAGAAGACAACATATACCCTGATCTGTGGTACTTTATACTTAGTAGACATCAAATACTTTGATCTATGCCACTCCATACTTAGTAGACAGTAAATACCCTGATCTGTGGCACTTTATATTTAGTAGACAGCAAATACCCTGATCTGTGTCACTTTATACTAATAGACAGCAAATATCCTGATCTTAGGCACTTTAAACTTAGTATACAGCATATACCCAAATCTGTGGCACCATATACTTAGTAGAGAGCATATACCCTGATCTTTGGCACTTTATACTTAGGAGACAGCATATACCCTGATATGTGGCACTTTATACTTAGTAGACAGCAAATACCCTGGTCTGAGGCACTTTATGCTTAGTAGACAGCATATACCCAAATCTGTGGAACTATATACTTAATAGAGAGCATATACCCTGATCTGTGGCACTTTATATTTATGAAACAGAAAATACCCTGATCTGTGGCACTTTATGCTCAGGAGACAGCAAATACCCTGATTTGTGGAGGTTTATACTTAGAAGACAGCATATACCCTGATCTGTGGCACTTTATACTTCTTAGACAGCAAATACCCTGATCTGCGGCAGTTTATACTTAGTAGACAGCATATACCCTGATCTATGGCACTGTATACATACTAGACAGCATATACCCTGATATGTGGCACTTTATACTTCTTAGACAGCAAATACCCTGATCTTTGGCACTTTATACATAGTTGACAGCATATACCTGGATCTGTTAGACTTTATACTTAGTAGTCAGCAAATAGCCTGATCTGTGGCACTTTATACTTTTTAGACAGCATATACCCTAATATGTGGCACTGTATACTTAGTAGACAGCATATACCCTGATCTGTGGCACTTTATACTTAGTAGACAGCTTATACCCAGATTTGTGACACTTTATACTTAAAAGACGTAAAATACCCTGATCAGTGGCACTTTAAACTTAGTAGACAGCAAATACCCTGATATTTGGCACTGTATACTTAGTAGACAGCAAATTCCCCGACTTTTGGCACTTTATAGTTAATAGACAGCATTTACCCTGATCTCTGGCACTTTATACTTAGTAGAGAGCAAATATCCTGGTCTTAGGCGCAGTATACTTAGTAGGCAGCATATACCCAAATCTGTGGCACTTTATACTTTTTAGACAGCATATACCCTAATATGTGGCACTGTATACTTAGTAGACAGCATATACCCTGATCTGTGGCACTGTATACTTAGTAGACAGCTTCTAACCTGATTTGTGCCACGTTATACTTAAAAGACGTAAAATACCCTGATCTGTGGCACTTTATACTTAGTAGACAGCAAATACCCTGATCTTTGGCACTGTATACTTAGTAGACAGCAAATTCCCCGATTTTTGGCACTTTATACTTAATAGACAGCATATACCCTGATCTCTTGCACTTTATACTTAGTAGACAGCAAATACCCTTGTCTGAGGCACAATATACTTAGTAGACAGCATATACCTAAATCTGTGGCACTTTATACTTAATAGACAGCATATACCCTGATCTGTGGCACTTTATACTTCTTAGAAACAAATACTCTGATCTTCGGCACTTTATTCTTAGGTGACAGCATCTACCTGGATCTGTTGCACTTTATACTTAGTAGTCAGCAAATAGCCTGACCTGTGGTACTTTATACTTTTTAGACAGCATATACCCTAATATGAGGCACTGTATACTTAGTAGACAGCATATACCCTGATCTGTGGCACTTTATACTTAGTAGACAGCTTATACCCAGATTTGTGACACTTTATACTTAAATGACTTAAAATACCCTGATCAGTGGCACTTTAAACTTAGTAGACAGCAAATACCCTGATATTTGGCACTGTATACTTAGTAGACAGCAAATTCCCCGACTTTTGGCACTTTATAGTTAATAGACAGCATTTACCCTGATCTCTGGCACTTTATACTTAGTAGAGAACAAATATCCTGGTCTTAGGCGCAGTATACTTAGTAGGCAGCATATACCCAAATCTGTGGCACTTTATACTTTTTAGACAGCATATACCCTAGTATGTGGCACTGTATACTTAGTAGACAGCATATACCCTGATCTGTGGCACTTTATACTTAGTAGACAGCATATACCCTGATTTGTGCCACTTTATACTTAAAAGACGTAAAATACCCTGATCTGTGGCACTTTATACTTAGTAGACAGCAAATACCCTGATCTTTGGCACTGTATACTTAGTAGACAGCGAATCCCCCGATGTTTGGCACTTTATACTTAATCGACAGCATATAACATGAACTCTCGCACTTTATACTAAGTAGACAGCATATACCCTGATCTGTGGCACTTTATACTTAATAGACAGCATATACCTGGATCTTTGGCACCTTATACTTAGTAGACAGCAAATACCCTGATCTGTGGCAGTTTATAGTTCTTAGGCAGCATATACCCTGATCTGTGGCACTGTATACTTAGTACACAGCCTATACCCTGATCTGTGGTACTGTATACTTAGTAGACATCAAACACCCTGATCTCTGCCACTGCATACTTAGTAGACAGTATATACCCTGATCTGTTTCACTTTATACTAGTAGACAGCAAATGTCCTGATCTGTGGCACTTTATAGCTAGTAGACAGCATATTCCCTACTCTGTGGCACTTTATACTTAGTAGACAGCAAATACCCTGATGTGATGCACTTTATACTTAGTAGACAGCATATACCCAAATCTGTGGCACTATATACTTTGTAGAGAGCATATACACTGATCTGTGGCATTTTATACTTATTAAGCAAAAAATACCCTGATCTGTGGCACTTTATGCTCAGGAGACAGCAAATAGCCTGATCTGTGGAGGTTATATTTAGTAAAGAGCATATACTCTGATCTGTTGGACTGTATGCATACTAGACAGGTTATACCCTGATCTGTGGCACTTTATGCTTAGGACACAGCAATTACCCTTATATGTGGCACTTTATACTTAGTAGACAGCATATACCCTGATCTGTGGCACTGAGCATAGTAGACAGCATATACCCTGATCTGTTTCACTTTATACTTCATGGACAGCATATACCTTGATCTGTGGCATTGTATACTTAGTAGACAGCATATACCCTGATCTGTGGCACTTTATACTTAGTAGACAGCAGATACCCTGATCTGTGGCACTTTATATTTAGAAGAGAGCATATACCCTGATCTGTGGCACTATATACTTAGTAGACAAAAATACCCTGATCTGTGGCACTGTATACTTAGTAGACAGTATATATCCTGATCTGTGGCACTTTAAGCTTAGGAGACAGCAAATACCCTGATCTTTGGCACTTTATGCTTAGGAGACATGAAATATCTTGATCTGTGGCACTTTACACTTAGTAAACAGCATATATCCTGATCTGTGGCACTATATACATAGTAAACAGCATATACCCTGATCTGTGGCAGTTTATACTTCTTAGACAGTATATACCCAGATCTGTGGTACTTTATTTATACTTAATGGACAGCATATACCTGGATCTGTGGCATATTGTACTTAGTAGACAGCATATACCCTGATCTGTGGCACCTTATTCTTAGTAGAAAGCATATACCAAGGTCTGTGGCACTGTATGCTTAGTAGACAGGAAATACCCTGATGTGTGGTACTGTATACTTAGTAGACATGAAATTACCTGTTCTGTGGCACTGTGTACTTAGTAGAGAGTATAGACCCAGATCTTAGGCACATTATACTGCTTAGACATCAAATGCCCTGAATAGTGACACTTTATACTAGTAGACAGCAAACATCCTAATCTGTGGCACTTTATACTTAATAGACAGCATATACCATGGTCTGTGGCACTGTATACTTAGTAGACAGCAAATACCATGATCTGTGGCACTTTACACTTAGTACACAGCAAATACCCTGATCTGTGACACTGTATACTTAGTTGACAGCATATACCCTGATCTGTGGCACTTTATACTTACTAGACTGCATTTATCCTGATATGTGGCACTTTATACTTAGTAGACAGCAAATACCCTGCTCTGTATTTATGCTGTATCTGCACTGTATGCTTAGTAGACAGCAAATACCCTGATTTTTGGAACTTTATACTTAGTAGACAGCATATACCATGAATTGAGGCACTTTATACTTAGTAGACAGCATATTCTCTAATCTGTGTCACTTTATACTTAGTAGACAGCATATACCCAAATCTGATGCAATATATAATTAGTAGATAGCATATACCATTATCTGTGGCACGTTATACTTAGTAGACAGCATATACCTGGATCTGTGGCAATTTATACTTAGTAGACATCAAATACTTTGATCAATGCCACTCTATACTTAGTAGACAGCAAATGTACTGATCTGTGGCACTTTATACTTAGTAGACAGCGAATTCCCCGATTTTTGGCACTTTATACTTAATAGACAGCATATACCCTGATCTCTGGCACTTTATACTAAGTAGACAGCATATACCCTGATTTGTGGCACTTTATACTTCTTAGACAGCATATACCCTGATCTGTTGCACTTTATACTTAATAGACAACATATACCTGGATCTGTGGCACTTTATACTTAGTAGACAGCATATACCCTGATCTTTGGCACCTTATACTTAGTAGACAGTATATACCCTGATCTGTGGCACTTTATACTTAGTAGACGGCAAATACCCTGATCTGTTGCAGTTTATACTTCTTAGGAAGCATATACCCTGATCTGTGGCACTGTATACTTATTAGACAGCATATACCCTGATCTGTGGTACTGTATACTTAGTAGACATCAAACACCCTGATCTATGCCACTGTATACTGAGTAGACAGCATATACCCTTATCTGTGGCACTTTATATTTAGTAGACAGCAAATACCCTGATCTCATTCACTTTATACTAGTAGACAGCAATTATCCTGATCTGTTGCACTTTATCCCTAGTAGACAGCATATTCCCTAATCTGTGGCACTTGATACTTAGTAGACAGCAAATACCCAGATGTGAGGTACTTTATACTTAGTAGACAGCATATACCCAAATCTGTGGCACTATATACTTTGCAGAGAGCATATACACTGATCTGTGGCACTTTATACTTATTAAGCAGAAAATACCCTGATCTGTGGCACTTTATGCTCAGGAGACAGCAAATACCCTGATTTGTGGAGGTTTATATTTAGTAAAAAGCATATACTCTGATCTGTGGGACTGTATACATACTAGACAGGATATACCCTGATCTGTGGCATTTTATGCTTAGGAGACAGCATTTACCCTTATATGTGGCACTTTATACGTAGTAGACAGCATATACCCTGATCTGTGGCACTGTGTACGTAGTAGACAGCATATACCCTGATCTGTTTCACTTTATACTTCTTGGACAGCATATACCTTGATCTGTGGCACTTTATACTTAGTAGACAGCATATACCCTTATCTGTGGCACCTTATACTTAGTAGACAGCATATACCCTGATCTATGGCACTTTATACTTAGTAGATAGCAAATACCCTGATCTGTGGCACTTTACACTTAGTAGACAGCATATACCCTTATCTGTGGCACCTTATACTTAGTAGACAGCATCTACCCTGATCTACGGCACTGTATACTTAGTAGATAGCAAATTCTCTGATCTGTGGCACTTTATACTTCTTAGTCAGCATATATCCTGATCTGTGGCACTTTATACTTAGTAGAAAGCATCTACCTGGATCTGTGGCACTTTATACTTAGTAGACAGCATATACCCTGATTTATGGCACATTATATTTAGTAGACAGCATATACCCTGATCTGTGGCACTGTATACTTAGTAGACAGAAAATAACCTGATCTGTGGCACTTTATATATAGAAGAGAGCATATACCCTGATCAGTGGCACTGTATACTTAGTAGACAGAAAATACCCTGATCTGTATTCATGCTGTATCTGCACTGTATCTGCACTGTATACTTAGTAGACAGCAAATACCCTGATTTTTGGAACTTTATACTTAGTAGACAGCATATACACTGATTTGTGGCACTTTATACTTAGTAGACAGCATATACCCTGATCTGTGTCACTTTATACTTAATAGACAGCTAATACCCTGGTATGAGGCAGTTTATACTTAGTAGACAGCATATATCCAAATCTGTAGCACTATATACTTAGTAGATAGCATATACCCTGATCTGTGGCACTTTATACTTAGTAGACAGCATATACCTGGATCTGTGGCACTTTATACTTAGTAGACAGCTTTTACCCTGATCTGTTGCACTTTATATTTAGTAAACAGCATATACTCTGATCTGTGGGACTGTATACATACTAGACAGCATATACCCTGATCTGTTTCACTTTATGCTTAGGAGACAGCAATTACCCTTATATTTGGCACTTTATACGTAGTAGACAGCATATACCCTGTTATGTGGCACTGTGTACGTAGTAGACAGCATATACCCTGATCTGTTTCACTTTATACTTCTTGGACAGCATATACCTTGATCTGTGACACTTTATACTTAATAGACAGCATATACCCTGATCTGTGGCACTTTATACTTAGTAGACAGCATATATCCTTATCTGTGGCACCTTATACTTAGTAGACAGCATATACCCTGATCTGTGGCACTTTATTCTTCTTAGTCAGCATATATCCTGATCTGTGGCATTGTATACTTAGTAGACAGAAAATATCGTGATCTGTAGTACTGTATACTTAGTAGACATCAATACCCTGATCTGTGGCACTGTATACATAGTAGACAGTATATACTTTGATCTGTGGCACTTTATACCAGCAGACAGCATATGCCCTGATCTGTGGCACTTTATACTTAGTATACAGCAAATGCCCTGATTGTTATCACTTTATACGTAGTAGGCAGCATATACCCTAGTATGTGTCACTTTATACTGATTAGACTGCATATACCCTGATCTGTGGCACTTTATACTTAGTAGACAGCAAATACTCTGATCGTTATCACTTTATACTTAGTAGACAGGATATACCCTGGTATGTGGCACTGTATACTTAGTAGACAGCAAATACCCTGATCTTTTGCACTTTATACTTAGTAAACATCATATACCCTAATTGGTGGCACTGTATACTTAGTAGACAGCAAATACCCTGATCTGTGGCACTTTATACTTAGTAGACAGCATATATCCTGATCTGTGGCACTGTATACTTAGTAGACACCATTTACCCTGATCTGTGGCACTTTATACTTAGTAGACAGCATATACCATGATCTTTTGGTATATTTATAGTCTTGTTGAGAGACCCAGAGTGCATCTGTGTAATGGAAATTCAGAAGTCTTGTAGTGAGACCCAACTTATTTTAAATTTGATTCCCAGAGTGCATCTATGAATTGGAAATTTAGCAGTCTATCTGAGAAACTCAGCTTCAGAAGAGACTAAAAGTGTTGTGATTCTAGCTTTGTTTTAACTAAACCTTGTATGTTGTATACATGCTTTTGAATGCCTTTGCATCATTCAGTGGAAACATTTTTTGACACATCAATAAAGTTGTCAACAGTTTAGAAAGGTCAACCTAGTACTCGTCAATCCTATTGATCAGTTACCTGGTACTTGATCAAAGGGAAATAACTGTAAACCTCAATAGCATCGTAGTATTACCTGGTACTTGATCAAAGGGAAATAACTGTAAACCTCAATAGCATCGTAGTATTACCTTGTACTTGATCAAAGCGAAATTATATGAACTTTAAACCTCAATAGCATCGTAGTATTACCTGGTACTTGATCAAAGGGAAATTATATTAACTGTAAACCTCAATAGCATCGTAGTATTACCTGGTACTTGATCAAAGGGAAATAACTGTAAACCTCAATAGCATCGTAGTATTACCTTGTACTTGATCAAAGCGAAATTATATGAACTGTAAACCTCAATAGCATCGTAGTATTACCTGGTACTTGATCAAAGCGAAATTATATGAACTGTAAACTTCAATAGCATCGTAGTATTACCTGGTACTTGATCAAAGGGAAATTATATTAACTGTAAACCTCAATAGCATCGAATATTACCTGGTACTTGATCAAAGGGAAATTATATTAACTGTAATCATTGTTACTAATTTGAGTGAACACAATCTCAGAATTAAAAAAGTAAATCAAACATTTATTTTTACTATTTACCTGGATCTGCAGTTAGTTAAAATTCTTGTCACAAATTAGCCAATCTTTGTGGATTAGTACAAGAATACAGACACAAAACAAAATGATAAATTATTTATACACAGCTTGAACTAATCTATATCACATGCATAACTTTCACTTTTAAAGTGCTTTTTCAATGCAACATATTCTTCAGTTTAACAAAATCTCAATGCAACATATTCTTCCGTTTAGCGAAATCTCAATGCAACATATTCTTCAGTTTAACAAGATCTCAATGCAACATATTCTTCAGTTTAGCAAAATCTCAATGTAACATATTCTTCAGTTAGTGAAATCTCAGTGCAACATATTCTTCAGTTTAGCAAAATCTCAATGCAACATATTCTTCAGTTTAGCAAAATCTGAATTCAACATATACTTCAGTTTAACACAATCCCTCTCCTCTAAATTTTTTTTGTCATACAACATGCACAAGTCACATCGGTTTCACTTAATATTGGGTGCCATGTGTTCTTTTTACAATATTGGTCTGCTATATAAGTGTTTATCAAACTATGATGAATCTGTGACATATGGTTTCAAATTCAAGAAACCGTCTGTTTTCTTGGAAACGCTTCATATAAACAATAAAACCTGTCTTGAGAGACCACTGCTATGAGACCCTATGTTTCTTTGGGAGACCAGAATTTCAATGCATAGATTTAATGATTATATGGTGTTATGACCTGTTATGAGAGACCACCTGTCTTGAGAGACCATCATATTTTGGCAGAAGGTGTGGTCTTTCAAGACAGGTTCTAGTGTAGTATTTATGTACAGAAAATAAGGAAACTGTTCAATGTACAAATGTGTGTACTCATTACTCCGTGTCTCGTTTGCTTCTGATGTCGTCAGATACTATCTTTGATCTAAATTTTTAAACATTGTTTTGATGGATTTTTTTTTTTATAACATTAACTAAACGGGTACCCAATAGCTAATTTGATTATATGAGTAATTGTGATCTGTCGAGTACTCAGGTACCCATTGACACTTTTAAACATCCAACCAATTTGCTTACAGGTGCATCTAGATGACTAAGGACCCATATATTATATCCCATGCTTGTCACATAACACAGTTTAATATCCCATGCTTGTTACATAACACAGTTTAATATCCCATGCTTGTTACATAACACAGTTTAATATCCCATGCTTGTTACATAACACAGTTTAATATCCCATGCTTGTTACATAACACAGTTTAATATGCCATTTATAGTACCTGGATTAGGTTTCCTCTTCTTCAAAATAGATTTTATTCCATGCTTTTTTTCAGTTTGGATTATTACAGTTATAACAATAGAGTAAGTCTGATTGATATAGGCTCTTATTTTGATTTAGGCAATACACTGGTATGTGTTGAATTTTGAAATTTAGATGATTTTGTGATAAAGATAGAGACAGTGAACCAGTTGATTTCTAGCCCCCTCCCCTCACACGTAACACATATAGCTGTAACTGTTATGCTTATTCACACTTAGAATATATTTTATTTTTCCAACAACTCCATTTCAGGCGACCTTGACATTCTGGAACAGGCACTCAAAAAGATCAAGTAAAAAGGACTTCATTGCAGGAAATATGAATGCTACCAATTTCTTCAAGTTATACGGACAAACAGGACCAAAAATGGGCTTTTATGGCTGAATTGTTTGCATCATATATATTGTTATCTGGTTTACAGTTAAATGCTTTATTTTAATTAGGTATTGATATGAACCAGGAGAGCTCGAAGGTGGCAAAAAAAGAGCTACTGATCCTATTTGGAGTGTTACTGCACATAAAATATCTAGTATAACGAGATCTACGGGTAGACCGCCAGTCTATAGGATGGATTCAACTGCTCCTCAGCGAGGATTTACTCGTGAACAACTATAAATCTGCTTCTCTTTCTTTGACTCTGTCAGGCCTGGAATATCAACTTCGATATTTTGTCTTCGTGTATCCTTGGGTCTATAACACAATGGCACTGGAAGTGTTATGCGTGTTAAATAACTTCATCTGATGTGTGTCTCTAACGATCTTTCTACTTGCCACTATCAAATCGTTTGGTCTCCACGCTTCCCAGAAAACATTTAATGGGGTTTCCGAAATTATTTCACGCGCTATTTCATACTGGATTCTATCCGGTTGTAATCTAATTAGTTTCTTGAACTCGCGTAATTGTTCATCAAGTGCTCTATGATCAGTACTAATTTCTTCATAATAGTCTACTAAATTCTTTAGCCAATCATGTGAAGACAAACCGACAAATGGTGGTGGTTGACCATGATCGCCACACATTATCACTTTTGTATTCGCTAGCAATAACCACTTGAGAAACTTTTGTAATACATCTAACGACACCGTGCATATCTCATCCAAAATGATGATTTCAGGAATATATTTTTCGCCCATTCAATCAGGAGCCTATTCGTCACCTTTCCATCGAATAATGTGTTAAGTGCAAGCGTTAATTCCTCGTTGTTTTATCTTTCAAGTCTGTGTGTTGGTGTTAGAACAATCATATTTGATTTTGCTCGAAATAATTCAATCGCACGAGTCGTCTTCCCTGACCCACCACAGCCGTTTAAATAACTGGTTTTATATCTACATATTGGATCGGAACACGACGGTGCATTAGATAGTTCTGATATCTGATTATTTTTCAAGTAATTGTTTTCAATTGTAACATCTGCTGATTTGGAGTAATCACGTAATATTTCTTTGTTAATTCTCCATGATCCCCAACTCTCGCCTGAAGTAGTGAATTCAGCTACTGCTTCGCTATATTTTACGTCTATATAAAATGAATCAGTGGCTACTCTAACCGTGGTGTCAGGAAATATATTTATCATCGGAAGTAAATTAATAGAAGCATAAGCCAGCTTAGACGCCCTTAAGTAAGTATATTGAGGGTTTTCTCCGTCGTTATAAGTAACAATTGTACCTAATTTGGTTCCATCGGACAAGAAAGCGTCTTTACAATTTACATATATACCCCTAGATGTTACATCTGCGATTATAAAATCGTATTCAGCATCATCTATAATCAACCGCGAAGAATATCGTTTATGGTCGTATTTTCCACCTTGAGTGAACTTACCAATTATTCTTCTACCGAATCTTTTGCGTGTTTATTTCTAACTTCAAAGATTTCTTTGGACCATTTCACGATATATTTTTCGTTGAGATTGGGGAATTGTTTTTTGTTTTCGCTGATTATACTATCTAGACTATCGGGTTGTGGTAACCAGACTTCAGTCTGCGCTCGATATGATATAATTGCTTCACTGACAATCAGCGATATCAGCATTTTTTAATCAATCATATACCGTAATAACACTATTGGCATCCAGTGTTTTTCAGAGATGTGTCTACCAAACTAAACTTAGCAACACGGATGAAGTCCTTTAGCCAATTCAAATAATACCACACGAGCGAATTCGTTTAAATCAAAATCGGGTAGTGATCCATTAATCGCAATACGGGTCATCTCATGTGTGGGATGTCCAAATCTTTTGAAGTACTCAGAGCATTCTACGTACCCGAGAAAACTCCCTGGATAACACGCAATCATATCAACCGAAATAATACTTTCAGGGTCGTATTTTGTATTCCATAATCCACCATGGCCATAATTAACACAACTTTCTTGGATATCTGAGGGAAATTCTGCTCTTGTTGGTTTTCATAGATTTCTCTTTCTCGTAAAATGAGCTGCAACTGACGGTATTGTAAAACAGTTTGTTAGCAATTGATCGTCGTGTTCCGTTGAAAAACCACTAGCTAGTTTTTTTCATCCCGTTGTGGAGGGTTTCAGTACGGTATAATTCGCCATTAGGTCTTACAAATTGATCGAATTTACCCTCTTCGTCTTCAAAACTCTGAAATAACCACACTGACACAGGATCGTTTTTGCTCGACTCGTAAAAAAATCAAATAAATTTCCCGTGTAATATTTTATGGTTCTGTCCCGCGGAAATATTGTTACCGCAGGTGTCCATGCATGTTCCTTATGGTCAATAATTTTCATTGGAGATCCTCTCGATTTATATTTCGGTTCATATAATATCTCGCCTGTCACCGTCTCTACGGATATTGTTAATTTTAGTATCCGTTCTAACGCGACCACATTTTGAATTGTTGCTCCGCTCTCTTTCACTGTTAATCCCCATTCATTTATTTTTTTTGGGGTCTTAGATCCGTCAATTTTTTGCACGCAACGCATTTGTGAAGTGTTCTATTATTCGTTCTGCTACACAATTCAACGACGAATATTTCTTTGGTTTTAGTGTTTCAATACTCGGTTTATCATTTATCGGATAGATTCCATAAACAACCGCGGTTACAGGATAGGATCTCTCGTAATACGGTTTGTCAATCCCAGTCAGAATTCCTGGTTTGAAATCTTGATTGACAGTGACAGTTCTCTTATTTTTCAGGATCTGTTCAAATTTATCGCGTATAATCCAATTCCCCGTTTCTGAGCGGATAATAAATTTCACTCTAAAAAAGTTCTTTTTCTGCTCAAGATGCGAGATTATCACTGCTGCTCTTTCGTCGTTCATGGTAGCATCAACAATACCATCAATTCGAAATGTCGACCAACAGTGAGATGCTCTATCGCGCCTGAATTCATTAAAACAATCACGGATTTTACTCAACATGCTTCTATCACTTATTAGACTCTTTGGTACATCAGTGGAGACTCTATCGAGATTGAATTCAACATTTTTCCAAGGCGTAATTTTCGATAATCTCTCGAACTCCTCCATATTATAATTAAAACAAGTATTTAAATAAAGAATTTATTATATAATGAATCATTGCAAATGGCTTATGATAGGATCAGTAACCGCTTGTAACAAATCGTGTAGAAATGAATTCTGTGGATATCATTTACAAAGTGGACGTGGTGGGAACTTAGGGCCTTTATCTTGCATACGATGCTGGTTGGGTGTGCGTGGTAAGTCGCAGTTGTCTCAATTGTGGTGGTAAGTGATACAGAGAGCTAAAGCGCTATTATAATAATAGAGTTAAAAACTCTATCAAAGATTCCTTCAATGACTGACTCTGTCCCTGACTGTGTCAAAGAAAAAATCATAAGAACACCTCAAGACTATATTGAAAGATTCTCAAGTAATAATTAAACCAAATAATGAATTAGACAAATAATAGTTGGTATAAAAATGAACCAAGAACTTCAACCACATCCCGTGATTACCAATTATGAAGTATCTCGTGACCGTATTGTCAGACACTGAAGACTGAAGAAATCAGTTGGTGCTATGAGTAATCATGAATATCTTATGTTTGGCACTGGAGGGAAAAGTCATCTTAATCACAGATTCGTCTACGATGTATTTAATGGATTGATCAAGGATGGTTTTGTTATTGATCACATAAATGGTATAAAAACTGATAATTCTTTAGATAATCTACAAGCTATTCACAAAGTGAAAATTCCAAACGAGGAGGGACTGGGAAATACTCAAAAAATGAGAGGTCTATAAAATCATTTAATACAGAAAATAACGAGGAAAGAGTATTTCAACCAATGAATGAAACCATAACAAATGTTGCAGCTGGTACACCATATGCAGATGATTAAAATATCCGAGTTGGTTTTGTCAATAATGGTATCATGGCGCTATTCGAGAGTGCTAGATACATGATTGATGGAAGAGAAATCGAGTCTAAAGAGCGTGAGTTTGATGTTGCCACAACAATAGTGGGGTTAGCAAGATACTCCGATGATTATATGAGATCGGCAGATCAGTCTATGATGTTCTCTAAATATATTACTGATCACCCTGAACACATTCAGTATACTAAATTGCTGACACCAGTAGGTACTGCAGTTAATCCATAACCTGGTTCTCTTGTACACGAAGCATTACCAGCTGCTGCCTTTGATATTCTAAAAAGCGTTAATCCCAATTACAACTTGGGGTTTGCAACACGCGTATCAGTGTTGCAAGGACAGCATAGACAATTTTCATGCGCGATTCCACTACATCAAATTTTTGGATTTTGCAGAAATGTTAGAAAAGTTATCTATGGAGCGAACCATACAGTAGCACTCGTGGGAAAGGGTAGTGATAATGATGCAATCTGGCATGGTGCTGGTGTTAATGATGGTAAAGTCATGATATCAAAACTATCATTGTGGATACCAGTAATGACTCCATCAATCACCATAAAGCAAAAATTACTATCATTTCTGAGTACAGGCGGCAAATCATTGCTAAGTTGGCTAACAGTGACCACAGATACCATGGATTCTAATATTGATGGTACACTTACATGACACCTGGCATCAAAACGAGGTGTTTCAGCTCCGCGTCATATATTTATTGCGTTACAGGATAAGGCGCGATTGGGTTCATAAACACGCAGCCATATGATATTTAATAAAATTGGGTGTAATGAAGTTTCGTTGAAGATAAACGGTCAACAAGAACCATCCGAGGATATACAACTTGATTACGGAACCAAATAGCACGCGTGTATCATCGTTTGTTGTCATTTATGGGACGCGATAATAGTGTGAATACTGGTCTGCAATTATCACAATTTGATTTTAGAAAACGATATCCCATCTATTCTCGCTGGAACATCTTGACTTAACAAGACAATCCGTAGTTAGCATACACTTTAGAGCTCGTGTAACCCGTCCGACTAATGCAGCAGGTGTTATCACTATCCCCGAATACAGAGCAGTTGCTGTAATTTTCAGCGACAAATCAATGCTACTCGAAGGTGTTGGTGGACGAATGAAAGTAATTGATGCACCAGTGAAAAATATGTACTATTTCACAAATATGTAATATTTTCAAAACTATGTAACGTAGCAATTAGATCAATATGTTATTAATATAATGTCATATAGTGATGTTAGTGTTACGTTAACTCCTGGTCAAATTAAAAAATTGCAATCGGAATCAGCTAAAAAATGTGGAACTACGATATCGCTGAAGCACAATCAGATTTCTGGCGGTCAGAATAAACTATCATTGACAACTTGTCAGATAAAACACTTCAATGATGACATCAAAGATAAAAAAGGTGTTCAGATCACTATCTCTGCAGCTGCGATTAAGAACATGATTAAATCAGGTGGTGTATTTCCACTTCTCGCTACGATTACAACATTAATTGCAGGTGTTAAAGCCGCCGCGTTAGAAGCTGCTGGAGCTCTTGGTGCAAAAGCATTACATAGTATTGCTCAATCATATGAACCAAAAAAGGGGCGGGGATACAAAAAAATGGAAAGGGTCTAAGACTACCAGGAACTCCGTATTCATGGTTCAGCGGAAACGGCCTGAGACTAGTAACAGTTTACTAACAACAATAGTCCCATGTCAAATTTTGATTTACTCGATGCTGATAAAAAGACTAGCAATAAAAATCTTTAGAGTTGTCTTTATGAAAGATCAACTACCACAACAACCAAACAGCATTGAAACCGGTATTATTAATCTCGATAACAGCACCGGACCTGGAACTCACTGGGTTGCATACGCAATTGATTCGCGTGCAATTGTTTATTTCGATTCATATGGGTTAGCGCCGCCTAAAGAATTTACGCGTTATATAAACCACTTAAAAACTCCTATCTGGTATTCTACGCTACCAACACAGAAAATGAATGACCCACCAATATGCGGCATAGAAGTATTGAATGTTCTCAACGCTATTTCATCATCGGGAAAACCACCACATAAAACCGTACACGAATATACGAGTAATCGCTTTTTAGAGAGATCTTGGAGTATAATGATTGATAATTGGGGGAGATCTTTATCAAGCCTGAAGAAACCCACCGCGGAAATATCTGCAACCGGTGATGTAAAAAATAATAATCGAAGATGAAATATCCGAGATGTTAAATCTCGCAAGTGTTGATACCATTGAAATAGTTGTATTTCAAGATCGTCAGGGTAAATTGAAAACGAGTAATGTTTCCCTTGATGATATTTTAGTTAAACGACGATACGCAGTAGAAGATACTATCGCGTTCTTTTCCGATCAGGGTAAACTCAAACCGAGTGTACTTGTTTCGACGCTCACAGATAAATTAGCAACGATCGGTGATTATTATTCATCAACGATAGAATTATTAAAAAACTACGTGATGAATATGACGACCATATAACTAAATTTAATCGGTTTTCTGAATTACAAAGAAGTATAATTGACAATATTGACAAACATATGTTGGATTTCTTTGGAAATCAACCGGCGACCATGCCGAAACTCACAGAGATAAAAAGGGCTATGTTAGAATTAGAAACACTACAATCTAGGTATGAAAATCATGTTGAGAAATTTTCCTCTTTTCGGAAAAATCTTATTGAGAAATTCTTTGGACCTCATTAGATAAACTCGACATAAAACTCATAGATGTAAAAGATTCCATCGAAGAGATCAAAAAGATCAACGATGTAATCAAAGATGATTTACCGAGGATTGATTTACCGAGGATGATAGAAACACTTGATAAAACAAAGATTCCTCATGAGAAAACCAACAACGTAGTATACACGATTCAACACGGATCATTTACGTGGACACCACAAAATAACATATTAAATATCACCGCGACTGTCAAAGGTATTTATCGATTAACACTAGTGACACCGACTCAATTTATTATTTCATCAACGAGTTCATCTGGGGTCAACAATATGATATCAACGATTATCGACAAGGGAACAATTGAACAATTCACAATAATATCCACTGATAATAATTTGGCTAGGGTTTCAGTAACATGGTATGTGGAATTTGTAGCAGATTTAAGTAAACAACTAAATTGAATTCACTAGCGAATTTAACGCCAGAAATTTGAAATCTATTACAATAAATAAAATGTCATCATTGGCAACGTCACAGCAATATCGTTATGATCAGGTCTGAGAAATTCAAAATAAACTCAAAACACTCACTGAGGAGTATCAAGTAAAAAATAAAAAAATGACGAAGAATCACCGCAGTTGATGTTACTGTGTACACGATATCAGGTGTAATCACCGGAGCTGGTATAATACTATCCTCGGTGACAATGGTTGCCCCGATAGCTGTTCCAATTTGTATATCAGAGGCGACAACAATCGCAGGAATTTTTTCGATTATAACAAAAAAATATTATCATGCAGCTAGCGTAAACTACAAGACTAAGTAAGCAGCAAAGGGGCTGAACAGACCAACTTTCCAGCGCGATCTGAGGGTCCCACAATAGTAAAATATCATAGAAGCCTCAGATCGCTGAAATAACTGTTTAAAAAAATATTACAAAATTGCTTGGACCACACACTAGTAAAGTTTCATCAACGACAACAACAATTGAAAATCAACCGAATATTCGATCGAGTCCGATACGATATCGTGTTACAGGTTCATGTAAATTTATTGTGACAAATCCGTGCGCGACCGACTGAGCAGCGCTAAAGAAATTTTTAAATTTATTAAAATCCATATCGGAACACCATGTTTGCCATATATTTCGACGCGTATGTGTATCAACACCGTTAAACACACACATCAGATTACAGTTATCTCTGATTACCTTGGGAATTTGTGTGTATCACTGAGTCAAATAAAACATGTCAGCGTGTTTGTGACGACCTCGGGAAAAATCATTTCGGGATTCGTTTGTTTATCTAACATTATATCGTCGTAAACTATCATGTTATTGATGGATACGTCGAGGTCATCTACGTGCGGTGCTTCGGCTACATCTGTGATAAATTCAACAACATTATATCCTGCACTTTCAGACGCAGTTTCATTAAAATCTTTTAGCACTTGATAACAGTGTTGATCATCTACACTAGGCGCCACTAAATACAATTTATCCCAATTGGTATATTTCATCAACAACGACAGCAACAATTGTGTTTTGCCACACGCTGATGGACCTACAATAACACCTCTGATTGAGTTTGGCAACATTGTGTGATGTTTTGTTGGTTGTTTCTTTTTTAACGTGGAAAAGTCAATTACTTCCATTAGATATAACGTAATATTATTATGGATCTATATTTTGTAAAATGTCGAGCACGTACTCGTACAACTGATCAAACAACGGTCACTACAAAAAATAACAGATCTGCACTTACTGGTAAGTGTGAAGTTTGTTTTACAAAAATATTTAGGTTTTTAAAAAAAAAGCCACGGAGGTGACATCGCTGGAAAATTGACAAAACTCCCAGGACTCCCATGGGTAAAGTACCCCGGAGAAAAGCACTTTCCAGGATATAGCTACTGTGGACCAGGGACACGATTAGATACTCGACTTGATGACAATGATCAACCTCGACGTGGTGAATTTCCGATAAACGCTATCGATGAAGCGTGTCAAGTACATGATATAGCGTATCGAAGTAATGATTCGCGCATCTTGCTGATGTGAAAATAATTCACTCGATAAATGCTATTCCAGGTAAATCTTTTAAAGAAAAATTTGCTATTAAATCTGCCATGAAAAGTAAATTATTGTTTGGTGCAAGTGTATAACATGGAGAAAATTTATTATTCTCCAACAGGATATTACATGGGTAAATCCGCTATTAACAAATTAGCTAGTGCCGCTAAAGTATCGCGTGATGTCGCTGCGGATTGGTTATCCCGACAAGCAATATGGCAAATTTATCTACCTGGTCCAACATCAATCAAATATGGATCGTTTGATGTTCATGTTGTAAATGAGGTTCATCAGGCTGATATTTTGTATTTACAGCATGATAAACAAAATCGAGTTTACAAATACGCGTTAACGGTTGTTGACGTTGCCAGTAGATACAAGGAAGCGTTGCCGCTATCAACAAAATCATCATCTGAGGTCGCTGCGGCGTTTAAAAAAAATTATCAAAAAGGCCCTTTACTTTGGCCAAATTTGTTACAGGTTGATCCCGGTAGAGAGTTCTACGGGGATGTATCGTCGTTAATGGCCCAGCAAAACGTTGTAATTCGTCGCGGACATACTGCAATTCATCGTGATCAGGCAATTGTTGAACGATTTAATAAACCCTTGCTGATAAATTATTTTATTATCAAACTGCAAAAGAATTTATTCAACAAGGTATATCTCGTGAATAGGCTAAACGACTCCCCAAGGTGATTTCATCACTTAACAGATCCTTTATGGAGTATTACCGCCCATATATTCTGCGGTATCAGCGGCACACAGACCAACGTACTAAAAATTGGATCCAACTGCACCTCAGCGAAGTTTTACTCGAGAACAACTTCAATTTATTCCAGATGATATTCAATTACCACCGAAAAATCTAACATAATTGTTGTAGTGTAACTGCGACTCGGTTAAGTTGATTTATTCGCCTTACTCGTGACACAGCTAAATAAATTAAATTGTCCCATTGGATGAAATCATCAATGATCCACACAACCGTACCTGTGATAGTTAGCCCTTGTGATGAATCTATCGTTGTAGCATATCCTAACCGCCACGGTGAATTAATTGCATTTTTTGCGTCTTTAACCACAGATAAATCAACTTAAACTATGTCATTTAATACAAGTTCTTGTTTTTGATTTCGTCCTGGTATATCCACGAGCATATTCTGTTTTCGGTTGTCACTAGGTCGATAACATAGCGGAACCGGTTCGTTAGGAAATTTACTCTCATGAATATAAAATAATTTTTCAAAAGAATATCTCTGGTGGATTTTCTACTAGCTACAACTATATCAGATGGTTTCCAGATGTTGTAAAACTCTTCCAATGATGTTTCAGTGATTACCTCACGTAATTGTTCAGCTTGATTTATATTACTTGTACATCTAATTGCAGCTTTTAACGTAGTTAACTGTACATCAGGAGAACTGTGGTCAATTGTCATTTCTTCGTAATAATCAACTTGAAGTTTTAACCAAGAATTTGGAGATATATTTTTAAATGGCGGTGGCTGTCCGTGATCTCTACATAACACCACAGTGGTATTTTTTGTCTTCAGTCATTCAATAAACATTTTTATTATTTTTTTTGGTACAGTACAAATTTCATCACACAATACCACATCGGGAACAATTATAGTTCCCATTCCTTCAGGGGTCCATTCACCTCCACTGCATCTAAAAAAGCTATGATATGTACTTGCGGGGATTCCCTTTTCGCTAAAATCTCTGACGAGGCGATGAGTTGGGGTTAGCGCAATTAGATTCTCCCCACAAAATAATTCTATCACCCATGTTGTTTTTCCGCATCCACCTGGGCCGTTCAAATATACAAGTTTGTGCCGTGCAACAACATCGTGTATACTCGGGGATGTTGAGATTTTCTCAAGTGCACTGCTGTGGTATTCTGGTAAGTCATCGATATCTGCATGTTTCCGATATTCATATAATTCTTCATGTTTAACACGCCATGTTCCCCATATTGTACCATCCCCGAGATACTTTTTGACATCATCGTGATATTTTTTATCGTAATAAAATAAGCCAGTTGCAACTCTCACTGCAATGTCAGGAAATCGATTTACCATACTACGGAGATGAATAGTTGTATATGCTAGCATAAATGATCTTAAATGGGTATATTGTGGCATTTCATTGTTAAAATATTTTACGACTGTTCCAAATTGATCCCCTGATGATAATTGTGCGGCAGTTTGTCTGTAAAATACCCCTTTAGATATCGCATCATCAATGACAAATTTTAATTCACTGGGATCTAACACTAATTTGGCGGTTTTACGTCTGCGAATTTCATCCTCGGCGATATCTCCTTGTGTGAATTTTCCAATTATAATGCGTGAAATTTGTTTACACTCGCTGTTTATTGCATCGCGAAGAAATTCTATATCGTATCGGGGAAATTTATCTGGTGTGGGTAGCCAAACATCCATTTGTTTATCGTAGCTAAATATTATTTCAGATAAAGTTAAATCTGTTAATACGCCGCTATCGAGTGCCCACCTCAATAACACAGTTGGAGCCCATCTTTTTTCGTTTAGATGTCGTCCAATCCATAAATATGTTACAGGGTGTAGTCGTTCTGCAAGTTTAAACGAAACCACTTCAGCAAATCCTGTTAGGTCATAATCAGATAACGGTCCATTAACAGCTCTTCATACCATTCTGTGAGTTGGTAGTCCAAATTGTTTAAAATATTTATTACATTCACCACCACCAAGAAAACTTCCTGGATAACATGCAATTATATCTACGGACTTCATATCGTTGAAATCATATTGTGTGTTCCACAATCCACCGTGACCAAATTCGATACAACTTGCTCGTGTATTTTCAATAAATTTTTTTAGTTGGTTTCCATGAGTTTTTTTTTCTCTGGCAAATTGAGCCGCAATTGATGAAATTATAAAACTCGTTCGTGTAAGTTTTGTAATTGCCGCTGCATCGGAAGAATATTTACTGGCAAACTCTTCCATGTTGCGTTGTAAAGATTCTTGCCGATAAATTTCTCCACCCGAGGTGACAAATTGAACATATTTGCCACCATCGCTTGAAAACAACCATATATTTACCGGGTCGGTGTAGTTGTTGTGGATCCAATCGAACATCTCCTCGTCGCTGTAATATTTAATAGTTTTATTTTCAGGAAAATCTCCTTCTTTGATCCCCCATGCATGAAAATTGTGATCAATGATCTCAACGGGTGATCCCTTTGATAGGTAGCACCCGGAATTATAAAATATTCCATCTGGAACAATCTTTACAACAATGGGGATTTTTAGTTCTTTTTCCAACTCGGCCACATCGTTTCTTGTTGCACCGGTGCCTTTTTTGTTAATAAATTCAATCCATGCGGCATTTTAGTTGCTCGATTTTAAGTAAGACCTGAGCCTCTTTTTCGTGTATTAAAATGTTTTATTAATTGTTCAGCTACACAATTTAATGTTGTAGATAATTTCATTCCTGCAACTTCGTTGTCGTTTGGGGTTCCCACGGGAAATATCCCTTAGGTGATTACATTGAACGGATATGCCACATTGTAGTATTGATTATCGATACCAACTAGCGTTCCAGGTTTTATGTTTCGTTAAAGTAAATAATCCACCATTGTATGTTACTCTTCTGCGATGATGAAATATCTTCCACGTTCGTGCGTTTTGTTCAACTAGTCGATTGACTTGTTCAGGTTGATTTAATTGTTGATAATATTTGATCTGTTCATCTAGTTGTTTTCGCTCTCGCTTGGACATTTTTTTCTCAAATGTCGAATAAATGACATCTAACGTGTACTTGTTGTTTTTTGTAAAATCGATCGACGATAATATATCTGCGGCGCGTTTTAACGTCATTGTGTTATCGTTGAATTTTGTTAAAAACGTCGAACATGCATGTGCGGCACCATTTAACCGGTGTTGACGTTTTGCTTCACGGATACTTCTAACGATTCTAGATTTGTACCGCGTTGGTGATATTTTTTCATCTAGGTCATATTTGATTTTTTTTTGTACAGGTTCCACATCCAAATTTATCTTATAAATCTGTTTCATTTATATGTTAACGAAACAAATCTTCAATTAAAAATTTGATTGTCAATACAATATTTTTATGGCACAAAATAAATGCAAGTGGTTGTGGAAAAACGATAACGGGATATGTTCTCGATGATGTGTTGGGGAATATTGCGCAATGCATAATCAACAGATTAAAAACGGTTCCCCCGGAATGGTGAAGTGTATTAATTGTGGATGTGGTGTTCGAGGAATAACTCAGCTATGTGCTGAATGTGGTGGTAAACGGTTCCGTGAATTTGTTAAATATTATCGACGCAAATACGGGGTTGTATATGACGAATACGACTATATCACCGGGAATTACAAAAAAAAAATCAATTAAACTCATGAATTCTGCTCAAATAATATATGGATCAAATTATATTTGCATCTCATCCGATTTATACCGATTACGAGGCATCTCGTGAAGGTATCATACGAAATCGGCGATTAAAGAAAAATATTGGTAACGTCGATAAATTAGGTTATATGCAAATCAGTATTAGATACAACGGAAAGAGAAAAACATTTTTATCTAGTAGATTTATTTTTGAATGTTATTACGGGTTGATTCCGCAGGGTCTAGTTGTTGATCACATTAACAGAAATCCATTGGATAACAGATTAGAAAATCTCCGTGTTGTAACTCAGCAACAAAACTGTCTTAAGTCTGCACCAAAAGTCAGATTACAATATCGGAGGCCTGTTATAGCCGTAATGGATGTTGAAGAACGATATTTCCCGTCGACGTATTCTGCAGGAAATTATTACGATATTCATAGTAGATCTATACAAAATGTCGCCGATGATATTTATTTTGCCGCATACTCTAAACGTTTCATTGTTGGGTATCATTTGTGTATCATAAAAATATGTTCGAAAGATACGTACAATTAGACAGAAGATTTATTATAGTATAATGAACGACGAAAATATTGCTCAGTTGGGTAGCGAACTTGACTAACTTGCATGTTATGTTCCTGCCGGAAACACATTTACGTCTGACTGGCTTGAACAAGAATACCTTGGTGTTACATCAATGAGAGACCAGGGAAAACCATCTTATCGAAACGAATACAGAATAATAAAACTACTCATTGAGGCACGTACAAAGGTAATTTTGAAGCACCGAGATAAAATAGCGTTGTTTGTTCCGGCGGGTAGAATAATTAAATAGATTGAAGATTCTCTCAAAGAAACTTACAATGAACGGCAACAAGCTAAATCTGTTAATGCCGAATTGGAAAAACTTTTGAAGTCGCCGCTGTATGTGTGATGAGTAATCGAGTAATTATGACAGTAATTATGAATTAAAAAAAAACGAATTTGATATTTTTTGTTGCGTATTCATGATGAGTAATTGTGACGAATAACGATGACGAATAACGATGACAAATAACTATATCAGTAACACTAAGTGATTTTTAAGGCTCGGTTAGCTAAATCCAGCGATAACAACGATTAGTAATCGCTGACTATTATATCCAGAAATATAATTACCACGTAATTATCCGATATGATTATTTTGTCATTGTTACTCATCCGGGTTTATTGAAAATAATTTATACTATCTTGGCATTTTCCCCGGAATTATCGATTATAATTACTGATATAATTATTTGTAATTTTTTAATTTTTTATTTTTTTTTTGAAAATCTTAATATATTTACATGCCGAACAAAGCAAAATATTTATCAGATTTAAATGTTAATGCTATTATTTCGTTACGAGGCAAGGAGAAACCGAGTATCATCGCTGGCAAATACGGAATTGGTCTGACAAGGTTATATAAAATTTGGACAGACGCCTCTGTCAATAAGAAATTTCCTGGTTGTTTCGCTGGCACTCAAGCTGGTAAAAAATTAACTGAAAGAGTTAAACAATTACTAAATGAGACCAATCAAGCACGAGAAGAGGTTTCGAAAATCAAACAGGAATATACAACATTACAAGCTGAAATTAAACTCGGACATGAAAAAATTGAACAAAAACATCGAACAATGCAAATAATGTTAGGTAAATATAATTTACAGCAACAACAACAACAACAACAACTGAAAGATCTTTTAAGTCAGATGCCGAATAATGAACAACAAATAAAAACTCTTACTGAACAACGACAACAACAACAAAAAGTAATTAAGAATCTAACACAACAAATCAACGAAAACAATAGCATTATTGCGTCACAACGGTCCAATATAGAACAACTTGAAAAAATTAACGCAGATAATGACAAAATCGAGAAAGAACTTTCTATGATTTTAACTAAACACACCAGTGTGGATCACACCAATGTGAACTCACCTGTGGCGAATTCGTCGTTGAGATCAACGCCAACGAGTAAACACACGAAGAAAACTGTTGAGCAACTAATGGCTGATGCGCTATTAAAAAAAAAACATTATCTGAATTTTATTTTGAAAATCTTTGATTTTAAATAATTTATTTTCAAAATAATTTATTTTTTTGTCGTCGACGGATTCAAAAATCCCATTTCATGGATTTTCACCAGCGAGGATTTTCAATAGTGTATCTTTGTCTACACAGTTATGTGCGTATTGTGTTATCTGGTCATGAAAACAAATAATTGTAGCTAACCCGTTAACAGATAGTCGGCCGCGTTGAAAATCTGTTAGCAAAAAGTTATCGTTACCTAGTTCAGATACAATAAAGTTAAAACTCGCGGTTGTGCTAGCACTTCCCAAACATTCTCGTACCGCATCGTACAATTTGACTTTATCATGGATGGTCACAACAGCGTGGCAATACATTATTGAAAATTCTTTGAATTTTCCAATCGGAAACGCTAGCGTTTCTGGAAATGCTTGCATTTCTACGATGAAAATCCTTTCAGGATTTCACTTTAAAGGTTATTTGTAATTGTTCACCGCGAAGATCAATCAATGAAAAGTCCTGATCGAAATTCGGGGGATTCATCACGATGAGAGACCCCGGAGTGAGGAAAATGTATACAAGATATATCCAGGAACGGCCCGTGATGAATTTGATGCATCCACGGAATAACTATCTAGTGTAATATGCGCGATGACATGTAATGCTATCATCGATGTGATATTGGCAGGTTTCGGGGATCTGTGCCGGCCAGTTTTAAATGTCGAATTATTTGATCGTAAAATCTCCGTTGGGGGGTTGATTTTTACCCACAACGCATGAATCTGTAGAAAAAAATTCATCAATGAGCCCACGCAATTATTTTTTTAACTCTGGTACACACCAACCAGGAAATTTGTAAAATACTATATTGTCGTTGGTGCGAGAAAATACTCTTTTGAACTTTTCTCTTTGAGGGGTCTTATCTTCATAAACCAGGGAAAGAAATTTATCATTGACGTAATTCATATCCATGATGATTTGATTTAGTTGTCGTTGTTGTTGTAAAATCGAACCTTTCCGCGTTGTCATATCGAGAAGAAGTGATCGTTGAAAAGTTTCTCGCAGTTGTTGCAGCCGAGTTTGAAACTACGCGTTGATCGTTAAAATACTCGGTTATATTTTTTATTGAATATTCATGTGCACCGCGATCACCTAGCGCAAATCGATATACTAAATTGCCATGTTGACGATATTCTTCACGCGAAATAATATCTGTTTAAGTACTATCAAATACCTCATATGAGTATCTTTGATAAATATCTCTGTCGCGGAGGAAACCAAAATCGTGTACAAATTTCATATCAACTGGTGGATCTGGTATACCATCTGTGAAAATATCAACCCATGCTGGTTCTAGTAATCGAGGATGAATCGCAGGAAGATTGTCCAACCATGTGGCGTGGGCGAGTTTAAAAGATTTATCATCAGGGTATTTTTCCCGTGTTGGTTCCACAGGTAGATTAGCGATGTCAACAACACCAGCGGGAAGCTCACGTCAACCTAGCAACGACCTTATCCCGCTGTTATATATATCTACGGAATAATCGCGCGAATTTATATTTAACGACGTAAAAAACAATGGTTCATGTGCGTATATCTCGATGGGAGATTTATCTGGACCACCTTTAATTTCTATTTTATTTGGCCCGGTAATGGCCTCAATTCGTTCTATAATCTCGTTGCCTATATCTTCAATATCATATGCACCTGTTGGTAACAATAATGTGTGCCATTCATCGCTGCCATCAGGACGTTTTTTATATGAAAAAAACAAAACTATTATTTGAGGGTTTACCACGAAATGGTTCCGCTCGAATACTTGGCCAGCTATAATAGCATCGTAGTTGTGTTAACGCGATTGAACTTGCTGGTATCGGCGCTGGAAACTCTACTGTGAATTCTGGTGATCTCGTCGTTAGCGAAATTAACGTTGTTTTTACTTGTGTGGTATTTGTTGCGATCTGTTGAAGTATCGGGGATGTCTCTGTCATTATTATTATTATTATTATTATTATTATTATTATTATTATTATTATTATTATTATTATTATTATTATTGCTTTGTATTTTCAATATAATATCTTCAATTTTCTGCATCGCAGATTTATACACCGCGGTGATTGTAGAAAATTCATCATCGGTGATAACTGAATCATCAAGTGATGTTGAAATCATCGAAGATAACAACGAAGATGCATCTGACACAATTGTGTAACGCGATGAATATTCACGTAGTTTTATTTGTGAATACGATGATATCTTCGCGGTGATTGCGTTTGCGACTCCCCCAAGTGTTGTCACCGCAGATAACGCAATGGGAACTGCAATCGGGGCAATCATTGTCACTGAAGACAGTATAAAACCTGTGCCTGCCAATAACCCCGACACCGAATACACTGTAACGTCAATGGCGGTTATTCTCCTGCGATATTTTTTTATTTTCTCGTGATATTGTTGTTGAAGTGATTTTAATAATGTGGCGTATTCCCGCACAGTGTTGTATCTGTAACTGGACGGCGATTCCATTATTGAAAACGCCATCGTTGAATTAATCGTGAGATTCGCGGTCTTTGGGTATATTTGTTATAAATTCTATCACCCACGATATTGTTTTTCTAACCGTCGTATTATTGACAGCGCCTATCTGAAAATATACTACATCAATAGAGGGACATTTAAATATTGCTGTGTTTGTACCTGTTGTAAAAACACTATCGTTTATATCACGACGTGATATATTAAATTGTTCGTCAGACACTATTGTAAAGCGATAAATCGCATCACCGTCAACCCTGTCATTAGAAAAACGCTGGAGTGGCAGAATACTGGTGTCTTTGACCCAATCAAAAACTCCACATTTAACCGCGTAAATAACATTACGAATACGTCCTACCTGGTGTGAAATTTTTATCTTGTCGATAGACGCTTTAATTTCAGCGAGAGACGGCGTAACTACCATTGGAGATCCAAAGAATTTATTGATGACATTTCTACGAAAATTATTGTAGTTTTTCAAATGATCTTCAAATTCTTTATCGTTCTCGGCAAATTTATCTGTGATCGTGGACATAAGTGCATCCGGTTTGAGTTTACCATCGTTGGAATATAACGCTATTGCGTTTTCAACGGCGTTACGTTGTCGTGTTAAAATGTCATCCAACGACACATTGCTGGTTTGCAATTTACCGGCACGATCCCCAAATACAACTATTTCATTCGGATCTACATCAACAAGATTTAGCGTCGTTGCAATACTATCTTGTACAGCTTTCTTCACATCTGTGCCGGTGATTTTTGAAATAGCATCACGAATAAGTTTTTTTACCATCGCGAATGTAACTTCGGGCCGCCATTGTGATGTCGATCTTCCATAAATGTCTGCCATGAAATCTTTGATTTTATATATAGAAATGCCAGCATTTCAAATGCTTGCGTCTAAGTGAATTTTACAAATTTCAGGAAACGCTAGCCTTTCTCATCATCATGAATTCATGAACGGCTTTATGAGGTGGTAACGAACTTGTTGACAACGCTGTTAATGCGTTTAAAACCTCTCTGCCACATATTGGAGGATCAGTTAATTTTTGTGTGGGTAACTTTGAATACCAAATTGGTGAATTGGAAACGCTAGCGTTTCTCCTCACATATTTGATAAATTCACGCGGTGAAGGTAATCCATACGAGTCAAAATAAATAACACACGACGGTGAAATTGCATAACATGTCCAATGTGTTCCAGGTCCATCGTGATTATCTAGATTAATTATTCCAGTTTCTGGGATTTTTGGTTTGTGCTGGTAATTGATCTTTCATGAATACCCCTCTGAAATGTTTTATTAAAAGTGTCGCTACAGCATCGGCGAGGTAAAAATTGAACATTGGAAACGCTAGCGTTTTTGGTGTAAACTCTCTTTGAGTTTCTACATCGTGTATCTGGTTCGTCTGCTTCCGGGGAGCCTTAACCCCGTTCCCTTTTTTTTTCTGCCAACATTTCCACCTGTGACCTTATCGAGAACCTTTGATGTTCCCCAACCTGCAACACCCGATAACACCCCAGTTGCAAGCGCTGCAAGTGCTGGAATCAAAAACGAAAATATTCCACCGGATTTACTCATATCGGAAATTGCAGCTTTTAAAAATTTTAACTGAACTCCTTTTGATGCAGATTTAGCTTTATTGAAATGTTCTAGTTGAGTTTTTATCAACGACAATTTATGTTCCCCTGAAGACATTTGTGTTGGTTTCAGTGTTATTGTTGTTCCACACGATATATAATTCTTTGATCGTGGTTTTTTAATTTGACCAGGTGTAAATTAGACATTAACGTAATTATATGACATTATTGTAAAATGCGATCATCTAATTGTCACATTTCCACAATCATAGATTTTCCACTGGTGCGTCAATGACTCGCATTTTTCCACCGCTACCTTCTAAGATCATAGATTTATCACTAAGTAACACTGCAATAGCCCTAAATCCTCCAACAGGAGCTTCTACACAAGCTTGAAATTTAACATCAACGACGGAGTGTTTCGATAAATCGAGATGTTGCAACGAAAAGTAATAAATTGGATACAGCATTTGAAAATCCAACTGGGATATTTGCAACCCGGTATCTATGTTTTGATCTCTCCCCATAAATGACCACAACCGATGATAAACTCGACCAATTTGATTTTCAACGTAGTTGAGGATAAGATTTTCAGCTGGTTCTTGCTGATTACTTATTCGTAATGATACCTCAGTGACGCCACAACGATCAAATATCATATGAGAATGTGTTTGAAGATCAGCACCTTGTGTCCGATTAAGATTTTGCAACACAACAAATACATGTATTGGCGCTGAAAGATTTTTTGTTAGCGCGAGTTGCCAAGTAAATACACCGGAAAGTGTAGATGATGTAGTAGCTGTTGTAACCTCATGCCATGCTAATAGTGACCGCCCTCCCTGATCCATAAACGACAGCAACTTCGCTTCAACGGTCAACGACGGTGTCATATTGGCGTCCACAGTGATAGTTTTGTTAATTGTACAGTTCCATTTTCAGCACCAGCAGCACGCCACAACGCAAGATCGTCGTTGCCATTTCGCTGCAACACAACTGTGTGACTGGCACCAAATATAACTTTCCTGATATTTCTACAAAATCCAAATATATGTGACAACGGAATTGTACACGAAAATTTACCATCCGCGTTTAACATCTTTTTTCGCGCTAAAAATCCAGAGTTGTAATTGGGATTACCACCAAAAACAACAGCTTCAACATCAGCGTCATCAGCAGCGGCTGAAACCTTTTTTGGCCTTCGCAACGTAAACGGATGAAAATCTGCGAAATCGAATTGATCCTTTGCAAACATCATTGAATGACCTGCCGATTTAACAAAATCATCAGAATATCTAGCTAATCCAACAATGGTACTAGCAACATCAACATTGTTGTCAATGGACTCAATTTTAGTGGTGCCAATTATATACTGCGCGGAGCTAAATAACGCCATTATAACGTTGTTAACAAATCCAATCGCGGTGGTACCCAAATTAGGATTAGCGTTACCATTAGGCTGTGTTATTCTACCCTCAACTTCAATAAATGCCTCGCATGGAAGAAAATACCTGGATGTATCATCAAATCTAAGTTCAATACGCGATCGTATATTTGGGCCCATTGCGGTGTATGAAAAATATTGATAATCCCGAACAGAATCATTTTTCTGCACAACGGCATCTACGTCAAAAGCGTCGCCAATCTTGTATTTAAACATTATATTGATGTTGTTGATCTAAATTGATAACTTTAGACCCGAACCAGTAAATGTTTCTAATTTTTTTGCTGTTATTTTGTTGATTTCGTTAGCAGTCTTCGCTGGCATATCCTCCGTTGATGGCAATTTAACAGATTTTTCCCGGTTTTTTTTTTACGTATCAGCGACACAATCTTTTCTTTTGCAGCGTTAAATGCATGTGTTGCAGCCTCAACCGTAGCAGACTTGCCAACAATCCCAATAGCCTTTGAAGATAATTCTTTTCCAATTGGAAGTATTTTTGGAGCAATTCTTGTAATCAATCCTGTAACAACATCAGCAAAACCATCCCCGTATGTTAATTTGTATACAGGTAATCGTGAACCTACAACATGAACAGGCCTAGCCCGATTCATACTGCGATTTATTATCATGATATAGAAATACTAGCGTTTCCAAATGCTGGTCGGCGATTAATCGCTATAATAATCATCAACAAGTTCATTAACAAAACTACGATACGTTGGCTTATCCATGACGTGTCCACGAAATAACCGTTGGCAAATTTCAGTTGCCTCGTTGATTAATTCCGGAGAATTATTTCCAGCTTGTTTTCCACCGATAGGAATTTCCAACCGTGATATATCATCGAATACACTTCTTGAACATGGAATTAAATTTTGAGAAATTTCTGAAAATGCTGACATTTCTGGAAACGCTAGCGTTTTTCCACCGTGGTATCCGGTACCTAATTTTTTCGGTAACGGTGTAGATAAATCGGCCTCAGCCGCTACTTTTATTTCGGGGGGAGCTAGTTGACTGACCAAATATGATGGAGGTTGTACACTTTGTTTTTTTACTATTTGCCAAAGTTTACTAAAACCTGTATCGTCACGTGGTAGCGTAGATTTACCTAATCTCGCTAAATACATCTTTTTTGTAAAAGTTTCTTTATCATCAATAGCATCTTCAGATCCTTCCGCCATAATTGATTTTCTATCACTATATGTATCATTGATTTGCTGAGCAAATTTATTATCATTTTGATATTCTTTCGATTTAACACTAGATATCACCTCGGGTTTAAATATCACCTTCGGGTTAAGCGTTCTTCGCTCTTTTCTGGTCACTAGAGATGACTGTGGCGTTGGTGCATCACTGACATCTATTCTCGCAGTCTCTTGTTGTTGTTGTTGTTGTTGTTGTTGTTGAGCAGGTACTATATGAGCTGGATGCGTTTTTAAATAGTTTTTGTTTGTTTAGTTCGCGCTGCCAATTTAGTGATATCTTTGGCAATTGCTGAGGTATCTGTACCAACCCGTTCAGTTGCAGCAGTGATAGGTTTAAATAATCGTTCAGTATCAGTTGTAAATTCAACAAGTTGTTGTTGTCGAGCTTGTAAATTATCTCTAAATGCGTCCCTGATTGGAAGAAATTTCTTAATTGCAGATAATCGTTCTCTTGATAATCTCGTTATTTGAGCTTCTCCGATATTTGACATGTATTAAAATCTTTGATTTTCAATTGTTGTTGTCGTTGAAACTTTATTAGTGTTTGGTTCAAGCATTTTTGTAATATTTTTTTTAACCGTTATTTCAGCGATCTGAGGCTTCTATGATGTTTAACTATTGTGGGACCCTCAGATCGCGCTGGAAAGTTGGTCTGTTCAGCCCCTTTGCTGCTACGTAGTTAAATTCCATGTTGTGTCAACCGCATACCCCCAATTATCCTCGATGATATCGTCGTCATTCGATGACACATTAATATCCGATAGTGAGTTTTCAGCGATGGTACGTGTTTATGATTCCGCGATGTCAAAATTAGAAAAACAACACGAATATGATAACAATGGCAACATCGCAAGAACTACTTCAACGAATAGCGGAAAATACCACATCGGTGAAAACCAGCATGATCTCAATAACCTCAACGAATCCTGAATTCAGTGTGAATTTCCCTACTGCGATTTCAGTTAAGGAAATAGCACTAGCAAAACTACGAGTATACCACAGATGGCCTAATATTAGATCAGCACCTTTCGGTGGTCAACAACTGAATAATTACCTGGTGTTTGCGAGTAAGAATAAACTCGATGGTACTTCAGACTGGAACGTTATTTCGTTACAATCTGGGTCCTACCAAATCGAACAAATCAACAATCAATTACAACGCAGAATAAAGTCCATTACTGGAAAAGAATCGAAAATCGATATAACAGTTCACGAGGCGACGTTATCATTTGCGATTGAGATAAACTCACCCGGATATGTCGTAGATATCTATCAGAGTTCTATAAGAACCGTGTTAGGATGACCTGAAAATCCACCTCGACAAGAAACCGTTAATTTACCACCTGAACCGAAAAAATCTGATTATATTTCAACGAAGGAGGATTATCACGGTTATAATATAGCGCT